>JASEVX010000005.1:2432744-2562101 GCA_031761405.1 Serripes groenlandicus
GCTTTATACCCCGTGTCCATACTTCAAACATAGCCATGGGTGACATGTTCATTTCTCCGTCAATTCCCTGCGGCCATATGTCACTTATTGCATATTTGACGGGCAGTTCTATGCGGCCATAAATCACTCACGGATACGGCCGGAAGGCCCATTTTTAAACACCTCCCCTTAGTCAATGGATCTTTCTTCGCAACTGATAATTGGCTAATGACAAGATCTAGACCCTATAGACATACTGGAACTAACACCATTGTACCTAGGCCTATATCTCGCACGATTATCTGCGGCCATATGTCACTAGTGGTTATTGGTGAAATGCCCATTTTCAGACGACTCTCCTGTGACCCCAGACCATTCGAGGCAATTAATAATTGGCCACTGGTAGGCTTTATACCCCGTGTCCATACTTCAAACATAGCCATGAGTGACATGTTTATTTCTCCCCCAATTCCCTGCGGCCATATGTCACTTATTGCATATTTGACGGGCAGTTCTATGCGGCCATAAATCACTCACGGATACCGCCGGAAGGCCCATTTTTATACACCTTCACTAAGTCAATGATATTTCGTCGCAATTGATAATTGGCTAATGACAAGATCTAGACCCAGTAGACATACTGGAACTATCACCATTGTTCCTAGGCCTATATCTCGCACGATTATCTGCGGCCATATATCACTAGTGGATATTGGTGAAAAGCCCATTTTCAGACGACTCTAATGTGATCCCAGATCATTCGAGGCAATTTATAATTGGCCAATGGTAGGCTTTATACCCCGTGTCCATACTTCAAACATAGCCATGAGTGACATGTTTATTTCTCCCCCAATTCCCTGCGGCCATATGTCACTTATTGCATATTTGACGGGCAGTTCTATGCGGCCATAAATCACTCACGGATACCGCCGGAAGGCCCATTTTTATACACCTTCACTAAGTCAATGATATTTCGTCGCAATTGATAATTGGCTAATGACAAGATCTAGACCCAGTAGACATACTGGAACTATCACCATTGTTCCTAGGCCTATATCTCGCACGATTATCTGCGGCCATATATCACTAGTGGATATTGGTGAAAAGCCCATTTTCAGACGACTCTAATGTGATCCCAGATCATTCGAGGCAATTTATAATTGGCCAATGGTAGGCTTTATACCCCGTGTCCATACTTCAAACATAGCCATGGGTGACAGGTTCATTTCTTCGCCAATTCCCTGCGGCCATATGTCACTTGTTGCATATTTGACGGCAGTTTTATGCGGGCATAATTCACTCACGGATACCGCTGGAAGGCCCATTCGCAGACGCCTCCTTTAAGCAAGGGATCTGTCGTGGAAATTGATAATTGGCTAATGCATAGATCTATAGACCCGCTAGTCATACAAGACTGATCACCATTTTTCCCGCACGATTTTATGTGCATTGCGCATTTTAAGATGACTTTCCTGTTACCCTGAATATTTCTTTGCAGTTAATAATTAGTTTTATACCCCGTGTTCATACTTCTCACATAGCCATGGGTTGATTTCTCCGCCAATTCACTGCAGCCATATGTCACCTATTGCATATTTGTTGGCAGTTCTGTGCGTCCATAAATCACTCACGGATACAGCTGTAAGGCTCATTTTCATACGCCCCCACCCCCTTAAAGCAAGGGATCTTCCGTGGCAATTGATAATTGACAAGATCTAGACCCGGCATACATAATGGATCTATCACCATTGTTCCTAGTCCTACATCTCGCACGATTATCTGCGGCCACAAGTCACTAAGCTATATGTCACTTATTGCATATTTGACAGGAAGTTCTGTGCGGCCATAAATCACTCACGGATATCGATGGAAGCCCCATTTTCAGAAGCCTCCTGTTAGGTCAGAGTTCTTCCATGGCTAATGCATAGATCTAGACCCGGTAGCCATACTGGACTGACCACAATTTTCCTAGGCTTATATCCCGCACGAGTTTCTGCGGCCATAAATATAAGATAGTGATCTAGGTTGATTTTCAAATGTCAATTTCTTGTCTGCAGCCATAGCTGACTGCTCGTGAATATCAGGTGTTTATTTTAAAGATCGGTTTACTGCGGCCATAGTTCAGTTGTCGAGAAGATCTAGGGTGATTTTCAATGGTCAATTTCCTGCAGTCATAGGCGACTGCTCGTGAATATCTGGGGTTTATTTTAAAGATCGGTTTACTACGGTCATAGTTTAGTTGTCGAGACGGGTACTTTAATGGTGTCATAGATCAGTAGTATATATCTCCCTCTCTTTCTCTACCCGCCGTGGTCGAGTTGATAGCGTCGGGGATTTGAAACCGGGTGTTCACCACGACGGTGATGGTAGATTGGCACGGCTCATTTTCTAGCCTATAACTGTTTTGTTCACCCAGGGATCATGAATGAGTGAACTGTCGCCGTGATATAACTGAAATAAGGGTGAAAACAGCGTAAAACAATAAAAAACAAACAAACAAACAAACTCTCTCACTCTCAGAGATTCAAAGGAGTTTAAATATTCAAACTAAACAATGACACAATATATATTGCTTATAATACAATACCTGTATAGTTCATAAGAGAAATTTCTCGTTTTAAGCAATTGCTTCTTCTTTTGCCACAGTGTTTTTAAAAGTTGTCTACTGCAGAGGCTTCAATAAGCGTAAATACGAGGGAAATGGTTTAATTATTTGAAGCTCTAATCAATAACATTCATGAATGAGACAAGATACACACACAGCTCAGGATACTCGTTTTGTAGTGCAATGGATTTAGTGGTGTAAGACCTAGAATATGGCCAACGGTGTCGAGGGAAGTTTCACTCCGTATGTTTCCTCCGTTTGTGACCGAGAAAAAAAAGTACGCGGATTTAAGTTAAATCCGCGCACTTTTTTTTTCCAGTTTGATGTTTTGGCAACCATGAAAAAAAGATGCGCGTTTTTATTTGTAAAATTTCGCATCTTTTTTCGACAAAATTCTGCTGGATTCTCTATAGAATCCTATATAAACAGCCTTAAAAAAAAGTGCGCGGATTTAAGTTAAATCGGCGCGGTTTTTTTTTGCCCACGATAAGAGGCCGTCCACAGAAAAACACGCTGGCCCCAACAGGACACCGTAGTTATTACATATTTTTAAGTGAAGATACATTAGCGATGAATCAAATACATTGTTTACATCTCGTCTGAAGTATGGTCCCTATATATATGCGATAGCGTGATATCAGGGGAAATCTATTTCTTTTAATCAAAACACAATATTCTACGGAATATTGACAATTTCTATAGTGACCTATTTCAAGGCCACGTTCATATGAGTAGATACGCGATAGACAAATACTTTTCTTAGATTAAACTTCAATTTAAACGAAAAACAAATTTGCCTGTCTATGTCTTTTATTGTCAATTGGCCTTGACGATTATCATGTGAGCTAACTGTGCTTATAGTCGTATATTTTGGATTTTCTTACACTCTTGTTTGACACGATGAAAGCACTGTAGTTGTAGGTTAAGGAAAACAAAACACGATGAAAGCACTGTAGTTGTAGGTTGAGGAAAACAAAAGAATGTCCGTTGTTCATTCTCGGAGGATATTTGTTTAAACAAGATGGCCATGATGGCCCTGGATCGCTCACCTTAATTATACAATGTACTGCAATGCAAAACACATCAAGACAATTATTATGAATGCAACCTTTACAGTGTTAACAAGATTTTCTTTCATTTGGCCTAGTGATCTATATTGTTTTACCTGATATGACCCATATTCCAACATGGACTAGCTATCATCAAGACAACATTCTGACAAAGTTTCAAGTTGCTCAAAGTAAAAATGCAACCTCCGGAGTTTGAACAACGTTTTCCTTTATTGACCTTGTTTCTGACCCAATATGACCCATATTCGAACTTGACCTAGATATAATTCAGACAAACATTCTGACCAAATGTCAAGCTGTTGAAGCAATACATGCGGCATCCAAAGTGTTGACAAGATTTTCCTTCAATTTGGTCTAGTGATCTAGTTTTTGACCCTACATGACCCATATTCGAACTTGGCATCGATATCATTTAGATAAACATTCTCATTAAATGTCAAGCTGCTGTAGCAAAACATGCGTCTTCTACAGAGTTAACAAGATTTTCCTTCAATTTGACCTAGTGACCTATCAAGACAAACATTCTGATAAAGTTTTAACATGCTCAAGTTGAAAATGTGGCCTCCAGAGTGTTAACAAGATTTCCCTTCAATTTGACCTTGTGACTTAGTTTTTTACCTCATATAGACCAGTTTCGAACTTGTTCAAGATTTGATAGAGATGAATGTTCTGATAAACTTTCATGAAGATTGGATGCAAAATGTAGCCTGTAGAGTGTTAATAAGCTCAACTGTTGACGACACACGACGCACGACGGACGGACGCCGGACAAAATGGGATCACAATAGCTCACCTTGCACTTCGTGCATAGGTGAGCTAAAATGAATTGAATTGTTGGTCCGGCCCTCGTGTATTTGATTGTGTTTGTATATGAACTAAGAAATATTCAGTTGACTTTGGTATCCAAGCGTTTGTTTCTGAATATATTGGTACGTGGCGGCTTTCAACTACAAATAAACTGCATCAGGCAATATGGTGTTTTGCTCACCTGAGCATGAAGTGCTCAAGGTGAGCTATTGGGATCGCCTTTTGTCCGTCGTCCGCCGTCATTCGTGCGTCGTCAGTCGTGCGTCGTGCAGCGTGAACCGTTTCAGGCAATACTGTGATCATTTCTGACTATGTCGTTGTATACAGACTACGGTGAAGCTGTGGTTAAGCACAGTCACACCAGAGCCTTCACTGTCCGTCAATATGCAGCATAGACCATGATGTTTCCACTAGGGAACATTTATAAATCTGGCCCGACTATTACCATGTCAATGTAATCTCATTTAAATCAGGTCATAATTCTTCGATGTGTGTATATTTGTTCTGACAACACCAACATGTTTAAGGTCATCTCGTATTGACCCTATATATATAAATGAGTAGGAGCTCGTATTTGTGTCCAATGCAGTCGCACAATACAACCAACGCTTGGTTCTGCAATCAATATAGTTACTATGTATACAATCGGACAACTCGGTTATCTCCGTTTCTTTATATCGTTTATCTATATGGTTTATCTATATGGTTTATCTCCAACGGTGATACATGTTGATTTTGTAGGCCATCCTTGTATTGGTTTTGGCAAACTTCAATCTTGGCTGACTTGAAATGGACAGGCATTAGATGTTTACATACAATCATTTGCTACTGCAGCGACCAATATGCCTCATATATTAATGATATTGCTCAGCTTTTAACTTTAAATGAAATTAAAACGGAGAAGCAGCAAGACTCACAATTTGATTGACGAGGCGTTTACACTTTTAAACATATAGAGGCATTTTTAACTCACAATGAGCAATTAATCATGTTTCTTAAATGTTTTCCGCGTTTTTCCATAATATAACTATAAACAGCTAATTGCCTTTGTTATTTCCAATATGTTTTCAACGTCGTCTGCTGTAGATTTGTTATGTGTGGGAAAGGGATAGTGGTTTACGTAATCAGACATCATATGACCCCGCCTATTGCAAAAGGTACAAGTTTGCATTTCTGAACAGTGTATGTTTATATCCGCCTGAACATCTACCCGTCAAGTTGACAGAAGCTTCTAACAAGTAACAAGTGTAAAGTATATATCTTGATATCACTATACGGTAAATAAAGTTATACAAAAAAAAACAAAAAAAAAAAACAATCGTACAGATAAAATAATTAGTCTCTACCCTTTTGTAATGTAGAATTTAAAGTTCATAATCAAGATGTTTCCCATATGACACCATTCAAATAATGGCCGTTATCTGTGTTGACTGATAAACATTGAAATTGTTATATGATACTTTATATGGAATGTACTCGATTGATATTGTAACTCGTAAACATGTTTGATACTTGAAATTGAGAGTACGGACTGGTCTACGGAGAAGACATCTACAGCGCCACTATATGTATAGTGTCCCTTGACCTGTGAACATTAAGTGGTGCTACACCTTGCTCTTGTGGGAGTGGTTCCCCTTTGGTTGTTGTTTCTCTCTTCCTTGTCGTTTCTCTTTGTTATTGGACGTTGTGTGAATAAACATAAAACCTATCCCGTATTATTGTTTACTGGCGCAGCATAAATACTAGTAAGTTCGATTTTAATGCATTGTTTATCTTTCACTCCTCCTGTGGATTTTCTGTTATAGGACTCATAACTCTATACCTCTATCCCCCTGAGACGAAATGTGTCGGCCCGGATTAGTCTGCGTGGACTGCGCAGGCTGATCTGGGCCGATACATTACGCAGAGGCCATTTTGATGGTTTTCTCGCGGGACGGCTCAATTATATTACTGATTCTGGTGAGTGACAAACATTTGAAAACACCGAACATGTATTTTTATGCATAACTTTCCAAAAGATGAGCAGTCGATTTCGTACATAATCTCCCGTCTCTTGCTTCCTCTCTGCTGTGCAGCATGTGGGTGTTAGTTCGAAACTCAGTTCGGTCATTCAATCTGTGTGAAGAAATTCGTGGTTGAATCGGTTTGATGTGTTTATCACAATTGGTCTCGAAAGGTCTCTGTTTGGTGGGAGCGAGTTGCATGGCGAAACAAAGTGTATAGTACTGATGCGAGAGGGCCATTAAGTGAACTGGATCACATGATATAACGGATAATACAATTGAAAACGGCATTACAACTTATAATTAAGTATATTACGCAATTACATATTTAAACTGACTTAGTCATTTCGCTACGCCTTGAGCAAAGGGAAAAATACCAATCTTTTCTCTTCCACCTGTCTCTGCATATTACTGCCGTTTAAGTGACTCATAGGGGATACATGGGTTTATACTGGGCGACGCTAAGTACAAATCGACTGCCCATATGTTGGCTTATTCTTCCAGGACATTGAACTCTCATGTCACGTGATAGCATGTAGATTAAACTACACAGGACACATTGCAATATAACGCATACTCTAAGATGTAGTTAATACAAAGCAATAGTGTAACAAGAGGGCCAAGATGGCCAAAAGTCGATCACCTGAGTGATAGTAAATTAGTAGCAAATATTTAACTGCAAATATCTGGGAATATTTGATCAGGAGTGCAAATGAAACTGCAAAGAGTGGACACTGGTAAAGAAATAGTAAAATGGCTTATCAGTAAAGGCCATTTGTAACTTGAAATCTAACAAGAACTTTAATAAGAATGGAACTATAAAGTAACATTTCTACCAACTTATCTTGGAGGAAAAGGATTTTAAAGTTTGGGTATTTTTCGCACTTTCTGAAGTTCTAAACAGAATGTAAGTCTTTGGACACTTTTGAAAGAGGACTCAACACAGGAACATTCCTGAGAAGTCCAGTGGAATGGTAGGAGTTATCATTTGTAGCTAAAAGTTAAATTTACCCCTTTTGTGATGACGCCTGGTTGCTATCATTGTGTAATCAATCAATACAGCTTGAACAAATTAAGTAGAAGTAAGATTCCTATTCAATTTTCTTAAAATCAGACAAGCACTTTATAAAAAAAGGAATATTTAATTTTTTAAATTTTGCCCCTTTTCTGATGCCGCCTGACTGCCATATTTTTAATCCAATTAGTATGGCTTGAACAATTTTTGTAGAGGGTCACCAAGGAACATTTCTACCAAATTATATTGGAATCTGAAAAGAAGATTCCGAGAAGAAGATTTTTAAAGTTTGGACATTTTGCCCCCTTTCTGATGCCGCAGCAACCAAAGTTCTCAATGGAATTCTCAATGGAATTCTCAATGGAATTTAAATCCTTGAACACTTTTGATTGATTGATTGATTGATTGATTGATTGATTGATTGATTGGGGTTTAACGCCGTTTTTACCAATTTCTCAGTCATATCACGGCGGCCAGTTCACCTACTCGTGTGTTTCCTGGTTTTCTCACACCAGTACTCCACACAACAATCTTCTCAAGCAACTGGCTGCTTTTCCACATAGACTTAGCCCATTGGTGGAAGAGAACACTTTTGAAAGAGGGCCACCAAATTCCTGTGTAGTTTGGTTGAAATTAGTCCTGAGGTAAAGGAGTAGATGATGTTTAAAACTTATAGTAAACGACGGAAGACGGAAGGACGTACTCATGAAGTGTATTTGTGGGGTTATTTCTTTTGTTTGAAACTTGTGGGTTGCAACCCACAAGTATGCTATTCATTCCGTAATTATCCCCCTTTTACGGAATGAACAGCATTAATATGCAAATAAGATACCCGTTATAAAACAAACAAAAAACTATTTATCGAAGTGTCTTTTATAAAGGTGGTGGTTGGGATTCATAAGACACACCCCACAAGTACTCTCTCACCTGGACGAACATAGAGTGATCAGAATAGATCTGGTGAATTAAAAACGTATATTACTATTTCTCTGGAAATTTAAAAATTTAAAGTGGCTGTTGTGTGAAATAAAGACTGGCATCTTATTTCTGTTGCATAGCATACTGTTACAAGGTACTTCCTAGTGCTATATTACCACGGCACAGAAATAGGATCCCAGTCCCCAATACCATCATGTGTGTTGTATTACCAACTTGACTTTATGTAAAAGTCATCATGTGTGTTGTATTACTACCCTGACTTTATGTGTATTACCTTTTTGTTTGCAGATATTATTGTTAGTTTAGGAATTATCAATCTTTTAATCTTTTTGTCCTTTTGTGCATGGTTTGGGTAGGTGTGAAATAAAGACTGGCATCTTCTTTCTGTGCCGTGGTAATATTGCACCAGGAAGTACCTTGTAAAATTGTCCACCAATACCTTTATATGCGTTTGCTTCTTACGGGAACTTTAGATCCAGTTTTAATGAAATTGTTTTATAACTTAGACATCTCACCTGGCGACAAGGGACTACTGGTGTCGCTTTTCAGAAATGCTTGGGTGTTATATTTTTTCCTTTAAAAGAAATAAATTTATTTTGCAATTTCATACTTAAATTACAAGTGCTAAAGATATGCATTACATATATCTTGTATATGAATTAACACTCACAAGAAATCTTTTTTCATTTCAAGTTTTTTACATCTTGAATAGCCAATGCTCTTCTTGCGAGTGTCAAATCATATACACTTATCATAAGATACATAGAACGTATTTCTTTAAACCTGTAAACCTTTAATAGACAATACGATTAAATCATTTGCATGTTTGAAAATAAGAGGAAAACCTCAGCCCTTTGACCGAAAGTGTGAATACAGTGCAATCCGTGCTGTCTGACGAGGCTAGAAACTGTTGGCTGCTCAATTCAATCTTTATATAATTTATATTCATATAATTTGCTACGGACTCTTCAAAGTGCTACGCTGGGCAAGTCAATTTTACAACTTCAGCATTGGCAGGCGTACAGTAAGAGGAAATCCTTAGGATACTTTATAGGCTTTCGTCCTTCCCATTTGATTGTGTTTTAAACCCGATGAACTAGTTCTTTAAAAACGAATTTGAATTACTTGGTGATACTTATATATTTGCTTATATGGCTAACGAAACACTTGAAAATAAAGCAATGACATACACAAATGAAGAATAGTTCATGCCTTATGACGTTAATGCAACTGTTCTTCTTTCAGTAACTCATATCAACCATGGAGGTATCAGGGAAGAGACAGGTAGGGAGTGATGAGTTAAGTACTGGTTTGCTCTGTGACCCATGTAAAGGTGAAGACGAAGATGAAAACGCTGTATGCTATTGTACAGTTTGCAACGAGTTCCTATGTGACACTTGTACTACTGCACACAGAAGAGTTAACGTATCGAAACATCACCAATTGTTAGACAGAGACAGCATGCCTAAACAGAAGTTCATGTCGTCGGAGGAAAGTATGTGTACTAAACACAACGGGAAATTGGTTGAATACTATTGTAACATTCATGGCGATTGCTGCTGTTCTGTTTGTGCTACGATTGAACATAAACAGTGTAAAGTAGAGTATATTGATGATTTTGCGATAGAATTCGAAAAGAGTAAAGAGTATAAATCTCTAATGAGCGAAATAGCCGATCTTACTCAACTACTGCAGAATACTAAGAAAATGTCATTGAAGAAAAAGGATGACCTGGGGAGAATTCACGGGAAGTTTGTTTCAGCAGTAAAGAAATTTAGGGCTGACATAAACCAGATTTTAGATTCCCTCGAACAAAGCACCTTGATGCAGGCCCATACCGTCAGGGACAAGGATACCAAATCAACTGAATCAGTGTCTACAACGTGTGATACGATGATTGCTGACCTGGAGAAGATGTCCAGTAATATAGAGAGGCAGAAGAAATACAAACAACAACGACAGTTCGTGATCTCTGCTAAAAAGGCTAAAAATCAAATCAAACAATATGACAGTATAACATCAGAGTTGAATAACCAATGTACAATTCGAGAATACTGCTTTCGGCCGAATGAGATTATTATTCAGTCTATCAACGCTGTAAATAGTCTTGGACAATTGGATGATAGAAAAAAAGAAGAAGGAAACACAAAACCTGAGAAAAAGGGGATGGAACATGAGAAGTTATTTGCACCACGAAAGTCGTTATCAACTTTTGAAATGTGGCGAAATGCTCATTATATAAAATCCAACAATTAGTTTTATCCAACATTCCTATGATAAGTTTAGAAACGGCTGCAGGATTTTTACAGGAGGAGTAATGTTAGAGAACAACATGCTCGCATTGACCGATCATATTAACTCCAGTGTAAAGGTTGTCGACGGTTATAAGAAAAAGGTGATATCCTGTATAAAACTACCTAACGACCCATGGGATATTGCACGTGTAGAAAGCGATCAGATAGTCGCTACATGTGTTGATAAACAGTTTGTATTCCTAAAGGTTGGTAAGACATTTTCGGTAGTAAAGGTACTGGACATTGGTGGTCAGTGTCGCGGTATTGATTGTCACTTATCAGAATCTAAACTGCGTGCAAATCCTTGATTTATAAGGGAACATATTAAAAGCAATCTCAGCAGATGGAAAAGGAAATCAAACGCTTGAACCGCCATTTAACATTACACTAAGTACGGACCAGAAAACACTATATGTATCAGATGAGGGTAACAACAGTGTAACAAGTATGGATCTTGACGGTACTGTACAGCAGGTATATAAACAAACTTAATGGTCCTTGCAGTCTGACAGTAGATATTGTATATTCAGATCAGACTGTGTGATTGTACAGGTTGATTCGGATCCGAATCTACAGTAGTTGAAGAAGCCCTTTGCTTGGTGTATCGTGACTCAATGTTTGTATTGTGTTAACAAACGACATATCCTGAAATAAGTCTTACATATTTGTTTACAAAATTGAAACAGAGGTACTATCAGGGACGTAGATAAGAGGGATAAGTAACTAAATTATATACTAAAATATCACCCGTGCCGACATTTGTAGCAAGTAAAACTCAAAAACTATTCAAGATATGAAAATAAAAAAATATTTTTTGGAAGTTTAAACATTCTTCTATTGCAGTAGATAAAAATATTTTAATATATTAAAGGTTTTGATAATATGTTATCCGTATGAAAAATGTCAGTCTATTAATTTTTGGAAAAAAAATAATATAATTCAGAAATCCCAATATCTGTGTCTTTTTAACCAATCATTGTTCAAAATACAAAGACATTCCAGTTATTCATTGTATCTCTAACCTTAGTTGAAATGTTAAGCTTTCAGAATATGTATGTTTTGTTTATGTGCCAATTGTGACTTCAAAGTTTTATTTGCTACAAAATGTGAACATTTGGACAATTTTATTTATATGTGTGATATTTTAACCAGATAACGGGTGTACAGGTGGAGTTGCCTATTCCTCTTATCTACGTCCCTGTACTATGAAGTATAAGAAACACACACATATGGAATCAAAAGATATTGGTCACAATTCCCGTTTTTAAGCTATATCTATATTTACAACGCCACTATTTAAGTTTAGGAAAAGGTATTCTTTAATCAAATTTCAAAGTGTTCTCATCATAAATCACATAGCAAATCATAGGATTGAATTTGTAGTTTGAAACAGTATTTTAATTAGAATGGACGACAATTATAACACTACAAAGAACTATTTTGAGATGAGTTAACAGTTGCATTTTTATCATATCACTTCAAACACTTGTTGTTATATTGTTCTATTGCTAGTCTAAATATATTCATGTCTATAACCAGAATGCATTGTATATCCAAATCTACATCCGCCCAGCTTCTATGAATTAAACATCATCATATCAACTTATATTTTGTGTATCATTAAATCCAGGATTAAATATACCATCATAACAAAACATGGTGTCAGAAGTAAACCAATTGTGGAATTAAGTGATTAATATTCCTTTCTAGTGTGAATTTAAACGTTAGAATCATTTTCAAAGGAAAATATTTGTTTAACATTCCAAACAACACGCCATGGAGATGTATGGAGTCTCCATCCCGAAAATGGACTGGGATAGCAGTAACTTACCACAAGCATGGGATAAATTCAAAAGACATGCTGAACTTATCTTCTCGGGACCGCTTAAAGCAAAAAGCGAGGAAGAACAGATTTCGTATTTACTTCTTTGGGTAGGCGAGAAAGGTCGCGATGTGCATCAGACTTGGCAAGGCATTTCAGCCAAACAAGCCAAAAAACTTGTTACATACAGGTTCAAAACATATGTGCAGCCCAAACTCAATCCAATTTTCGCTCGTTTCAAGTTTAACAATATAACACTTGTTAGGAGTCAACCTATGTAAATTTTCACAAGACAATCTGAGCTTACACTTTTCAGAAATGACAACTCTGATTTTCTCTTTGATATAGACTGTCCCGATTCACGAATGTTATACTTTAAAATTTAAATGTAACAAAAAGACTTTGTAAAATTTGAGAAGTAGATTTAAAAATGACCGTTGAAATAGCATAATGTTGTTTAGCCCGAAACAAAATCATCTTTATAATGAACGAAGCGTAAAAAGGAGCAAAACAAAGTTTACAATTGAGCGAAAAGGAATGCGCATAAAAGATGCGCGTGGGCAACTCGAAGAAACGTCTTTAAGTCTGGTTGATGTCGAACCGAGTTTGATTCCGGCTCGCGGCTGTCATTGCGGTATAACTTAAGGCAATGCATATGTCCTAGCCTCGAACTGGTATATCACCAAAGGATCGTTGATAAGTGTTATGTCCTCATGATATATGTGACCAACTGTTGCGAGTGGCGTTAAGCCCATTTATAACAACACAAACATCGACTTAAGGATCCAAACACTATTTATACATACATTGAGAAAACAGGTTAAGGAGAGTATAAGTCTTGTATGTGGAATATTTAAGTCGATGTACGTGTTTGGTTCTTTCGAACTGGATAATGTCGCGCTACTAACCTTCTGAGTTCTGCTGAATTTATATGCGTTAGATTTAACACTGTCTGTTATATTATTCAGGTCAGAATTAACGAAGAGTTTACACACTTTTCTGTGCTTACAACTTCGTTTAGGTAATGCAGCCATGTTTCTTAACAATCAATAAGTACTTGTATTACTAGTATAGTCCTAGATAATTCTGTACGTACTTACACACTTATCTTGGTCTACATTTTTCGCTAAGGTTACATTAAGACGGCTTGAACAAGGTCAGTAAACAATCTTATTCCGTATTGACACACTGGTGACAACGTCTTAACCATCTAAAAATTAAAAGCTAAATCAAGGTTGATTACAAATAGGAAGAAAATAATATTGCTCTGTTATTCGAATCCATTAGACCGGTTTGTCTTGCGGTCATATGTTATCAATGCATGAGTCGCGTCACTACCGTCGTGTTTATAATAAGGGATACTTCTATGTACCTATAACATAAAATCAGTATGTCATTAAAAGAGACAACTAACACGCCGGAGCGATGGCATTTTATAGAAAGGCTTTTCGTGCTATATTGAATGACAGATATACTGATGACATATACATGGAATGACTGACTTACAAAATGAAGGATTAAGATATGAAATAAAATGAAACAAAATATAGTGTATTTGTACCATTAAGAAAGTTAAATTAAACAAACTAATGAGTAACATTCGGAAACTAGTGTTACACGGTTACTGATAAAAACTAAATGTTGACACTAATTAGCTACCTACTATCATTCTTCAAATTTATTCAAATTTATTATTTTATTGTTAAAACATGTAAGATTGGCTCCCTCGAGCTGGTTATGAAAAGTTGTCTTGCCTATGGATCTGTACTGGTCACCTGAAGCTATGACTAAACTCATCGTTATGCATGGGAAACAACTTACACTTGTGCAAGGACCATACTGCGTTGGAATTTGGCTAAAGCGGGGATACACAACCCAAGATGCACATATTAGTATGCAGACACATATTGTGTAACGTTGCATGACCGTAACTCAAATACATTAGGAGATACGAGCAACATAAAGTTTGCACCCACTATTAGCTTATTCTAACAAATACAAGGGACCATAATAGTGAAAGGGCCAAAGCACTGTTGAAACCGGGCTCGTCGAATCCAAAACTTCATATGCTATCCAACAGTCCTGTTATGTTTCATGATCGTCAGTCCCATACTGTCCGAGATACCCGTGACACAAATTTTCGAGACCGTTTCATGACCGTAACTGAAATTATTTTGGAGTTGGTCTGACACAAATTCATCGCACTGTTTTAGCTTATTCTTAATAAGCCAGAGGCCTTGTATCTGTTAAATCAAGGTTTCAGCACAAGTAAAACAGGTACACATCTCCACACGCTTATACACATTCCTGTAAAGTTAATGGTTGTGACGCAAATATGTGTATTGGTTGTAAATAAGGTTATCTTTTGTTGGATTATACACTTTGAAATTGTAATTCATTATATATTGTAAACTTGTTAAAACTAATATGCTGAAAAGTTGATTGCCAGACGTTAAGAAAAATAATTGGAATATGGAGAATATATATATACAGAATAAATAAAAGTAAGTTCGATTTTTTTTGTTTTGTTTAACTATGTTTCCTTGTAGTTTTGTTAGTAAGGGGTCTAAGAGCTTGACTAACAGTTAAACATGTTTTTGTAAGACTACATATTCATCATTCGATCTCTGAGAGCTGGTCAGGTTTACAACTTTAAAAATGGCCTCTCCACAACTGTCCTGGTAAACTAAACTGCCTACATACGAATGTTATTTAATCGTACACATAGTATAGTCGCATACCTCCGAAGCTCGGCGTTTGCATGACGTGACCCATATGTGTAAATATTCGGAGGTTATTGCATTTGAGTATATTGGTCAACCGTGCTCGCTGCTATGACGACTAGCCCTGGCCACCTAGGGGATGTGACTTCGAATCCCCTTCTCGGCAATCGATTGTTTCTTATGTGAGTCAGTACTTCGTTATTGTATTTGTTTATCGCAAGTAGGTCCATTATGTATAGTTGGGAAGGAAGCGAGTTGCCTGCGAATTATATTACACAATAGCACGTTTTAGCCATTCCTCCTTTTCTACCAATATCTGCAGCATAGGCGCCAACAATCGCCTGTATCCGAAAAATAGTTAAACAGTAACCTGCGTAATAGATTGAACTCAATGGTCATATTCAAAATTGGTTGATGGCAAGCCATGAAACAATGTTTCAGCTAGCCGCCATGATATAACTATAGTTATGTTGTAAACGTTCTGTATCGAAAAATCAAACAAGAAGCCCTACCTTTGGAAGGACGCTATGAATTACTGCTCTTATTCTAACGTATTCTCGATCCCTATTTAAGCTTGTCGTGAACCCTTTTCCATTTGTAAACGCAATTTGACACATCTGCTGCAGACGACTTTTGGAAAAAAAGGGCAAAGAAGAAATTGCTCATAACGAGCGGTTTCTTCTTATTCAAGCCGGGCCCCGGTAGCTCTGTCGGGCTGTCAATCCAGGGGTTGTTAGTTCGAATCCCGGCTCGGCCAACTTTCTTTCCGAGGATTGACAAAAGTCAATGCGACATGCGTCATTCGTCTTCCACCAATGGGCTAAGTCAATGTGGAAAAGCAGCCAGTTGCTTGGGAAGATTGTTGTGTGGAGTACTGGTGTGAGAAAACCAGGAAATGCATGAGTAGGTGAACTTGCCGCCGTGTTAAATTGTTAAAAACGGCGTTAAACCCCAACCAATCAATCATTCTTCTTATTCAACTATATTCAATGATAACGCTTTAATTTATAGAGACTTACATATTAACAAAGTCGCCCACTGAAGATTTGAAATAAGTGAGAATGGTTAAAATTAATGATTCCTTTTAAAGTTGAAAGATAATTCAACCCATTTGTTTGACTTTCAGGGTGATTCAGTCATTTTTGTTACGCCCGGTGGTCCAACACAACTTTCTCCCATCAATGTTGATCTCTTGCAGAAGTTTGTCCGCTTCTCATGATAAATTTCAGTTACAAGTTCCACAAACCCGGCGTTCAATTAACCTAACTCTGTTTCTTGGCTTTTTCTCAGCTTTACTCAACACTTCATTCACCCCTGGTAACTAACTACTAACTACTTTCCAAATTGGACTAATTCGCTCATTGTTGGAACTACAATGCCATGCGCCATCATTGGAAAGAATATAAGCCTAGTCGGGGATCCCCTAGATTGATAGGCATCGACTGAGTGTTGCCATAATTGAAACAATTCATCAGTTAAAAATGACCGAAACAACGACTGTACTGTTGGTAATTAATGTAATCATGTCTCGGTATGCATTTGAAGTTATGCTTGCTTTTGTGTGGCGTGTCTCTTATAAGGCGTATTATTGTTTGTCATGCAATTTGAAGTGTTTTCTGTCTTTTTATTACCGTACCCAAAACCTTTAACTCTTTGTATACTAGCGGCAAATTTCACAAACCATTGACGACACATGCAAACAGTTTGATGAAGATCATGCCTTAGAAAATATGGGGTCTAATCATAAATCCAAAGAGTCTGATACGAAGATTTTTTTTTCAGAAAAATATTTGGAAGAAAGATATTTTTTTCCAAAGTATCGCAGACGAAAAATAAAATATGTAAAGAGTTAAACTTGATGTGCGATAAGTATATGTGTGTTTGTTTTGTAATGACATCACATGGAAGGTCTGTTTCGAAAAAAATACTGCTTGACACATAACGATTTAATAAGATAACGTAAAGGTCAACCTGAGGCGTCTTAAGGGAAGTTTAAATCTGGTTTAAATGAGATTGTTTATATCTTAGACATCTCACCTGGCGACACGTGACTCGTGTATTTAATGTGTTTTCAAGCGCTTAAATATAGTTCCACTTTTCAGAAATACTAGGGTCGTATTTAAACCAAATTACATGTTCTAAAGATACGCATATTATATATAGTTTGTAATAATTGTATATGAATTAACACTCGTAAACATTCATATCCTAAACATATTAGCAATGATCTTCTTGCGTTTGTCGATTCATATTCACATATTATAACATAAAAAGAGCGTATTTCTTTTAACCCATACACCTTTAATAGGCAATACCATTTGCATGTAAGAAAAATAAGAGAAAACCCTCAACCCTTTTAATATTGGACCGAGGTATGTGCAAATGCTCTATGCTGTTTACTGCTCATCTCAATCTTTATCTTGATATTCATATAATTGGCTTCGGACTCTTCAAAATGCTCAGCTGGGCAAGTCAATTTTAAAACTTCAACATTGACATGGGTACAGTAAGAGAAACTCCTTAAAATGCTGTAAAGGTACAAAGTCGTCGACATTAAAATCTTAAGATACACTAAACACTTAAGTGAGATCATTGAATCAGATGTTTACCTTACAAAAGGCTACCATACCCTTACGCATAACGTATACATTCTAAATAAAATAACTTGTGTCAATCGAATATTTCATGCCCTTTTAGGTTAATTAATAAATTCAGTAACACTCATATCAACCATGGAGGTATCAGGGAGGAGTCAGGTAGGGGGTGATGCTTTGAGTATTGGTATTCTCTGTGACCCATGTAGAGGTGAAGGTGGTGATCAAAACGCGGTATGCTATTGTACAGTTTGCAACGAGTTCCTGTGCGACACTTGTACTAATGCACACAAAATAGTTAAAGTATCGAAACATCATCAATTGTTAGACAAAGACAGCATGCCTAAACAGAAGTTCATGTCGTCGGAGGAAAGTATGTGTATTAAACCTAACGGGAAATTGGTTGAATACTATTGTAAAATTCATGGCGATTGCTGCTGTTCTGTTTGCGCTACGATTGAACACAAACAGTGTAAAGTAGAGTATATTGTTGATATTGCGACAGAATTTGAAAAGAGTAAAGATTATAAATCTATAATGAGAATGATAGCCGATCTTACTCAACTACTGCAGAATACAAAGAAAATGTTACTAAAGAAAAAGGATGACCTGGGGAGAATTCACGGGAAGTTTGTTTCAGAAGTAAAGAAATTTAGGGCTGAGATAAACAAGATTTTAGATTCCCTCGAACAAAGCACCTTGATGCAGGCCTATACCGTGAGGGACAAGGATACAAAATCAACTGAATCAGTGTCTACAACGTGTGATGAGATGACTGCTGACCTGGAGAAGATGTCCAGTAATATAGAGACACAGAAGAAACAACACCGGCAATTCGTGATCTCTGCTAAAAAGGCACAAAATCAAATCAAACAATATGACAGTATAACATCAGAGTACCATTCACGAATACTGCTTTAGGCCGAATGAGACTACTATTCAGTCTATCAAAGCCGTAAACAGTCTTGGACAATTGGATGATAGAAAAAAACAAGAAGGACAAATAGATATTGAGAAAAAGGAGATGGAACTTCGTAAGTCGGTTTCATTGAGAAGTCTTGGTGGATTCAATATCCAACACTCTACAGATACAAGTCGAATCGGCTGCTGGATTACAGGAGGAGTAATGTTAGACAACAACATGCTGGCATTGGCTGATTGTGATAACTCCAGTGTAAAGGTTGTTGACCTTAACCAGAATAAAGTAATATCCTGTATTAAACTACCTTCACGGCCATGGGATATTGCACGTGTAGAACGAGATCAGATAGTCGTTACATGTGGAAATAAACTTGTATTCATAAAGGTTGGTAAGGTGTTGTCGGTTGTGAAGGAAGTGGACATTGGTGGATCTAGTGGAGGTATTGTTTATACAAACAACACATTGATTGTCACTTGTGGGTATTCTTTCTGCGTGCGAATCCTTGATTTAGAAGGGAAACTATTGAAAACAATCTCAACAGATGAAAAAGGAAATCGATCGATTAATCAGCAATATTACATTGCACTGAGTACGGACCGGAACACACTATACGTATCAGATGAAGGTAACAACAGTGTAATGAGTATGGATCTTACCGGTACTGTAAAACATGTATATAAACATGACACACTGAAGGGTCCTCGCGGTCTGGCAGTAGATAGAGAAGATAATATTTATATAGCTGGGCATAGGTCAAATAATATACATATAATCTCACCACAGTGTACGACCATACAAGTATTACAAGCTGGAACATCGCGGAAGAAAGGTCGACAGGCAGTTATATACTGTGAAAGAAATAACAGACTTCATTTCAGTCAAACTCATGAATTTGAAGTATATCAGATAGATGGATTTATACAACATGAAATATCAAATACATTACTCTAAGTGAGCTACGCTCCAGGAAAAACAAACCATAATGCGTGTGTCGCATGCAAATCTGCACTGATAATAAATAAGTCTCAGACTTACTCACGTTAAATTGTTCATTCTTACATGTACATCAAAAACCAAATATCAGTAGACAGAGTTTCGTGTTTATTTTTTACCCATTTTTCCCCCCATGGAGCAGGTCTGTAACCACATCCCGTTTAAACTCGATTCTTTTTAAAGATGGATACTACCTAATTTGCTTTGTTTGCAGTTTGAATAACAAAACCGATACACTCAGACTGCTTTATCATAAACACATATGGAATTAATTCCACGATCATTGATCAACGCCAAAGTAAAACCAACCTGCGGAGGTTTTGAGATTTATAGCGGTACAACCTGTCTACTTATACTCCACGTGTTTATCCCTAGAGGCTACCTTGACGCTGATAGGACGACAAGGCGAACAGTGAATGTTCAGATCAGACTGTTCAGAGGCGCTGACTCATCAGTATGTTCGCTAGTCTCAAACTTCGTGTGTCGTTTCAGAATTCGTGTAAAAGAACGGCACGTACCTTGATACAATAAGGTGGATATTTTTATGGGAATTAGAAAAAAAACCATTTTCTTGAAGCTTCTTGGATATATCCTTGACTAATTGGCAAACATTGTATACTAAAATCAGACTATGCTATTGTAAAGGTTGATTCCGATCCGGATCTACAGTGGATGCAGAATCCATTTGATTTGTGTTCGTATTGCACGGCTCATATATACTTTATGTTTTGTGATTTGTATCGTGATACAATGTTTATGATGTATGTTTTATGTTAATCAAAGAAATATCCTGGACTAAGTCTTAGATATTTTTTAAAAATTGGAACAGAGATACTATGAAGTATAAGAAACCCAAATATGGAATAAAATAAAGTCGTGTTTAAGCTAGATCTATATTTAGAACTCCAATAATTGATATTTGTGGAAAAGGTATACGTAAATCAATTTATCAGGTGTTCTCATCATAAATCAAATAGCAAATCATTTGAACAAGGTTAAATTTGTAGTTTGTAAAAGTATTGCAGAATAGAGTGGGCAATTATAACTCTACAAATACATTGAAATGAGTAATATTGGATGTTCAGTTATTACACACACTTGTCTCATATAGAACATAATCTTATTCCTCAATAAGGATGTCAGCTGCCAAACCTGTAAACAACCTACAATAAGCTAATTTTTGAAATGACATGTAAATAAGATAAAACTCGATCAAGCAGATATCTACCTTGGTCTGTGTTTACATATATCTTTTACGTAACTCGCTTTTATTTATTCAGACAATGTAAACACAACTGTTACCAAAATAAAGTAACGTGTGATAGTCATCTTCAGTGACATGGCTCACACAAACATACGAGATTTCAGAGGGAATCCAACTTTCGAACTTCGATTTCCCGTACTATAGCGTGAACCAGGATTGTCGACGACTATTATCATATACGCTGTAATATGTGACCTCTTTTTTAGTTGTCACATATACAGTTTTCAACATTTCTTCTGTTATATCACGGCGACAGTTTACTATTTCGTGATCCATGGGTAAAGGAGTACTAGCCTAGGAAATGTGAATTGTCAAAAGGCATTCCACCAAGACCCCCGCAAATGGGGATCGAACACAGGACGCGAGAATCGAAGTCCCCCATGCTAACCACACGGTCAATGCGGATTCCTCCACCTTTTTGAGAACACAATGGTGCCAATCACGTGATTTGAGGTAGTAAGTATTCCAGATATTTAGACCCACTCGTCAACAGGTCCGTCTATTTCATGATTTTGGCGCACTAATGACATAAAGCTATGCATAAAATTGTCATCTACGTGCAAGGAAAACACCTAACACAGGGGCAAACAGCGCCTGATAACCGTGATAGCGGAGTTTTACTATCATGTTTCAAAATCATTTAACTGAGTTTAACTAATGTCAATAACAATATGACTAATGATAATAATAAACCACATTAGAATCTGGCCGTAACATTACCATCAATTTGAATGTAACTCTTATAAGGGATTGCTTTACTTGTTTTACATGTACTTAAAAGCTATGTCGTACAACTAGCTATATACTTGTTCTTAAGATTTATTATCACTTGTTGGGGGAAAATGAAACAGAAAAAGCATATATGATACACGCTTAACTAACAAATCAAGGACAATTTTTCATGTCTATATATTTTGTTCTAAAGTAAAACTCATTATGTTTATGAAGAAAAGTATAGATTAAAGGTTAGATGTTAGCCAAACCTGAACGTCACAAAATCATTATCTTTAACGATTTTCTATAAATACCATCAATAAGTTTATATTGATTAAATTCTTATAATCTTTGTGTAGCTACAATACAGTCTATATAGAGGTTAGTTTTTCAACAAAACATTCCCCAACCCTACCGATCCCCGATATGTAAGGATTTGAAAAAAGTAAAAGTTAAGGCAATAACAGTATATATGTAGCTGCATCACGTTGGTCAAACTCGACTTTCGCATTAAAACAAAAGTAATGGTGCACATCTTCATATGTTCACGCAGTACAGTTTGTAGACTTTAACTAAGCCAAGATATATAACTCAGTCGCAACTTGACTTCACCGAATATACAACCAAAGGTAAACATGTTCACAAGCTGTCAAACTTTTTGTTAAATTACATGACAGTAACTTAAATACAGTCCGAGATTCGCGCGAAACAAATTTGTTTCAACATTATATAATGCTTATTCTAAAAACGTCAAGAGACCACACGACTAATGAAACTGGACTCGACAAATACAAACAAGTGTACATGTTCAGATGCACGTAACTCTTAATACTTTCCGAGATACCCGTGGTCTGCACAACTGATATGTTAAAAGTGGACTGCCAAAGGCTGTGAAAAGGCAATGTGACATTTACAGAACAAATAATGATAAATTCTATTTAGTTTGTTTTGTTTTACTATACACTCTTTTTATAAGTGTGTGTATGGGTTTGATAGTCTATGTGTTTGTCTGGACAGAAAGACGCCTTGATATAACTGAAATATTGTTGTACACATGTTTCTGGTTTTACGACCAAGATAAATCCAAATATGCCTGCATATCCGTGGATTCCCTGTTTAACATCTAGTCGTACATGCATCTTTGAAGCCTCCAAAGAAATGGTAATATACACTTGACTATACAAGTATGTTATTTGATATGGTGTTGGATATTGCATTTGAGTCTATGGTTCCACCTTTCTCGCTGTAAGTACGATTAGGCATGTCAACCTAGAGATGGCGACTTCGAATCCCCTGCTCGGCCATTCGTGTTTTCTAATGAGAGTCACTTTTGATCATTGTATGTGTTTATCGCAATAAGTCTCATAATGTCTATTTTGGGAAGACAGCAAGTTGCATTGGAACTGTATTACACAATCGAACGTCTTGCACTATTTTTCCTTTTCTACTAATATCTACAGCATAGACGCCAAATGTCGTCTGCATCAGGAAAATAGTTCAAGAAAACCTGCATAAAAACGAAATAATTCGTCATACTCGAAATTGGTTGACGAAAAGCCATGGAAAACATAGCAAGGTCAGGTAACAATCGTGATATAATTGAAATAATGTTGAAAACGACCTTAATCTAAAATTCAAACAATAAACCCTACCTTTGGACGCTACAAATGAGCGTGTAGTAAAGAATAATTGATCCTAATTTCAGCTTGTCTTTATAATTAAAAATTCCAACTAGACTTTGAAAGATAATTGAATCCATATTATTGCATAAAATCTATGTTTTACGCCCGCTTAAGGGATACAGAAACATTGCAAAAACCGGGCGTAAACGGCGAGAAAACGTGTATAAACAAAGCGATTCTCGCGCGTACGTGCCGTTTCAGACCGGTTAGATGTTTTACATATGCATTACCCGGGCACCGTTAGTAAACAAAACATGGACGCTCCATCTCCCCTAGAATAGGAGCAATTGTTGGGTTAACAATAACATCAGCTTCTTTAACTCGATAATCGGTAACATGCAATAGACTCACAGTTAAAGAGCATAACATAATCCAAAACCATTCGAGTCAGCGATGGCAACCTTGATGTAGGACCGATTCGTGGATATATAAAACATAACTTGTTTACTTTATGACATCACATGTGTCAATCCTTATCGCGTCATGTTCATCGGCGGTTATCGTACAACTGAACGTTACATCGGACTATATAAAGGATGTTTGCTCTTATTTCATGCAATAATAGCGAAAATACACATTTTCTCGGGCGTGAACATCTGCGGACGCCCTTAAAATGTGTTTATGCCCTCGTGCTTTGCACTCCGGCATAAACACATTTTGCGGGCGTCCGCAGATGTTCACGCCCTCGAAAATGTGTATTATTGCATAAAATCTATGTTTTACGCCCGCTTAAGGGATACAGAAACATTGGAAAAACCGGGCGTAAACAGCGAGAAAACGTGTATAAACAATTAAAGCGATTCTCGCGCGTACGTGCCGTTTCAGACCGGTTAGATGTTTTACATATGCATTACCCGGGCACCGTTAGTAAACAAAACATGGACGCTCCATCTCCCCTAGAATAGGAGCAATTGTTGGGTTAACAATAACATCAGCTTCTTTAACTCGATACTCGGTAACATGCAATAGACTCACAGTTAAAGAGCATAACATAATCCAAAACCATTCGAGTCAGCGATGGCAACCTTGATGTAGGACCGGTTCGTGGATATATAAAACATAACTTGTTTACTTTATGACGTCACATGTGTCAATCCTTATCGCGTCATGTTCATCGGCGGTTATCGTACAACTGAACGTTACAGAGGACTATATGTTTGGATGTTTGCTCTTATGTTATGCAATAATAGCGAAAATACACATTTTCTCGGGCGTGAACATCTGCGGACGCCCTTAAAATGTGTTTATGCCCGAGTGCGAACACATTTTGCGGGCGTCCGCAGATGTTCACGCCCTCGAAAATGCGTATTATCCCTATATTATCCCTATACTCCATGAACTTAGGGAGAAACAACAGTTTTCCGTCTATAATTTTTTAGCAGCTTTTCTGATTCTCGTGAGATTTTTCAGTTAAAATAAATGGCCTTTGTTCCTTTGCTTTATCGCACCTTTACTCGACACAACGTTAATTCCTGGTCATTGTCAAGTCCTTCGGTGGTAGTTTAAAGACGCTAACCTAAAATTATCTTTGTTTATTCTCGGAAAGAAGATTAGCCAGGTTGGGGATCCCCTGGATTGATTTATAGAACTCGTTGGTAACGACTGAGTGAAGCCATACTGGAAACAACACATAAACTAAATACGACACAAGCAACGACTGTACTCTTTTAAGGAATTAAGTAATGTTATCATAACACGGTAATATATATGCAGTTAAAGCTATTTGGAGGTATGTTTGCTATTGAGTTGCGTGACTCAAATAAGGACATATAAATCTTAACAATATTGATTCATTGTGTGTCATACAACTTGAAATGTTCTCAGCCATATTTACAACCGAATTCAACCCATTTTCTCTTTGCTCACTAGGGGTGGTTTTCACAAACCGTTGAAGACTTATGCAAATAGTTGGATCAAGATCGAATAGGGGGACTAAATGTAAATCCAAATTACACACAAATTCTTAAGCAATGATATATGACTGAGAATTTGTTAAAAACGGCATTTAGCCCAATTAATGTATCAATCAATCAATGAGTCAAGCCTCATCAATATAAGTATTGTTGTTTCTCCCACTGGTCGCCGTATTATCATTCGTCAAAACTTCTAGTTAACTCTTGTAAGCAAATGTTGAAGCATTGCATCTGCCGCTGTTGCTCACATTGGGTGCCGCATTAACCTTATTAGTCGCCGGGCAGAAGCCCGCGACTTCTATTTTTAATAGGTTCCCGGAAATCACATGGGAGGGGGGATTATTATTAGAAAGAAACACATTTAGATGTCTTTAACATATTACAATTGTGTTTGTTTAAAAACACTAAGTAATGACACATTTAAAATGAAATAAATATTCCGATGTTTTATGTATATTCAGTTTCTTTATTTTGACTCGCATTTATGTTTTTTTGTTTTATTTACGAAGACAAAACAGTCCCTATTAGCTAGACTGAAATACTTTATTTTACACTATATACTACATGTACTCAAAAGGCGATAACTACAAACCTTTACGTCGCACAGTCTAATTTATTTACATACCCACACCTGCTTGAAGCAGACTGTTTGTTATGTGTAAATATCGAGATGAAAATGACCTCGAATATTCTCCTTTTATTGGCAATTTTAACTTCCTGAATGTTATTTTCATGTTCAAAGAGATGTCTTGATTTGTGAAGAAGGCATTTTATAATGTTTATCTATGTATATCTAAAATATGAAATGTTTCTAAGCTAAAACTGTTGATCGCGTGACTCGCGAATACCAACTGCGTAGATCAATCTCCTTTGCAGAGAGCCGCTCTTTACGCTCACTTACAAATAGTAAATCGTAAGTGATTTAAAATGTTTATTTGGTTCGAAACAAATGAAGAAAAGAACAAACCGAGATAAAACTAGTTTTAATAGAAACATTACTTTGAACGAACACTCTCTGCCTATAAAGAGAGTTTCAAGAACGACACCTCTGCGAATAAGAAAGAATCGGGTCTTTCGTACAAAATTAGTTCGTCCTTGACAATTTTAAATGTGTCATTTAATTCCTTAAAGGCATATTGTTTTCTGCATAGAAGTATGCATCATTGACACAAGGGCGCTCATCATAATATAATTTTAAAACATGAGTAGTTTGTTATTTTCATTATAAAAAAAGAAGGAAAGAATTAAAATAAATTAACATGTTGTAGGGCTCAGTTTATGTTCGAAATTAAGTTTAAATTATACAACAATTTCAATGAGATTTAACTGTTTAGTTGATATTATATTTCGAAGGTGGTCTAATTTATTAATATTGGACTACACTTCAACATTTGTTTCTTAAAGTATAATATAATTAGGATGCCGGATGCAAGCTAATATCATTTTGAGAAAACGAGAAAACTCATGTCTTCAGCGATTTAACCCTTATCTCATTGTTTTAAAAGTAGATTGCTGCAAAGGTGTCCACTGTTGACTTTAATAGAGGCAGGGTAAAAAGACGTGCTATTGCATGCAAATCCTAAATTGTCTGTTTTGTGGTTTTATTGAAAAATAATAAAATTCAAATATTCTGACAAACATCTTGAAAAGTGTATGTGGAATTCACAAATCTTATAATTATTCCTTAATGAAAGCACTGTATACATACTAAGACTAATGATTGGCAAGATTTCTCATTTCCATTACTGTTTATGATCAATAATTAGTTGGTTGTGTGTATGGTCAACCTACTTTGGAATAGAGATTGATCATAAACAATGAAAGGCTTCAATTATCATTCTCTTCGTTGACAAAACAATGCAAGTTATGATACATTTTCACTTGACCCCCACCCCTGATGTTCCAATATGCCCCTCAGTTGATAACTGTTTATTCAACTACTATAATGTTAGTGTTATGCATAACTGCACTATGGATACCCGGTGACATTGATGCGTTGCATCAACTTTCTCTTGTGCTTTACTTATATTAACCACAGGGACTTGCTCCTCTAAAAATAGATATGACCTTCTATGCATAGATATTAATAAGGGTGGATACAGATGTCTGGGTCGCCTCGCTTCAACTCATTTTATTCAAAGTATTTGAACAAATATATAATTTTGAAGTAGGGAATCAATCAATAATGCTTTTCTCTATTGAACTATACCAAAATAACGTGATTTTTTCCTCCCTACGTATGTTTATTCCCTTGAAATATTAGTGATTTCGCCAAAAGGACAACAACCTGGACACAAAACGAAAGTAACTGCGATCGACATTTCGGAATGGTTCTTTTTTTTTTCGAAAAGCATTATTGATTGATTCCCTACTTTAAATTCATATATTTTTTCGAATACTTTGAATAAAATGAGTTGAAGCGAGACGACCCAGAAATCTGTGTCCACCCTTGTTAATATCTATGCATAGTAGGTCACATCTATTTTAGAGGATCTATTTTTAGAGAAGCAAGTCCCTGTGTATTAACCCTTGCATACAAGCAGGCGTATTTTTAGCCATCTGAATCAGGCGGTGACAAGCACTGTCTACTTGTGCAACAATGTTTTCAACTGTGTTCAATAAGTATTTTTTTCATATCTTTTCCCCCTTTTCTTTTAAAGTTTTCTAATGCAGATATCTATCCTAAGAGCTAATATGGGCAAAATGACCTTAACAAAGTCATTCGTTACATAAAGGTGTACAGTGAAGTCTTTGGCTAAACTGTGTAAGAATATATGTTGATCTCTCAAGATATATCAAATGCTTTGTTTTATTTTTATTCGGAAAGGTCCAATATCTTATTCTAACGCTAACCTCTGTGTGGACCCTGGACAACTGATGAAAAACCAAATCCGATATCTGTATTTACCAACTCTTCTAAGTTAATTTTTATCCTAAGTATAATTGAAAGATATACTAAATTCCATAATATCACAATTTCTGATAGGCTTTACCATTTGGTTTCGAAAGTATTAACTTGTATTATCTTTATACTTAAAAATAAGAATTAGAATTGTATTTATAACGTGCTCTAGAATTATGGTCAAAGAAGGTTCTTATACTTTTAAAAAGTTATGTTAATAAAATCAATAAACTGCCATAAAAGTTATATAATAAAAGGAAATGACTTATAGTTCCATAGTGATAAGTTTTTACAGTAACAATGATAAATATTTATTTAGCAATCTAGGCCTTTAAAAAAAAGTTTAAAAAGTCTAGAGCACATTCCCCTTATCAAACGTAAAGGTCATAAGATTTATTGATTGACTGTTTCGTGTTTAAGGGGCTTTTAACATTTTTCTGTTATATCACGGCGCTTCCAGGGTACTATAGGTCGATTTATTCTGACACCAGCCAGTCAGTCGTATTCCTAACCGCACAACCTTGAGCACCGAGACCGAGGAGAGCAGCCATTACTACCTTTTATAAAAAAAAAAGATCATAGGAAGTGGGTATCACGTGGTAAAATATATTTGACGTTGCGCAAGACTTTCAAATCAATAAATACAGGGACGTAGGTAAGAAGGATAAGTAACTAAGTTGTATACTAAAATAGAAGATAAGAAAATCACAAGGACTTTTTCTGGAAGTTTAAACATTCTTTTTTTTTGCATAGATAAAAATAGTTTAATATACTACATGTTTTGAAAATATTTTATCCATATGAATAATGTCAGTTTATTAATTTTTGGACAAAATTAATGTAATTCAGAAATCACAAATCACAATATCTGTGTCTTTTAAACTATTCAGTATTCAAAATACAAAGACATTCCAGTTGTTTATTGTATCTCTAACTTAAGTTGAGATTTTAAGATTTCAGAATATGTTTGTTTTGTTTATTGGCCAAATGTGACTTAAAAGTCACAAAATGTGAAAATTTGGACAATTTTATTTCTCCATGTAATATTTTAACCAGATAACAGATGTACAGGTGGTGGAGTTGCCTATCCCTCTTATCTACATCCCTTATAAATACTTGGTCATTTCAAATAGAAAGCCCCTAATTCAGAATATTTTTTTTGCAAAATATCATCAAAATCCCTTAATTCCACTAAAGAAGGACATATTTAAGGGACTCTCTCTGTCTCGAGAATATATGTTTTAACTTCTTGCAACTTAATGATGAATACAACAATGGATAAATACTAGAGAGATGCATATGGGTAAATACTCGAAAGATGTATATGTGTAGGTACTCGGTAGTTACACATGTGTGAATACTCAGGAGATACACATGTGTAAATACTCGAGAGATTTACAAGAGTAAATACTCGGTACCCACACATGTGTAAATACTCTTGAGATACACATGTGTAAATGTTTTTATTTGCATTATCAAACTCAATTGCAGAATATATTTGTACGTGGCGACTTTCAATCACAAATAAACTGCATCAGGCAATATGGTGTTTTGCTCACCTCTGCACGAAGTGCTCAAGGTGGGCTATTGGGAACGCCTTGTGTCCATCGTTAGTCGTGCGTCGTGTGTCGTGAATCGTATCAGGCAATAAGCTGGTCATTTCTGAATATGTCGTTGTATACAGACTACGATGAAGCTATGCTTAAGCACAGTCACACCAGAGCCTTCACTGTCCGTCAATATGCAGCATAGACCATGATGTTTCTCCACTGGTGACAATATATAAATCTGGCCCGACTATTACCATGTCAATGTAATCTCATTCAAATCAGGTCATAATACTTCTGTTCTGACAACACCAACAGGTTTAAGGTCATCTCGTATTGACCCTATATATTTAAATATTCATGAGTAGGAGCTCGTATTTGTGTTTAATGTAACCGCATAATACAACCAACGCTTGGTTCTGCAATCAATATGGTTTCTATACAATCGGACAACTCGGTTATCACCGTTTCTTTATATCGTTTATCTACATGTATATGGTTTATCTCCAGTGGTGATACCTGTTGATTTTGTAGGCCATCCTTGTATTGGTTTTAGCAAAGTTCAATCTTGGCTGACTTGAAATGGTCAGTCATTAGCTGTATACAAGCTTTTGCTACTGCAGCGAACAATATGCCTCATATATGAATGAGATTGCTTAGCCTTTCAACTTTTAATGAAATTAAAACGGAGTAGCAGCAAGACTTACACTTCGATTGACGAGGCGTTAACACTATCAAACATAAATATTCATTTTTAACTCATAATGAGCAATTAATCATGTTTTTTTTAAATGTTTTCCGCCTTTTCCCCCCATAATACAACTATAAACAGCTAATTGCCTTTGTTCTTTCCAAGATATCTTCAACGTCGTCTGCTGTAGATTTGTTTTGTGTGGGAAAGGGTTAGTGGTTTACGTATTCAGACATTATATGACCCCGCCTATTGCAAAAGGTACACGTTTTCATTTCTGAACAGTATATGTTAAGATCTGCCTAAACATCTACCCGTCAAGTTGACAGAAGTTTCTAACAAGTGTAAAGTATATATCTTCATCTGACTGTATGGTTGTACAGTCTGATATTGATATACACAGTTCACCATATTTATCCTTTGCTGTGTACGAGCTTATACCAATGCATATCAAATATAGAAATTGACCCGTTCCCAACCCCCACGGTGATGTAATAGATGAACGTCCACTTCGGGTGCAGAAGGTCGCGGGTTCGATCCCCGGTCGGGTCATACCAGATACTCTAATAATGGTAGTAATAGCTTTTCCTCGTTGGTGTTCAGGACTGTTGGGTAAGCTGATTCACTGGTGTCAGGATAAGTAAGACCAGTAGTACTGGGAAATGACCCAGGAAACGCTGTGATATAACTGAAAAATAAATTATATGCAGTCGAAGACAATGAAAACATCTCTGGAAAACTACAGTGTGTGGGGAAGCAAGCTGAATGACAGTACAACTTAAGGACAACTTAAGAACAGGGGAGAAAACTTTGCAACACTATTTTCAAAATTCGCTTGATATAAATGCGTCAAACTTCGTCTGCGTGTTAAAAAGGCTTAAACGTTTACCTGATATGGTTTTCTTTTGTCATAGGTAGCAGCGTTAAGCCGTACAAAACTGAACAGACATACACCTCTGATTAAAATAATTGGTCTCTCCCCTTTTTTAATGGAGAATTTAAAGTTCAAAATCAAGATGTATTGACACCCGAAATTACCATATCACGTCATTCAAATAATGGCCGTTGTCTGTGTTGACTGTTAAACTTTGAAACTGTTATATATGATATTTTATATGCATGTACTCGATTGGAATTCTGACTCGTAAACATTTTGATACCTGAAGTTGAGCGTACGGACTGGTCTAAGGAGAAGATATCTACAGCATAAATACTGGTAAGTTCGATTTTAATGCATTGTCTATCTTTCACTTTTTGTAGCCCTTTTGATATATGAAATGTTAGTATAATATGTATTTTACGTATACCTATACATCTACCTTAATTAATATATATCTAATATATTACTGAATCTGGTGAGTGACCTCAACTTTTGGTACGGACAAAAAAAAAAAAACACGAGACATAAACCCCATAGGAAAAAAACACATTAGATTAAACCCCCTTCCCTAAAACTGAAAAGTGGACAATACCCCCATGGGTGTTTGATGCAACCCCCCACCAACTCAATAGCTGATGCCTATGGTTGGTGAAAAGCTATGCAATCAATGGATCGGTCAGCAGTCAGTTCCTTACCCTTATCATTTAAAGCATTTCTCCGGAATTTTCAGCCACACGAACTAGTGTTCGCCCCAAAAATACGACCAGGCATCACTCATGAAAAAAACCTCCTCCAGAGCATCTCTTACATTTAAAAGAAACAAATCATTTCCCACATCTGAGAGATGTACCCCATCTCGAAAAAACAGCCCAGGTGTATCAACAGTGATATCTTCATGATTGACAAAAATTCCCCCATCATGCACAACCAAGCGCCTCAAAAACCTATTTAGCTGCTTCCGCGTCTTCTCCAGTTTAACAACCGGTGTGCATGTTTTATCCCACACTATTCTTGGAAGCAAAGTTGATAAAATTAAAGTAGTGTCAGGAAATGTTTCAAAAAGAGAAATAGTATCTTGTCTCATGGCGTGTCGTAATACAATACTTTTGTCGGTTCCTATGTCGTTCGAGCCCAAGTGTAAGACTATGGCCTTAGGAGTGGGATTATGTAAGGCCATAAACTGTAAAGTATGACTTAGCTGAGTCCACCTCATTCCGTGCAAGCCTGACCATCTGATGCCAACTATCTTACTTAGGCCGAGATTATGCTCACGGTGCCGAAATACTGCACGCTTTTCCGCCCAGAACACATGAGAATCGCCTAGAAACCATATATCTGAAAATAGAACTTATAGGAGTGTTAGGCAGGGTATCAGTAAGCATGTAGAACATGTTTATTTCAATATTATGTATCTTGTTAGTTAAGGTGGCAGATGCCCACCTGTCCATGCAGAAAAGTTATTTATAATCGGATATATTTCAGGAAAGTGTCAGATGACCACGTGCCCATTTGTTTGATAACCTCATATGAAACACCCTTCTGGGCCAACAATGTGGCAGCCCCTATGCGAAAAGAGTGGGTTTTGAAACCCGTAGAATTGAATTGTGTAGTTCTTATAACTTTTGTTAAAGCTGCCCAAAACTGATATCTTGATAATGGTGTACCATCACAATGGCAAATCAAGTACTGACATTTTGGAACTTTTTGACGAACCCTAAGATAATTACGCATGGAAGCAACTGGGCAAGCCTGGGTACCTGTTGCCGCAATTGTGATAATTACTGGGGCCCCCTTTTGATTTGTTTAAGATGTCCTGAGGCGTACCTTGAAGGACTTGCTTGGTTCGAAATTTATTATATCCGACTCAAACAATGGGGCGTCGACCATAGTTACAGATGTGTAAACGAGTTCGCCAACTCTGAATAGCCCAAAAAATGCTAAAGTGTAGGCTGCTTTAAAAAGAATACTCTCAAATTGGGAACTACAAGTTGATCCGAGTTTTAAGATAATGTCTGTCAAAATTTCATAGGTAATTGGCATTCTGGTGTCGTGCGAAGGTTTTGAGCGACGATAACCTTCAAGCATTTTAATAACCAAGAAGCTTGATGAGTAATCTAACACGCCTAGCATTTTGTGTTGGAATCTAATTGCTGAAACATATGTAGCAGCTGTACTATAAGCGTAACCATTGTGAAAAAGATATGATATAAATGCTTCCAAATGTGACACTGCCGCAGGCCATGTCCGACTAAGATCATAACTAACTCTAAAGGAATCAAACATGTCCAGAGCTCTTTTATATATTGCTTTTGTGCTAGTTGATAGCCCTGCTCTCAAGAGCTGTCTGGCTCCAACTCGAAGATGTTCCAAAGAGAGTCTAGCATAGGTACTGGATTCGGTTCTGCTTCCGGGGCTAACTCTCTGAATCTGGTAATCTGCAAACGAGACAAACTGTCTGCAATATTATTTTGGACTCTCGGTATATGCTCAGCCTTCATTGACAGATTAAGTTGCAAACATTTCAAAGTCAGGGCTCTGACTAAGACCATTAAGTCTGCAGACTTGGATGTCTGCCCGTTTATCACATGGACTACTGACTGGTTATCACACCGAAATAGGACTTTTTTGTTCCTCAGATGTTCACCCCATATGGAAATGGATACCAATATAGGAAAATACTCCAATAGAGTGATGTCTTTTGTTCTACCCATTTTAACCCACCATGCAGGCCAAGCTGAGTATGCCCATTGGCCTTGAAAGTAAGCCCCGAAACCTTTATCACTAGCAGCTGAACTATCCGTGAACATGCAAATATCGGCATTTGTAGACCAAATCATGTCTTGAAAGATTGAAACGCCATTGAACTTTTGAAAGAAACTTAACCACATTTTCAAATCTAGCCTCATTCCCTTAGTCAGTTTGATATGGTGGTGGGGGGATTTAACGCCGCATGTTGCATTGATCAGACGCCGACAGAAAGGTCGGCCGGGTACGATTGCTCTGCACATAAAATTTAGAGAACCCAAAATGGCCTGCAATTCTTTAAGTGTGACACTACATTTGTGCTCCAGAATGGTGCGGATTTGAGAAACTATTTTTATAATTTTATCCATTGGAATGCGCACCTGCATGAGAATGGAATCTATTTCTAAACCAAGAAAAAACAAAACTGTGCAAGGACCCTCTGTTTTCTCAACAGCAATCGGAACACCGAAATCTGAACAACGCCCAAAGAAAGAGTTCATCAAACATGAACAATGCGATGTATCCTTTTTGCCCCCAAATAGATAATCATCAAGATAGTGTTCCAATTCCCCCAACAGAACATGACATTCTAACCACCCATTCCAAAAAACAGGCAAACAGTTCAAATGTTGCACAGGAAATGCTACATCCGAAAGGCAGGGATTTGTCAAAATAGTATCGACTATCAAACTTGAAACCTAGGATTCTAAAGTCATCTGGAGAGACCGGTATTAGCCGGAAGGCAGACTTGATATCTGCTTTGGCCAAAAGTGCCCCGTTACCCAAACGCTGCACCATTTTCACCGCGGCATCAAACTTTGTATACTGCACCGAGCAGAGTTTGGGATCAATATGGTCATTTAATGAATCGCCCTTAGGATATGAAAGATGATGTATTAACCGAAACTCACCGGGCTCTTTCTTTGGAACTAGCCCCAACGGTGAAACGCGAAAGTCGGTGAAGGGCTGTTTATCAAATGGGCCCTCCACTCACCCAGCTTGAACCTCCTTGTTGATTTGTCCCCTTACAATGTCTGGACATAAATTGGCAGATTTTAAATTATTGGCGTGATATGATTTAATTGGCCCTGCATAACATAAAGGGAAACCAAATTTAAAACCATTATAGATTTTTTTGATGCAGCTAACTGATCTGGGTAATTACGTAAATATTGTTCCATGGCTTCAATTCGAACAGGTGTGTTTGCAAGTGAACACTCAGATGTAGCTTTAATTTGATTGCTTTTGAAATGCCCTGTTTGAATTGGCCCCCCCTCGAAAGGGCTGGTTGCCTAATGACCTAGGACACTTGTGCTGGGTGTGTGGACCCCTGCAAGCCAAACACACATGATCATACTTGCATTTATTATATGTGCAGCCACGAATGGAATTGAAATCAAAACATGGACGAACAGATCTCCTGTTAGAAGCCGATGCAGGTGTGAATACATTTTGAGTCGGCCTGTTAGCCATTGATGCAGAGGTTGGAACGACATGTGCAGACTGATGTAGTTGTAAAGTCATAGTCCTAAGCCACAGATCCGAGTTAATGCTTGACCATGACTGAGGCTGTACAGCCTGTCGCATACGAAAGTTTTCATCATATATGCGCCATGCTAATGACCCCCCACAGCGAGCCTCGGCCTCCCTGATCAAAGCCATATATTGTAAAAGCTCATTTGCTTTCTCAGGATGCCTTTTAATAATGATTGCCGAAAATATTAAGAAGCATTCGTCCATTCCCTAATGTTCTGTACCGACTTCGTTTGTTTGGCCCTCATTTCAATTTGCCCCTGTTCATTAACAAACAAATTTGGTGCATGAACTGTTTCCTCAGATCGCTTTAACAGCACCGCTAAAATTAATATAGTCCCCGGACCAAACTTTCTGCCAGATCTCATTCGCCACATGCAATGTCAGGGAATCGTCAGCACATTTAAAAGCCTCAGGTGGCAGTGTAAAATCATTATTCTCATTTTGAACAGGGGTGGCATGTGAAGCAAACAAACGCTCACAGAGATTGACCATACCCGCCCTGTTTTGGTCTGTGCCAAGCTGCACAACTTCGGGCGGCTCCCGATCACCTCCACCCACCGACTCGCTTGGTCTGGCATCCTCTTCTATGGCCCCTTTCTTGGTATATGGCTCCTTACCAGGCCTCTTACTCCCCTACTTCGCTCTCAGACGAGGCATGACAGGATAAACTTTAAATTATGAATGTAAAAACGCGAAGAAACCGATTGATTGAGCATGAAAGTTTTTATCAAGCTATCCCGCGACAATTTAGATGAATCAGCGGTGAATCGTTTTATTTATGTTGTAGTAAAAAACACACAGCGGTGCTGTATGACACCGTTAAACGGTGTTCAGGTAAACATTGACCATTCCCCTCACTTGCGTAAGCATGGACATTTTGCCGTGGTAATAAAGAGTTCTATTAATATCAATAGCCCCTGGTAAATTAAAAATATATAAATTTATTTCTTTTATTTCTTCTTATCATTCCAATAACTTCCATTATGAACACTGCTGTAAAAATAATTATTGGTTGGTTTAAACTGTACATTCAACAGTTTTTCACTTATAACACGGCTGCCATTTCACATCACGGTGGCCAGTTCACCTACTGATATGTTTTCTGGTTTTCTCACACCAGTACTCCACACAACATACTTTCCAAACAACTGACTGCTTTTCCACATAGACTGTTAGCTCATTGATGAACGACGCATGACGCTTGTCACAGTGACTTTTGTAAAACGTTGGAACGTCAGAAAGAATGTTGGCCGAGCTGGGATTCGAACTCACAACCCCTGGATTGACAGCCCGCGTCACTACCGACTCAGCTACCGGGGTTCGGCTTCATATGAGTAACCCGCAACGTAGCCTCTTACCATTTCCCCACACAACATATTTGTTGCAGCAGACTTTGAAGTAGGCTAAAATATGGAAAATCTCTATAAATCAATTTATATCTATTTCAATGAAAATGAAATCATTGTAGCAAATGGATAAATTCAACAGTATGCACTATTTTGCCACAATGTTTTCAAAAACATATTTCCCTGATATACCTTAAAAAAAAAAAGAAAACACAGGAAAAGGAAATGATACTCCAACAAACAATAAATGCGAGAAGTACTCAAATTCCTGTTCCTATTATGATAACGTTGACATATCATTACCCAGGCTACTATACTGTGCCATGTTTTGATAATGGAAACAAAGGCTTATTTAACTTAATTCATTCGTTTGGATTTGCTGATAGAGAAAAAAAGGAGATGTTTCGGTATTGTTCCATGGATGTATTGTCCTATGCTTTTTTTTCTATGGGGTTTATGTCCCATGGGTGTTTTGTCCTACACTCCCTCAACTTTGACACACACTTGAAAACACCGAACATGTATATTTATGCATAACCTTCCCAAAGATGTGCAGTCCATTTCGTACATATACACACCGCATACTCACCCGTCTCATGCTTACAGATAGCTGGTCATGTTTATCGACACGTCACACGAAAACCGACTTACAGGGTTGTTGCGACTAAGAAAGGTCGGTGTTTGAGTGACGTGGCCAAAAAGGTGTAAATACTCGGGGGATATCGTAGAACCTTTCAGTTTCGTGGGGGCGAGTTGTGAACTGGATGACATAATATAACTGATAATACAAATACAATTAAAAACGGCATTACAACTTATAATCAAGTATATCACGCAATTACATATGTAAACTGACTTAGTAATTTCGCACCGCCTTGAGCAAAGGAAAACCACCACTCTTTTCTCTTCCATCTGTCTCTGCATATATTACTGTGACTCATTGAACAGAAAATGATAGTTTTGCATAGCCCCGATTCGTCATTAGGCATATGCCGTGATCTTTTTTAAAATTCATCGCATTTTTTCACAGATTTTCACAAACAATTCTAGATAATTCTCGGCAACCATCAGGTATACTCAAATGATTAAAACAAAGACTGATCATTCACCATTTATAATATAACATTTAAATGTGTTTATAACTGCAATATAGAACAAAAAATGGTCCTATGTAGAGCCTGTATTCTTCGTTTTGTCTTTTTTGACCACAATTTTGTGAAAAAAATGGATTTCAGAAACTAATTGCAATTAACTATCATTTTTTGTTTAAATACAAGCTAAAAAATAATGTAAATGTAAGAAATAAAGATCGAAATTATGTAATGTACTTACATTCTTGGTTATTCCTATTTAAACTAATGATTTTTAATAAAACAGCACATCGAAAAAGAATTTACGAAGTGTATAATGACCAGAGGGGCTAATGCCCGCTTTTCTCATAGCGAGGCGAAGATAACGGAACTTACCGATGCGTTTCATATCCCTGTAATATGTATCCCTGCTCTATACCCTTATCCCCTGAGACGGAATATGTCGGCCCGGATCAGTCTGCGCGGACTTCGCAGGCTGATCTGGGTCGATACACTACGCAAAGGCCATAATGTTGGTTTTCTCAATTATTATTCTTTTAGGATTAAGGGAATAATATTTTTATTCAAATTTAAATCATATGATATAAATGTATCGCATACTATAAGTCCACTCTGAAGTGTTTGTTTGAAATATGTAGATATATTTAAGATATTAATATTGTTTTGTCTTTTTGGTGCTTAAACATGTTTTTTTTATAAAATATATATAACTTAATGAATGTGTTGTTTCAATCCGTTTCTCATATAGAACAAATATACAGCAGACAACTTCTAAAACATTTAGTTAAAACAATGGAAAATCTTTTTAATAAGTTTTGAACATTAATGGTCAAAACCGTTTACACCGAGAACCTATCTTGTTCCCTTCAGTTTTATTCATTGTTGTTTATTTAAAATATTACTCCTTGTGGTTAATTAAACGCGTGTATGCAATTTTCCTTTTCATTTACTTGACTGAAGGGTGAGGCAGGCGCAAATCAATTAATTTTGAATTTGATGGAAAATATTTCATCTATCGGTAAAACCATTTGTGGGCTTGTTATAACCCTATGTTATTGTCAAACGTACATGCAATGTATCTTTGTGTGTTATTAGCTTGATATCACATATAGGCCGAAGCAATGATGGAAATAAATGAAAATAAAATTATTGAAAAGATTTGAAAACATTGTGGTTTGAAGAAACTGTTCGTTTTGACAAGTGTATATTAAGATCTACCCGCACATACACCACACATGAGCCAGGTTTATACTGTTTGTCCGTAGTTTAACAAAGGATTCTTTAACTTTACACCTAGATGCGGATTAAATTGTATGGATTTGCAAGCTGATCTGTTTAACGATCGCAAATGCATGAAAGTTTGTTTTCGTTAAGCGTTAAGCTCAGTTATACATTTATTATTAAATAATAATAACAGAAAACAATGTGTTTCGTATCCGTAATTCCAACCGATTCGTTTTATTTCAAAGACTTGTTTTTCTATGACTACAAGTTCAAAACCTTATTGGGGGCTATATAATATTCAATTTACTTTTCGCAGATGCAGATAAACTTTTTTCATACAGTCTTGTATAACACCATACCAGCGTTAAACTTGATGATATATTCAGTTTTTATTTAAATTGAACGGTGATGGCAATAAATAGGGACACACAATTTACAACTCATTTCAAATCAACCTCAGAAAAACTTTGTGTTTACTCTAAAGCATAAATGGATCATTGAAAGGGGGGAAATTCACAAATTATGAAAAACAAAATAGTTAAAATGAATATTGATATAGGTCTACATATATATCTGTTTACTAATCTTACACGCTCGTGTTTGTTGAATGTTTTGAATTATTAATAAATTATTCCAATAAATGGGGTAGAATAACTGGCTTGTAACAGTATGTCGATCTTCATTTCATCATGAACATGGTGTTTATTAGCAAAATCAAACTCTGTGTATACTTCAGCGTACACACACACACACACACACACACACACACACACACACACACACACACACACACACACACACACACACACACACACACACACACACATACTGGTATACCCAACACACTGAGGTATATAATTCCACACAAACACACCGAGGTCTATGCTCATTCGACATGTTTCAAATATAAGACAAATGTAATGGCATAAAGAATTGGTCCTGAATGTCATTTATTATAAGCAAATTGGGGTAGTATAATTTTTTGGAAACCAGTACAAGGTAAACCCACCGAGGTAACAACCTCAGTATGGGACACTCTCAACCTCGGTATGGGACACACAGCAACATCGGTATGGTACACACAGCAACAGCATCGGTATGGGACACACAGCCACATCGGTGGACACACAGCAACATCGGTATGGGACACACAGTAAACACATTGTTGACAAACGGAGGAATTTAATAGGAGACAAAGACATCAGCTTTGTGTATCTCATGTGTTTAATAAGTTTTCTAGATCAATTACGTAACCCGTTTGTTGCCCAGAGCTCTAGAAACGAGGAGTAAACTTGTCATTATCCTTCAATATCACAACTGAGTCCTATGTTGCATTTAAAACTGTGGAATATACATTCAAGTAGCTCATTCGAAACGTCTTCAAACCATAGCGTTATACCTTTGGCAAGAATTGTATTTCATTCGTGTATGCAAAGAAGCGAAGCTGTTCAAACTCATTAACATATTTTACATCAACAATTGCTACACATCCATGTGTTTCCATGATCAAAATCACAATAAAAATACATACCTCATGAAGTGGGGACACTGCCACTGGCTGTGTGCATTTTCTGATATACTGCGCATGCGCACGCCTGAGTTTAAGTAGAATATCGGGACGAGGTGTGTGGGGGTCACACACAGCACCCTTACACGCCCAAAATCGACACACCGAGTGTAGGCGCAGAAATGCTTGGTTACGAGATTGTTTGGTGTGAACATTGTATGGGACGAATGTGTGTATGCAAGATTATATTTACCGCGATTAAATCAAGCTATTTGATTGGAGCGCGCACAGCTGATTGGTTGTTTCCGGTTTAAGCCTTGTGCATAGTCGTGGGGAAGAAATCTTTACTAGAAAAACTCAAATTTCATGTTTCATAGGACGGATTTCATAAAATTGTTCATCGTACTTTACCCATGGTTTCACTGGAATGGGAAGAGGCGAATAAATAATTAGAAAATCGATTCAGGCGTGTCTTCATATTCTCCCCCAATCACATGTTATGAACAATTACATGATTCGACATGGATGAAGAAAAACAACGCCAAAGAACAATGACAGATAAGGGTCTTCATTACGTGGTGGACTTGAAAAGAGTTGAAAGAAATAAACTTTTGAGAAAGTTAAAATGTCAGTCTGAATACCTAGAGGGATTAATTGAAAGTGACGGTGAACTTACATCAGTAAAATCAGAACATGCAGACTGGCTTAACAATTACGAACAGTTTCTAGAGTCGCATGGTGAATACCAACAATTGTTGAGTGAAGAACAAAAGATAGAAGACAATGAACCAATCGAAGAATCCTTACAGAAATTTCTGGAGCTAAAGGAAAGGGCAGTGAGCTTTGTTTCGCGAAAGTCAAGATTGTTCGCTGACAGACACGATTCTAAATCTTTAAACTCGCGGTTCGGTGCTAGCTCCAGTGTATCGAGCATGTTGTCAGCGGCTCTCTTAAAAGAAAGTCAGAGAAACGTAGAATTAATTGCTAAAACAGAAACACTCGCAGAAAAACAAAAACTCGAGGAGGAAAAGTTTAAGTTGCAGCAAAAGGAAGAAGCATACACTTTAAAGACTGAGTTAAAAATCAGTGATGCCAAAGCAAAGGTTATAGAACAGTTGGAGAAAAGTACGTGAAGGATATGATGAATATTGGTGTTGATAAAGTAAAACAGAATAGTGATTCGATTTGGACAGAAATGTTCAAGAATGAAATTAAGACGGAAACGCGTCTCACAAAGCCTGTTGAACCGGTAGAGCCTAATCAGCAAAGTGAACAGGCAAAGCAAGTGACTTTTGGACTCCTGCATGTATCAAAGGAACTTAACAAACCGAAAGCAGAACTACGGAAATTCAGTGGTAATCCACTAGAGTATACACGCTTTATAAGACAATTCAATACACGTGTATCTGCAAATACAGATTCTTTTGATGAAAGGTTGAACTTTTTACTGCAATTCACTTATGGAGAAGCTCACAAAATTGTGGCAGGATATTCCAACTTGGAGGCAAAAAGGGGTTACAAAGCCAGCTTAAGTGAATTTCAAGAACGATACGGTGACTCAGACGTTATTGCTAGAGCATATGTCAAGAAAGCTCTCGAATGGCCAGTGATCAAGCAAGATCAAGCTAAAGGGCTTGACGAATACGCGATATTTTTGCGCGAGTGTTTATACGCAGTCGAGAGTGTAGACGCTATAAAGGTTCTCGAGTACTCAGAAAACTTGAAAGTTATTATTCAGAAACTACCTTACTACATGCATGATAAGTGGAGAAATTTGGTGTATGATTTAAGATCAAAGGACAAAACTGTGACATTTGAACATCTCGTTGTGTTTGTTAGAAAAGAGGCCAAGAAGGCAAATGATCCAGTGTACGGGAAAGAAGTTATTAGTTCCTCTGGTCCAGCTAAAAGATCATACAATGAACAGAGTGGGAAGAAGTGCAGTAAGACCCTTGCAACTGTGGTCAAAACCGACAGCAACAGTGCTTGCAGTCAAGCATTAGTCAAAACATGCTTGTTCTGTGATGGTCAACATAATCTAGAGAACTGTACTAACATTCCTAAGATAGCTTTAACAGACAGGTACTCTTTTCTGAAGTCAAAGGGACTGTGTTTTGCATGCGTAAGGACAGGTCATATGAAAGGGTCATGCAAAAACAAACTTGTTTGTGCGAAGTGTAAACGGCCTCTACCCACCATTCTTCATGTAGAGCCCCGCAATGGTGATAATAGAGACCAACAAGGAGCCAGGCGTAGTAACAATTTTGAAGACGCTGCCTCAGCCAAAGCCAGTTCGTATGCAGCGTCTACTGGGGCTGGAGTGCAAGCATTGCCAGTCATTCCTGTAAGGCTGAAACATAAACGTAGTGACAAGTTTGTGACAACATACGCTTTTCTAGACTCTGGTAGCACAGCAACTTTCTGCTCGGACAGAATTATTGACTTGCTAGGTGTTGAAGGTAAAAGAACAAGAATTAACTTGGTGACTATTGGAGAAGATAAGATGCAGGAGACTCGTGAGATTCGTGAACTTGAAATCAGTTCCATGAACGGCGATAATACGCTTGATTTACCACCAGTGTTTACACAAAGGTCATTGCCGTTTTCAAAGATTGAAGTAGTAACTGAAGAAGATATAGCAAGCTGGCCCCATCTTAGAAACATACCGGTTGAAAGAATCGACAGCGAAGTTGACCTGCTTATTGGCATTAATGTACCAAAGGCAATGGAACCGTGGGATATTATTCCAAGTGAAAATGGTGGTCCTTTTGCTATACAGACGATTTTCGGATGGGTAGTAAACGGTCCTCTAGATATCTCAGATGACAGTACCAGCCATATGGTCAGATCAAACTTTATCATGACAAATCCGTCGTTGGAAGATCAGACCACTTTAACAGAGACTTCTCTGAGCGGACAATTGACGACAAGCCAGAGCCCTCTAGAGAAGACCGGTGTTTCATGGACATAATGTCAAAGACTATTTCAAAAGAGAACGGTCATTACGTAATTGATTTGCCATTTAAATCAAAGCAAGTAAAAATGCCAAATAATAGAAAACAAGCGGATCAAAGGTTGACGATGCTCTCCAAGCGCTTTAATAAAGACGCAAAGTTTTGCGAAGAATACAAAGAATTTATGAACAAAGTAATCAACAAGGGATATGCCGAAAGAGTGTTGTCAGAGGAAAAATCTGAAGATGGTCAGACTTGGTACTTACCTCATCATGGCGTGTACCATCCTAAGACGAATAAGATAAGGGTCGTCTTCGACTGTGCAGCAAGATATGGAGGAATATCCCTCAACGATCAATTGTTACAGGGACCGAATCTTACAAGCCCTCTCATTGGTACCCTGATCAGATTCAGGCAGGAAAAAGTAGCGATTATGGGTGACATAGAAAGTATGTTTTATCAAGTACATGTAACGCCCAAACACAGAAGCTTCCAGCGTTTCCTATGGTGGAAAGACGGTGATTCAGAAAACCCTGTGGTGGAATACCAGATGAAAGTCCATTTATTCGGTTCTACATCTTCTCCAAGCTGTGCAAATTATGCTCTCCGACAAGCAGTGCTCGACCAGCAAGGGCGTTTCAACGAAGATGTCGTTAATACCGTATTACGACATTTCTACGTAGATGACTGCTTGAAGTCCGTACAAACAGTTAACAAAGCTGTATCTATGGTAGACGATTTACAAGCAGTACTTAGTAATGGTGGTTTCCATATCTCCAAGTGGATCAGCAATGACAGAGAGGTCATGAGTCACATTTCAGCTTCAGAGAGATCCAAGGAAATCGCAGACTTGGACCTGGATCAAGACGTTTTACCCGTAGAAAGGTCACTAGGCATTAGCTGGTGCACAGAATATGATACCTTCAGTTTCACAGTGAACATTAAGGACCATTTGTATACTCGCCGGGGTATTCTCTCTACAGTGAGTAGTATATACGACCCTCTGGGTTTTTTGGCTCCGCTTTTGTTGAAAGCCAAAGCATTGTTACAAGAATTGTGCCAGCTTGAACTAGGTTGGGATGACCCTATTCCAGAAAGGTGTAAAGAGTCATGGTGTAAGTGGCTCCAGGATGTTCGAAATCTGTCTGACTTCCAGGTCAGCAGATGTTTCAAGCCACCCAAGTTTGGTACCGTGAGATCTGTGGAATTGCACCATTTTGCAGACGCTAGCGAAAGGGGCTATGGGATGGTCACATACATGCGTATGAATGTAACCCAGTTCCAGGGGATTTAAGACTAGTACTCCTTGGTGGGTTGTATAATTTTACTGTCGTGTTGATAATATACAAATGGAGTCAGGATAATCGAGTTTCATAGAGAAATAGAGAAAAGTAAAGCTCTCCACATATCATTCCTCGTCCTTTCGGAATTAACATAAGAATGTCTAAGTGTATGAAGAAGAGCGGGAAAAGAGGGATTGTTAGAGTGCATGCTGGGATATGTTAGGTGATATCTGCTCAAACATTCACTGATTCTCATTGTAATCACACAAGCCCAGCTAATTATGCATGAGCAGTGTACATGTAGGAAAAATACTCTCTACATGTACCTTGGTTACATACTCCCCTGCAAAGTAAAATGGCTCCCGACATTTCTACAAAGACATAATTATTATTAGTTAAAATGTTATACATGAATTACAAAAGCTATTTACTAAACATGACAAATTTGATTTACAAAACTACAACTTACTAAATCTAGTTAAAAACCACTAAACAAAATAAACGTTTTGGGAACAAGCCCATTCTCCGTATCTGTCAGGGGGCTTACTAGATCTTGTGGATCTGCGGACCGGTTCGGCCACAGGTAAAAAAAGTCTCTCAGGAATAGGGGTAAAATATGACTGATCATTTTCCGTATGACAATGATTTACAGGGGCCATGTCGCCAGCTGGAGAGTGATGCTCAGTCGTCGGGTCGCGAGCCCGAGTCTGTGCTACTGTACGTCTCTGTGGTATAATGTACCGATCACTGTTGTCAGAATGTGATGATGAGTCGGAATCCGAATCCGTATCAGATTGGGGCACCGGAAAAGCTTTCCTTGCTGGTTCCTTTCGGCTCAGCTTCGCTTTTCCTGACGTAATCCCAGCTTCATCAGTAGACGGTATGCAGTTGAATGGAAGAAGCATATTGCGATGCAGAGTTCTGGTGGGTCCTTTGCTGTTAAGCAACCGTAAACGGTACACCCGGAACAGCAGCGTCGGGTATATCAGTTATGACATACGGCTCTGCCTCCCAAACATCTGCCAACTTACATTTTCCTGTGCGATGCGCTTTCCTCACAAGTACAGTGTCACCAACTTCTAACCTGTTTTCCTTTATTTTTCGGTCGTACCGTACCTTGTTGTCTGTGGCATTTCTCTGTGCGGTCTCAGATGCGGTGCGGTAGGCTTGACTCATTCTTTGCTTGAGTCGAGCAATGTAGTCCGTAGGGCTACCGCTATTACTTTCGTCAGGCGTGATTCCTAAGAATGCGTCTACAGAAAGACGGGGATGCCATCCGAAAAGTAGATAGTGTGGCGAATAGCCTGTAGCCTCGTTCTTAGTTGCATTATAGGCATGAACAAGAGGACCTACATGGGACTTCCAGTCAGTTTTCTGGCATTCCTCAAGCGTACCAAGCATTCTGAGAAGGGTTCTGTTAAATCTCTCCGCACTTCCATTTCCCATGGGGTGATATGGGGTTGTTCGAGTTTTTCGAACATCCGCAATTTTGCATAGCTCTTTTATGACATTGCTTTCAAAGTTCCGGCCTTGGTCGCTGTGTAGCTGTTCCGGAAAAGAGAAATTGACGATGAAGTGATCGTATAATGCTTTGGCTGTTGTTTGTGCTGTCTGGTTTTTCGTCGGAACTGCTTTCGAAAATCGCGTAAAGTGGTCTGTAATGACTAGGATGTTCTCATATCCTCCTTTAGACCGCTCCAGTCCAAGAAAATCCATACACACGAGCTGCGTTGGTCTTGAGGTGTTGATAGGCATAAGTTCAGCCATGTTCCTCACTGGTGTTTTCCGCCGTACACATCGGTTGCATGTTTCGACTCTGTGATTTAGTTCATTTTCCATACCCGGCCAGTAAAATCTTTGACGAGCAAGCCATAATGTTTTCTCCTTGCCAGGATGACCAACGTCAATATGAATACCCTTAAATGCTTCATTCCGATGAGATTCAGGGAGGACGAGTTGTTTTACTTTCTGACCGTCAATGACCGCGTTCCTGTACAATACCCCATCATCTTTAAAAAGGCGGTGGTATTGCTTAAAAATACACTGTGCTGATACAGGGGTTTTGAGTATTTCCTCCTTCGTCGGACGAAAACCGCGATCAATGGCGTCAGAAACGAGAGAAATGGTCTCATCAAGCTGTTGTTCGACTTTCCAGTCAATTGTGGGGAACTTTCCTGAAGGCGCAACATCATCATCTGCAGAATGAGATGTTGTGTCTCCAGCGAGCGATCCAATAAGGCTGACATCCGCAGTAGCGGCATGGCAAATAGCTTTTACCACATCTCCAAAGAGACTCGGCATCCTGGAAAGGGCGTCGGCGTCAGCATTTTGTGCACCAGGCCTATAAGAAATGCTGAAATTGTAATTTGAAAGAGCTGCAACCCATCTATGACCAGTTGCATCCAGCTTTGCAGTTGTCATGACATATAGTAAGGGGTTGTTATCCGTTACGACTTCAAATGACGTACCATAAAGATAGTCATGAAGTTTGTCCGTTACTGCCCATTTCAACGCAAGGAATTCCAGTTTATGTGCAGGATAATTCCTCTCACTTGGTCTTAAACCTCGACTTGCGTCTGCTATGACGCGATCTCTTCCGTCATGGTTTTGGTATAGAACAGCTCCAAGTCCTAGGCCGCTGGCGTCAGTATGTAACTTAAACGGTAAGTCATAATTAGCAATGGCAAGTATAGGAGGTTCTGAAAGTTTCTGCTTCAGCGTATTAAATGCTAACTCCTGCTGATCACCCCAAATCCAAGGTGTTGCCTGTTTGCATTTTTTCTTCCTCCGACAGCCATCTTTGATCTTGTTCAGACCGTGACCCTCGAGCAAAATGTTGAGAGGCTTTGCTACCTTTGAGAAGTCTTTTACAAAACGACGGTAGTACCCTGCAAAGCCAAGAAAAGACCGCACCGCCTTAACATTCCTAGGGGTTGGCCAATTCTTAATAACTTTGGTCTTTGCAGGATCTGCTTCAATACCATTTTGTGATACAACATGCCCTAGATAAGAAATAGACGACTTGAAAAACTCGCATTTCGAGGGTTTGAGCTTCAGTTTGTGAGTAGCTAGTCGACTACAAACAGATTCTAGGCGCTCTATGTGCTCTTCAAATGTTCTGGAAAAAATAAGTATGTCGTCTATGAATATTAGACATTCTTTCAGCAGTAAATCGCCCATGCATTTCTCCATAAGACGTTGAAATGTGGCTGGGGCATTACAAAGTCCAAAACTCATCCTATTGCACTCGTAAAATCCGAGATTACCAACAGAAAATGCCGTTTTGTGTTTGTCTCCTTCCTCTACTTCTACTTGCCAATAAGACGAACGGAGATCCAATTTTGAGAAATATTTCGCTCCATACAGGACATCGACTGCGTCGTCAAAACGTGGTAACATATACGCATCCTTCCTGGTCCTACTGTTTAATTTTCTGTGGTCAATGCAGAAACGGAGCGAGTTATCTTTCTTGCGGACTAGAACAACATTGGAAGAGTAGGGACTATCAGACTCGCGAATAGCACCACAATCTAACATTTCCCGCAAGTGTTGTCTGACCTCCTCGTACATTGCTGGGGGAATTTTCCGATAGGGGTCCTTAAAAGGGATATCATCGTCAAGTACGATTTTATGCTTGACTAAATCAGTCCGTCCGATATCGGTGGTACCTGTTGAAAAAACATGTTTCCATTTACCAATGACTGTCTTCAAACGAAGGAGTTGTTCGGGTGAAAGGTTGTCACTCTCTATAGACACACCAATTTCGTCCGCAACTTTTGATAGATTATCAGACTGGCTTCCCTTACCATCCGACTTTAAACATGAAGTCAGGTTATCAACCACATTTACTTCATTTAAATGACAAATAAGAGACTTAGGACGAATATGAATTGGTTTCGCAGTCATATTACATATGTGCACAGGCACCTTAACACAATATCCTGTTGCTGGTAGTTTGACAACATGTGGTTTCACAATGAAACCAGTAGTCGAATCAATACAGTTTTCGGTTACAACGGACCCAGCAAGATTATTGCAACCGCGGGTAATACCATTTAGATTCAAGGACTCGTATGGTCCAACAGTAATGATGCGCTTGTTCGTGGAACGTACCACAAACGGATTACATGTAAGGGCTGTAAAAGCAACCGACCATACCTCGGGAATATTACCAACGTTATCGGTTTCTGCGATAGACTTACACCGACGTATAACGTTTGTACCAATAACTACAGGGCAAATACTTCCAAAACTAGTATCAGGCACAACAATGACAGGTACGGGAACTTCTAAATCGGCTAAAAAAGGGATACGAATATAAGTCTCAATATACCCATTTACTGCTAGCAAAGATCCATCTGCAATTGAAATGTCTATACCCAAGTTACTAATGTCCAGTAGTGGTGGTTTGTTAGCAAGAGCTTTGTAAAACAAGTTAGATACAGTGGTTACCATCGCTCCACTATCAATTAATGCGCTAACACGAACATTGTTGAAAAATATCTCATGCGTGTTGCTAGGGCCAACAAGTCTATCCTTAAGGTTCTGGCCTTTCTTAATATCACCAACCCCCGACCGACCATTGTCAGAGGTGGTTGTCAGTTTGACGCTTGGTGTTTTCCTTCATGTGATTGCTGGGTCTGATCCGGATTACCATGCCATCTATTTTTCCAGCGAGGCCTATTACCCTGGTCGTTATTACGCTGCCCAGCGCCGTTCTGGTTATGTCCCTTCTGGTTATATCCGCTCTGGTTATGTCCGTTCTGGTCATCTGGTGTATGTCTGCTTCTCGATCCAGAAGAAGTTGTTCCAATAGTGTCCAGTTTACTCATGATACTGGTCAACTTATCGTCCAAAGTCTGATTAAGACGCTTTTCCATGGACTCCATCTGATTCTGGAACTTAGAATCGAGCTTCTTTTCCATGGATTGAAGTCTCTCCTCAAATGCATCCTGATGTACTAGAGTAACCGGGTTATGTTGAGCATGTCTAATACTACCCGTAGTCAAAGAAATCTCCTTTTCAACTTGTCGTATCTCCCGAAGGAGAGTGTTAAAGTCTGCAATGGAGTCGTACTTATGCCTAGTCTGGCTCTTTAACTTTTCGGAACACAAACCAGTCCAAAACTTGTGTCGCAACAGGTCGTTCTTGGCATTCCGATGTACATGACCATTTTCAATGGCAGTTAGTAGAATTCCCTCAAGTCTACAACCGAAAGAAGTAACGCCTTCAGTAGAATTCTGCGATGAGTTAAAGAACTCCTGCATTACCATTCCTTTGGAAGATACATCGCCAAACATAACGTCAAGCTTACAAAGAATATCATCTACAGATGCCTTCTCTCCCAAAGAAACAAGCATCTTCCTAGCAGTACCTCTAAGTGAACGTCTCATTGCCTGCACCAGTTGGCTAGGAGATATTTCATGGTCATTGATAAGACAATTGACTTCAAATCTCCATTCCTGGAAGGAAACATCACCTTTTGGTGGTGGATCATCGCCTGAAAACCCTGGCATCTTAGGAATAGATGTAGAGGACGTATGAACAAAGCTGTGTTCTGGTGCTGAAAAGGCTAACGAATCTGCAACAGTTTTCCGTCTGCTAGGAGTAGAGGTCAACGGTTCAACTCTGTACTTCTTCCGTAAAATATCTAGCATCGCCTCCTCTGTCATTTCCTCCTTTGCTACTTTACTATCTGGTGAAGTAGCCATCGCTGATCACTGTACAATCTGATCTAAGTAAATGGGGAATGTGAAAAAACAAGTTTATCACTGCTTTTCACTAAGTCAAAATATCACTTTTGCTAAAATAACTGACAATAGGCATACAATACAGGTACATATAATCTCAATCGTCACTTGTGTTGATAAACACAATCAATATACATAAAGCTATGGTGTAAATGGGGCTTAGGGTTTTCACACAATAGTCGTAATTAAGGAGTTAAGGATCACTCCATTGTAAAGGGTCACACAATGGTAAAGGGTCAGTTTTTACACTGAAAATAAGCGCAAATTGGTTACAACTAGGTAATATACACAATATAAGTAATATGCAAAATATGGGTAATATGCATAATATGCACGATACATTTAAACTCGCTTAAAACAAAGCACAAACTATTCTCAGCACTATTTATGGAGAGTAATTTGGAATACACCTATTCAGGTTTAAAGGTCAGCTTTACCCGAGTCACGTGTACACTATCGTACCTCTGTAGTAAATATAGTTACTCAACCGGAACCTTATCTTACAAAGTATAACTACATAGGTTAAACATCTACACTATAAATCAATACCTCGGTAAACTATAAACCATTACTACCGTATCTTCTAAGTTTAAACTAGAACTGCTGCTACACTATCACTTCGATCATATTCCGTGCAAATATAGTAACTAAAGTAACTAATTAAACATGTTATTAATCAATGTTTACAGTCTACCGTTGAAACATGGGCTCATCCTGCAATAGAAAATTTGCGAAAGAAAACTTTAATATTAGCTTATCTAAGCTTACCCTTATCGGTAACCGACAGGTTGATGTGGCAACGTCCTTTCTGTAGCTACCTTAGAAGGCTAGACATTTGAGTCTGCTGAAATACCTGTAAATGCCCGCAAATTTGTTTCACTCTCACAACATATCACACATCATGTATTGCAGTGCAGGTGAGGGTAAAGTGAACGAAATATGTAAAATGTGCGAAGTGAGGGACATAATTAAAGAACAGAGTAGGAAACATGTAGCTGAGAAAAGAAGAAGAAAGAGAAAAAATAACGTACTAAACGTACAAATTAAGACTTAAATATCCTGATAGATTGTTGAACAATAATACATCATTTATATATAAGAAAAAACAAACATGATCATGGCTTTATCGTTTGAAATTGGTCAAGTTCGTTCAAAGTCAGGTACTAAACAAACATAGGACACATATTGCCGTGTTTGCACGAATACCTGATATTGTACTATTTATATAAGCGTCATTCGCATTCAAACCATGATGTTAACGGGTTTTTTCTTTTACATCATAAGGCATATACATATTATTACATACATTGTCACTATTATATTCCAATCCTTATTTACAAAACTAACACTGTTCACAAAACATACAAAAAACACTGTGTACCAAAAAAAACCACTTTGTACTTTGCGCTCCCGTCTTCCCCCGTCTTTCCAACACTACGAATATTTCTCCGCACTGATCCTCTGTTGGGTTCAACAGTCCGCGGATAGCGAGATCATCAGTGGACTATAAAACAACAGTGATGAGTAGCATGAAAATGATTCCTCCCTAAAGAAGTGTCCCTGCCACATTGATGCGGCAGTAGTTCTACGATATGTTGAAATGCGTCGAATCCGGCGCTGACATCCAGTAGAAAGTGTTATCGCAATAATTATAATGCGCTACAAAAGCTCCGGTCCAAGTAAGTAAATTGCCATGGCTAGTGATGGATCCATATCCTGACTCCTATTGGCACGACAGTCTCGTCGTGGTCGCCATTGTAACCCAGTTCCAGGGGATTTAAGACTAGTACTCCTTGGTGGGTTGTATAATTTTACTGTCGTGTTGATAATATACAAATGGAGTCAGGATAATCGAGTTTCATAGAGAAATAGAGAAAAGTAAAGCTCTCCACATATCATTCCTCGTCCTTTCGGAATTAACATAAGAATGTCTAAGTGTATGAAGAAGAGCGGGAAAAGAGGGATTGTTAGAGTGCATGCTGGGATATGTTAGGTGATATCTGCTCAAACATTCACTGATTCTCATTGTAATCACACACGCCCAGCTAATTATGCATGAGCAGTGTACATGTAGGAAAAATACTCTCTACATGTACCTTGGTTACATGAACAGTAACGAGGGTAGAGTGCATTGTACATTCGTGATTGGAAAGTCACGTGTTGCTCCATTGAAGAAAATAACTGTGCCCCGTCTTGAGCTTACGGCTGCCACAATCGCAGTAAGAACTGACAAGATGTTGAAGAGCGAGCTAGATGTGAAAATTGACAAAACAGTATTTTGGACTGATAGCATGACTGTTTTAAGGTACATAAGAAACTCCACAACCAGATTTCATACCTTCGTAGCCAATCGCTTGACAGTGATACACGAAGGCTCTTTACCAGAAGAATGGCGTTATGTAGGCACAAAACTCAACCCTGCTGATGTAGCATCTAGGGGCATGTCTATCAATCAAGCTAGATGGACGAAACAGTGGATAGAAGCACCATCCTTCCTGTATCTGAGTGAAGACGATTGGCCTACCACGCCAAAAGATGTTCATAAGCCCGTTCAAGATGACCCAGAAGTAAAGAAGGCTGTAGTAAGAAGCATTAGGGTGAACCAGAACAATTCCACAGCAAATTCGGATTTGATTGACCAGTTGATTCATCGGTACTCATCCTGGTACAAGCTGAAAAGAAGCATCGCCTGGATTTTGAAGATAAGAGATGAGCTGCTCAGGCGTGTCAGATGCAAAAATGATTTCTCATTAAAGTCAATCGAAGATGAGAATCAGCGCAAAGTCACAACCAGTGATTTGAGTCGAGCAGAAACTTCCATCATTGCATACGTACAATTGCAGGTTTTCAACCAAGAGATAAAGTCTTTGGAGAAAGGCCAATCTCATGTGAAAAAAGACAGTAGTATAAGAAAATTAGATCCGATTCTGAAGAATGGAGTTTTAAGGGTAGGCGGTCGCCTTCAAAATTCTTGTGTGCCAGCGGAAAGCAAACATCCTGCCATACTTTCTAAAGAACATCCTTTGACAACGCTAGTACTCCGACAATTTCACGAAGATCTCATGCATGCAGGAAGGAACCACACACTAGCTGCTTTAAGACAACATTTTTGGGTAGTCAGGGCCCCATCCGCCATCAGAAAACTGCTCAGTAAGTGTGTCACTTGTCGCAAGTACAGGTCTCCAGTTGGGGAGCAGAAGATGGCCATCTTACCAGAGGACCGTGTGACTCCAGATGAGCCACCTTTCACAAGGGTCGGTGTAGACTATTTTGGACCATTTGAGGTTAAACAGAAGCGCAGCAGAGTTAAGCGGTATGGTGTTATATTTACCTGCTTGGCTAGTAGAGCTGTGCATTTGGAGGTTGCCTATTCATTGGACACTGATTCATACATAAACGCTGTATGCAGGTTTGTGGCACGTCGGGGACAAGTGCAAGTCATGCGCTCGGACAATGGTACTAATTTTGTTGGTGCCGAGAGGGAGCTGCGCCAGTCTATTAGTGAATGGAACTGTGACCAGGTGGAACAAGCAATGCTCCAAAAAGACATTCAGTGGAAATTTAATCCTCCTACGGGATCGCATCATGGTGGCGTGTGGGAGAGATTAATCAGGTCGGTCAGAAGTGCCATGAATAGTACGCTACGAGAGCAAGTACTCGATGATGAACGACTGCAAACTCTATTATGTGAAGTTGAGGCTGTTCTTAACAGCAGGCCAATAACCAGAATCTCAGACAGTAGCGACGACCTAGAAGCGTTTACTCCCAACCATCTGCTGCTGCTGGCTCAGAATCCAAACTTACCTCCTGGGCTGTTCAATAAGAATGATAGATACTGCAGGAGACGGTGGAGACAAGTCCAATACATGGCAAACTTGTTTTGGCAGCGCTGGGTTCGGGAATACTTACCGTTGCTTCAAGAGCGACAGAAGTGGCACGTGCAACGAAGGAATAGTCGAGTGGGATATGTCGTGCTTATCGTTGACTCCACGGCACCGAGGAGTTCCTGGCCAACGGGGGTGATCGTAGAGACAATGCCCGACCGTACCGGCTATGTACGCCAGGTGAACGTGAAAACAGCTACAAATGTGCTTAAGCGACCAATAGACAAACTGTGCATCATCTTAGAGGCAGAATAACTCGCTGTTCTTTGTTGAGAGCAGTAAATTAATGCTATCGCGAAACTTCAATTATTGAGTTTGAAATTCAAAGTGAAAGGCTATTTAGTGAGCTCTGCTTATGCTGGTACATTTGTTTATATTTGTTCAATTTGTTTGAAAATTAATAACTTCATTATTACAAAATGTAATTACAAGATTTTCTAAACTTCACTGTAAGGTTTACATATTATGAAGTAGTAAGTGGTCATTAGCAATTTTTGACTACTTGTTTGTACCAGCCTAGGCTTTGAGTTGTGATTTATGAATTTGAGTTGTGATTTGAGTGCTATTCCGTGATGAAACGGATGTCGCGACTACTCAGTTTAATCGTCAAGTGTTGACGCGAATATTCTTGATCAGACAAAGACTTGAAGATTACATGACAACATCACAGGAGACAGCACATGACATGTGACATGTGTGAAAATGTACATTTTACTAGTTTATGTTTATATATGTTTTAAGCCATTAATTTGACAAACAGAAAATGTTTAAGATATGTTTCTATGGTTTGCTTTAGTTTCACTGAACTTTGCATACTTTTGAAATGCATCTTGATATGCTTTTACATGCAAGGAATCTTATTTAAAGATTTGGTAAAGGTAATTCAATTTAATTGGAAATTATTGTAATCCTGCTAGGGTTTGTTGAAAATGAGTTTGATTTTATTGTATAAGATATTTAAGACATTGATAATTGTGTCGATATTTGCATATTTCCACAATTAGGGGCTGGTGTGTAGGCGCAGAAATGCTTGGTTACGAGATTGTTTGGTGTGAACATTGTATAGGACGAATGTGTGTATGCAAGATTATATTTACCGCGATTAAATCAAGCTATTTGATTGGAGCGCGCACAGCTGATTGGTTGTTTCCGGTTTAAGCCTTGTGCATAGTCGTGGGGAAGAAATCTTTACTAGAAAAACTCAAATTTCATGTTTCATAGGACGGATTTCATAAAATTGTTCATCGTACTTTACCCATGGTTTCACTGGAATGGGAAGAGGCGAATAAATAATTAGAAAATCGATTCAGGCGTGTCTTCATATTCTCCCCCAAGAGGCCCGCACACCGAGGTATCGTACATTTTTAAAGATATAAACATAGACGAGCATTCTGCGTTACTTTAGAGGTAAACACACCGAGGTAATGGAAAAAATACCTCGGTAGTTTTTGGTACCTCGGTCAGTGGTTGTGTACTTCTATGACCTACCTCGGTGAGTAGGGTATACCAATGCACACACACACGGGCACGCACGCACACACATATAGACAGACAGACAGACAGACAGACAGACAGACAGACGGACAGACAGACAGACAGATAGAGAGAGAAAGACAGACAGTCAGACAAAGAGGCCAAGAAGACCACCAAATGAAGATTACTATGAAATTGGTTTACTGGTTAAGGAGGAGATGTTGTTTAAAGCTAAACGATTACAATGAACGACGCCGACGACCTGACGGATGATGGACAAAAAGTGATCTAATTAGACTAAAGAAAATGGAAGCTTGCCCCTGCCAATTGCGGCCATGTTTTTCATCTTATCAATTTAAACTAAAAATAAATTTGCAGAGGGTAACTTACGGAACATTTCTGCCACATTTTGAAATAAGACAACCAGATCCAGAGAAGAAGATTTAAATTGTTGACGTTAATACCTATTTCCACTATTCTATAGCCACAGCATCCAAAGATCTACATCGAATCTAAATCTTTGAAAACTGACCAATAAAGGATAATTCCTGTAAAGTTTGACTGGAATTTCAGGTTCAGGAGGAAATGTAGATAAATGCAAAATTGGATTAAAAGTCGTCTGCTGTAATTGTGTTGTATTTGGGAAGCAGATAAATGGTGAAAAACCTTGATACTGATCAGGAAATGGATGTTTAATCGCCATATGGAATGGAGTTAGCTCAAGTAGATCCTGGATTCATACTTAAGACCTCTTGATTTGAGGACAAGTACATCCCTCGGATCTGGAGCTCGACCGCTGTGACAGATAACATTTTTTAAATATTCAACTTATCCCAACATACATGAAACCTACGACAGATGACGTCGACCATATATGGCTTACAGTTTGGTAAACCTAAGGCAAAGAACGTATAAATGTTGAATAGAGTTCAAAACATTGTGACAAACATTGCTCAGTTTGAGCTATTTTCTCCATTTGCCAAACACTTTTAAAAGTCATCTGCTGCAGATGCCAGAAAGGGTCTATGTGTGATAAAGGGTAAATTAAATGCAGAAAGGCGTATTTTGTTGAGCAGCTTTCACATCATTCGTAAATACATCTTAGCCTAAAACCTGTACTTAGAAGCTGCTTATCGAGCAAAAAATAAAGCCTTAGGCTATATTTTAGAAATCTGCAGCAAACGACATTTGAAACAGGTTGACACAAGAGCAATATTGAACATACACTGTAATTATTACCAGGGAAAGGACCCGAGAGTGATTCATATATATCGGCGTATTAATTGTCACCACATTTCAGCTCAACTCTGTCAGGACGGAATTTTATAAAGAAGACTATTTCAGGTTAAATATCGGACGATGGTATGTTTAATGTATCAATAGTTTAAGACTTTTTTCATAACTTTAATATAAGAAAATGGACTCGTTCTCCATATATTATTTCAACGGCTTTAATTCGGGATGAAAAAAAGGGTATTTTTATGTTTGGTAACTCGATAAACACCTTAGTTAAAACTGAATGTTATTATCTGGATGCATTGAAGACGTGTTTGTTGTACACGTTAAACCGTCGTTTTATTGGGGTTATATGCCGTTTTCAACATTATTCCAGTAATATCGAGGCGACAGTTCACATATTCCTAATCCCTAATCAGACAGAAAAGCATTCGGCTAAGAAATGTGCCTTACCCAAAGCACTTCGACGGTCCCCGACGCTCAACCAGTAGGCAACGGTGGATTACTTATAAACATATAAGGCAAAACTGAATGTTAGTATCTGGACGCATTGAAGACGTGTTTTTATACAGACGTGAAACCATCATGGATTAAGGAGAACTTGTATATCTAGAGTACTATCTCTTGTTTTACCGTACATAGGTTTTATAATAACGCCTGCTGTAGACACGTCATTTGTCGACTATATCAAGGTAAGGGTAACCCTATCCTACACACAGACGCTCTCTGACGCCTCTGCATTAGACGATATTTGGAAAACAATAGATGATCAATATCTCCTTTTGTCAGATTGTTTTAAACTCTATTAAACAATTATACTATTATAAAAACAGAGTGTCCATAGTTTTGCCTAGATGTTTGCATAGTCTTCTGCTGTAAATTCGTTGTGTGTGGGAAAAGGATAAATTACATCCATATGTCAAGGATACATCATGTAACCCAGTCTCTATGTTATTTAGTCTATCTTATATGGGTCTGGCTTTCTAAAATGCAGACGTAGTTCAGGCATCTGCAGCAGACGACTTTTGAAACATGTTGGATTTTTTTTTTTAAATAATCATGACCAGGAAACGGACCCGAGAGTGTTACATATCAGCATTCTAAGAAAATGACCATTACTAGAACATTATCACGGCTTTAACCCTTTTCTACATACAAACACTTTCTGACGCATTTGCAGCAGACGACAATTTAAAACAATGTGTCAAAAGATGAAATTGCTCAAAACAAGCAAGTTCTCCTTTTCCCACAATATTTCAACTTGAATAGGTAGCAATGTTTCATTTACAGACATTTTTCACACCCGTCATTTGTGGACAGTATAATGGGAAGTGACAAACAGCACCTGCCTGCCAAGGACATCAACATATTACGTATCCCAATCTCTATGTAATTTCATCTATCTGTTGTTGCCGAATTTTCACGGGGCTAAACACACGTGCACCGTGTCTAGCGATGTTGGATCTTAATGCATCTGCACAATCTCATCAGTTAACTCACTTTTAGCCAAGATGTGATATAGACATTAAACCTTTTACACATACAACAAATCTGCAGTGAGCAATTTCTCCTTTTGTAAAAAAACTTTTCAAAAGCCGTTTGCTGAAGAGGCTTCAGATTAATCGGAAGAATGATTTCACGTCGGAGTGTCAATAAGGCCGCAAGTCGACTGACGCGGTTCATATTAGAGTAGAAATAGACTGCGTGTGCCTAGGCACGAGAAAATTGTGTTATAAATTATTAATATAACTGTGACATTTGGTAATCAGGATCAACCGTAGAAACATCTCGTACATATAGCGAAAAGTTCGTGAATTGTGTGTTTTGAACGTGAACTGTCTGATCGATAACTGAGCGTCTTCACAAGCTGATCTGAACCTTGGTTGAGGATCGATGTGTATTTGCAAGGATGGAGTCTTTTGAAGGTGCACATAATTTGGCGTATTAAACCTTTATCATCATTCGTAAAAACTGTACTTGTTTTCGTAGAAGACGCATATTTAAAGTAGGTCCTTTGAAAAGAAAAATATGCGTTTCAGAAACATGAGAATGCCAATAATGAAATATGAACTGTCTGGTCGTAATTGTGCGTCGACACGTATCTAAGCCTTTGTTAAGCAACGAGATGTTTTCGATGAGATGGCCTTGGTGGCATATTAAACCTGTATCATTATACGTACAAGAGAAAGTTGATGCAAGGCATCAATGTCGCCGGAAAAGACTGCATTGATTTATTTTTTAACACACATGTATTCTTGACTTTCATTAGTCAGAACAGAACAGAACAGAACATACTCTTTATTACACCCAAGTATACAATATACAATATGGGGTTATAAATACAATTAATATGCTTAAAAAATGATTCCGGTGTAATGTTAATGTTTATGAATTAAATGTTCAGTTATAAACATGAATACATTTTTGTAGTATCCAAATGTCCAGTTCATTGCGTTGTGCGTTATGGGGGAAACGCTTGATTGTCGATACACAAACACTCAAATACTATAATCATAAAACTCATAATGTTCAATGAGACACATTCCATAGTAAATAGCGTACTGCATTGTGCTACGTCGTTGAATAGAGCACGTGCTAATCATGAGTACAGATGTTCAATTTGGCGATTCACGTGACTTCATACTGATAATAGTATTGTGCACATTCCATAGTAAAGCATACTTTGGATTTATCAATGAATACAGCACGAGCCAAAAACTGGTTCAATATCAATGAACTTAATATTCGCTTGAATGACATGTGTTTACAAATACATATCAAGTTCAAATGGATTATATAAACAGTCATGCATTGGGTAAGTAAAAGTTTAGTATGATAATGGTCGCTATTTAATGATGTATACTTAATGGTAGAATATATAGGAATAACAATTTAAACTTAGTGTTTAAGTTTTAACGGTTCACTGTAAGGTAAGATGAATTTAAATACAGCCGGGCGGCATTGGTATCTGTTAACGGAAGGATTTCAAAACTACCTTTAGAAATGCGCAAATTTGTTTTAAAACGTGTTCGGAATTTGAACAAAGTAGTTGTTTAAAGCATAGTTCATTTTCTGTCAGGATAAGATTATTAAGATATAAGTTACGCGGTTGAAGAAAGTATTCACAGCTGAGCAAATAATGGCGTTCAGAACCGATTTCGTCGCGGTTACATAAAGAAAGTACATATTCTTTTTTGGAATAAAGTACCATTCCAACGTCCGATTTCAATAGGCAGCTTAAAATTTGAGCTTCTGAATTTAAAAAGAAGTAAGCTTTCCTTTAGTGATAATAACTTGAAATATGGTTCAAATTCAAGCGCAGTTTTAAAACTTTGATATATTAAACCCTTATTCGATTGCGTTAGCTGTGCATTCCACGACTGTTTATACTGGTCTACTAGGCATTGCTTTATATTTTTATGTATATTATTTTGTGTGATTTCATGTTGATTTAGCCATAAATCTGTACGTCCGACAGAATTTAAAATATCTTTTATTTTGTTAACCCATTTGTATTCCAAGTTATTTTGATTGAGCATGTATTTATATATTTGAAATGATAGTTTTTGTTCTTTACATATGAGAAGTCGATTCCAGAAAGCGATCATGTTGCTATATATATTTATAGATAATGGGTGTCTTCCTAACTCGCCGTAGATCATATACATTGGTGTACTTTTCCTCGCTTTTGTTATTCTTCTAAGAAAGTTGATATGAACCTTTTCTATGATATCAATATTCTCAAATCCAAATATTTCGGACCCATACGTAAGTATAGGGAGGACTGTGTGGTCAAATAATTTAATAGTCAAATCTATTGGTAGATCTGCATTGCAAGATTTGTTAAAGAGGAGGTACATGGCTTTTGTTGCTTGTTGTACAACATGTTTCCTAGCATTTAGAAAAGAGCCGTTGCTAGAAAACGTAACTCCAAGGTAATGATATCGGTCGGTTATTTCAATGTTTTCTTCACCTAATGTAAAAGAATAATTGCTGGTGTTTCTCGCGCCAAATATAATTATTTTTGTTTTATTCATATTCACTTTTAATTTCCACTCATTACAATAATCGTTAAATAAATTAAGTGAATTTTGGAAGTCTATTTGTGAATCAGATACAATAATGGTATCATCCGCATAGAGTAAAAGCAGAAGTTTAAGCCATATAGTTTCATTTAAGAGATCACCTAACTCTATGCCAACGGAACCATTATTTTGCATGTGCGCCTGTAAATCATTTAAGTATATAGAAAAAAGTATAGGAGAAAGATTTTCGCCTTGTCTAACCCTGCATTCAGACAAAAATTGGGCTGATAAATTGCCATTATGTGAAACACGAGACTTAATACTGTTATACATGTTAAAGATAACTTGAAACAGCTTTCCATTTATGTCAGTTTGTAAAAGTTTTGTCCACAGACCAAATCTCCAGATTTTATCAAATGCAGCGGAAAAATCTATAAAGGCAACGAAGAGTTTCTGTTTTCTTCTTTTTAATATATTTATTAGCGCATGTAGCGTAAATATATGATCAGAGCAAGAAATATGTTTTCGGAAACCAGCTTGATTTTCATTTAGAATATTATTTTCCTCTAAAAATGTTGTCAATCTATTATTTAATATTGATGTAAAGAAATTACCTAAACAACTTAAAATAGTTATAGGCCGGTAATTATTAGGGTCTTTGGGGTCCCCCTTATTTTTATAAATTGGAATTATAGTGCCTTCAAGCCATGTGTCTGGAATAAATCCTGTGTCAAGAACACTATTAAACAATTTCAAATACAATGGTAATAGTAAGCTTTTTGTACTTTTTATATATTCATTTAAAATATTATCTGTTTGGCTTGGCGTTTTTGAATTTTTTAAATTCATAATGCATTTATTTATTTCCGATTCTGTGATAGGCATGTTAAGGTGTTCGTTTGAGTTATTTAATTGCTCTGTATTTAATTCTAGGTCATTTTCAATGTATGAATTTGAATTTGCATTTTTAAAATGTTCATAAAATTCGTCTATGGAGGGGGAGGGTAACTGTTTAGTTTTAGGTTTTAGACTATTTAAAAATTTCCAGTATTTCTTAGGATTATTTGTACTAAGACGTCGTAATACTTTTTCATTGTTTTCTTTGTTTTTCTTAATAAAGTAATTCATTGTTCTTTTATATTGTTTACTTGCATTTTTTAATAGTATTTTATTGTCTAGAGAAGGTGTGCGATGATAGGTTTGTTTTGCACTATGATAGGTATTTCTTGCTTGATAACATTTAGGCCCAAACCACGGTTTATTAGTTTTATTTGTATTTTTATAACTATTTGAGACATGAGATGTAAATGTTGTTTTCGCTGATTTTTCGAATAGCTGTTGCAATTCGCTCGTTATATGTTCTATTGTATTTTTTGATTGTGGATATGTATATAATTGTAATTGGATGGCTTCTAGTTGTTCTAAATCTATATTATTTTTAACATTTATAGCGGAGTCAGTACGCCACTTTGGGTATTTCTGATTTGGATTATGTTTTATATTTTGAAATTGAGTTATATTCGGTAGGTTTAACGACCAGTATAATGCACTATGACCATCCGAGTATAGGGGGTCAGTTTCGATAACTTCAAATTCTGAGATAAACTGAAAACAATCTGCAGTAGCACAGACATAATCAATTATTGATTTATCCCTAAATGTAAAACTTCCCAAAGTTTTATCTTTTCCAATCCGACCATTTAGTAAAAAGAGATTGTTATTTCTACACAGCTCAATAAGCTTCATGCCATGACTGTTCGTTTTACGATCGCTTGAAACCCGATTTAAGGGTATTGATAAGTTTTCTAGTATTGTATATTTCTCTAAAAAGGACTGAGATTCTGAATCAATATCATAGAGGTCATTTAAAAAAGGGTCAGATGGTATAAAATCATTCATTTGAGAGGTCCTTGCATTTACATATCCGGCCAGGTATACAAAATTATGTTCACTGCACATACGGGTTATTTCATTCTCAAAATAATTAAGTTCATCTTCGTTTAAAAAACGTGAATTTTCCGGTGGGAGATAAACTGCCCCAAGAACTATATCGTTAGAAAAATGTGTAATAATTTTTTTGATATTTATCCATAATATATACTCAGTATTATTTTCTAAAACATTTACAAAAGGCGCGATATCTTCGCGGACGTAAATACCAATACCACCTGACTTACGCTTATAAACTTGTGACCTATGTTTTGCAAAAAATATATAACCATCAATATCAACAATATCAACAATATCAGAGTCGTTTAAATGTGTTTCAAGCACACAGAAAACATCATGTTTTTTTATAAATTCAACAAAATCAGGATAATTAAGTCTATTTTTCAAACCATTCACATTTAAAGAACCGAATTTTAAACAATTTAAGTTATTCTCATTGTCTACAGTTTTCGAATTCCCCCGATTGTCCTAACTATTCGTGTTTGGGTTTGTTTGTCTATCCGCCGGACGCGTACTTCCGTTTGTCCATGGTTGCCTTGTTACTGAATCCGATCTTCTATCGCGTGCTAGGTTTCGTTCTGGTGCACGAAATCGGGGTGTGCGCCGTTGCTGCGGAGACTGGGATTGTCGTCGTCTAGGTCGCGTATCATCATCTTGTGTGTTGGACGGTTTTGTATTGGTGTTGATCAGCTGTGTTTGTATAACAGTATTGTCTCTCTGGACTGAAATACTACGTGCACGATTTCCACGGGCGACGTTATCAATGGAGTTGGCACTGGTCGTCTGGCGTGTAATCGGTTTGTCAACACGATTTCCTCGCATTATTTCTGACCAATCTGGGAAGGCATCGCGCACTATTCGTCCACTATGAATGATCTTCGCAGGATAAACAATCGAAATTTTATCATCAGGACACTGTTGTTTGCGATCCTTATACTCGCCCCAGATACGTTTGCGCGCATTTGTTATTTCTTGCGGATAATCTCTGTTAATATTGTATGGGGTGTTTCTTAAAAGATAAGCTTTTAATATCACTTCCTGCACAGTGGTGAAGTCACGGAAGGCGACAATTATGGCTCTGTTACTACCCCGTTTGAATTTCCCTAATCTATGTGCACGATCAATGGCCACTCTATAGTTTAAGTCAAATTTATCCTGAATGAAAGATTGAATTTTTTCTGTACAATCCTCGTCACGTGACTCATCAAATCCGCCGAATATAAGGTTATTACGCCTGCCACGGGCTTCAATATCTATAGATTTGTATTCGAGCAATCTAAGTCTCTTGTCTTGTGTTGAAACAGAACGTTCTAACTGGTCAACACGGATGTGCAAATGTAAACATTCATCAACTTTTTTGTCGATGGCCGCCATTTTGTCATTGTTTATAGTCACTTGAGAATATATTGCAGATAGCTTGCCGTCCATACTGAGTGCATCATATTCAAGCTTATCATGCGTCTGGCTTTCACCCCCCGTACTTATTCTATACCTCTTCTTGCTATTCGTGACTTTTGACCATTCTGAATTATCAATGTCCGCCATGTCCGTATCAGAAAATACTGGTCCGCCATTGTTATACGTGGACGTGGCCGCTTCAAGTTCTGAGATTCGGTTAGAGGCTGAAACATCGGGATGAGAGGGGCTCTTACCGTTGCTAATAGTAGTAGTGTTGTTTTCGTTCATTTCTGGTGTTGTTTGTGATGCCATGATACCGAGAAATAGCCAAATATCAGACTTTTTGAAGAGCGAAGAGAAATGGCTGTTTCTAAAATTTAGACCGGATGTAGTAAATCTAAGTAGTCTAAACATACACATAATGTTTTCAAAAGGACTAATTCCAGGATTTTTGAAATTCCACATAGATCTACAAATTTCAGGATTTCTTTTGGTCAGGATTTTGGATGTTTTGTATATGTCAATAAAACCACAACAAATTAATACATTTTGGGATTTAAATCTACATGCAATGAAAAGCTATTAAATATTTCCATGTCTGAAGCAACAATGAAAACCTTTAAATGCTTAAAACATTGAGAAAACGGTTAAATTGCTGAAGACATGAACTTCCTCCTTTTTAATAATAATTATAATAAATATTTCACAGTTGAAATTTATCCTCGTATGTTTAAAAAGTAGACCACACTTGAAACAACATATCAGCTAAATTGTTTATCTAAATCGTTGATGCATACAATATATGTTTGGCGCAAGAGAAATGCCAGTTGCGAGTCCCATTACTATTTAATAGGTGGCAAGTATGAAATTAATTGGGTGCGAAAGAGCAGATTTTCTTTATTTCTAAATCTATTGTTTATCAGAGTTCGTTCTTCTCTTAATTTGTTTCAAGCCAAATAATCATTTAATATCACATATATTTAAACATTTAAGTGTGTAATATTAGCTATCTATCTGTAATAAGGTGTTTGAGCATTCTTTCGAAATGATGACCCTTGATCGTTTCAAAATCGAGTCGTAGTGTCAAACATCGAAGAAAGTGAATAAAAAATCAGGCAAAGCGTTAGTGCATTCGAGAGAAAAAAGCATTTCTATAGTATCTGTCTTTCTCCTATATTCGACCCATGCACTCGTTTCGTGACGTTTAAGAAATCAATTTGTCTTGCGACATTTTTTGTATGCATAAAAAAGTCACGTTTCTAAGTTTACATTTTACTTCCGGTTACTTCGCTTTGTTTACATTTTGGCAATATGAAACTAGGTCACAAACTGAGGAAAAGGCGTTTCGACGTTCACGACCGATAAACAGGCTTATATTTGAGACATATTTTCACCAATTATTCTTATTTTTGTTTCTGTTACCAGTTTATGTTGATACTTATCTATTAAAAGGAGAATTCGACGTGATTTTGATATCGATAATCGGCTGCAAGCAGGTGCGCGTATGTAATCAAATTAGACTGTGCGACGTAAAGGTTCGTAGTTATCGCCTTTTGATTACATAATTTATGAAAATAAAGTATCCCAGTCTAGCTAATAGGGACTATTTGTCTTCGTAAATAAAACACAAAAACGTAAATGCCAGTCAAAATAACCAAACTGCACATACTTAAAACATCGGAATATTTATTTCATTTTAGATGTGTCATAACTTAGTGTTTTTAAACAAACGCAATTGTAATATGTTCAAGACATTTAATTTTTTTTTTTTTTTAATAATAACCCCCACTCCCATGTGATTTCCGAAAACCTATTAAAAATAGAAGTCGCGGGCTTCTGCCCGGCGACTAATTAACTTAAGTTCTTTTCGTAGAAAACGCTTATTTAAGGTAGGTTCATTGAAAAGAAAATAGTCATTTCCGAAACATGTGATAAAGTCGTTCTTTTTATAAGGTATTCATTGGTTTACTTACTTCTCGTCTGACTTATCACGTAGCTGAGCCCCGGTAGCTCAGTCGGTAGCGACGCGGGTTGTTAATCCAGGGATTTTGAGTTCGAACCCCAGCTCGGCCAACATTCTTTCCGACGTTTGACAAAAGACACTGTGACCAGCGTCATTCGTCTTTCACCAATGGGCTAACAGTTTGTGTGGAAAAGCAGCCAGTTGCTTGGTGAGTATGTTGTGTGGGGTACTGGTGTTAGAAAACTAGGAAACATATTAGTAGGTGAACTGGCCGCCGTGATACAACTAAAACATTGTTGAAAACAGCGTTTAACCCCAATCAATCAGTATTTAACACATAGGACTGATTTGTCTTCAAACGTTTCTGCAGTAGTTTTCAGTTTGGGAAACAGTTGGAATTTGGGGAGAGAGGAGATATTACTTGTATTGAACATTTCCTCCATTTACAAAAGTGTTTTCTCCAAACGTATAAAACGTGTTTCGTTACGACAATATTCTCTATAATGTATCATTAAGAAGTTTCAGACGTGTCAAACGTTTGTAAAAAGTTAAAAACAGAATAAAATGGAAAAACATCATCATTCTAAATTTGAACAACTCAGCAATCAAGCAGCAGATTCCTAGAAAACCCTACTTGATACAAATCTCGCGATATACTTTGCACGTTTTGTGCAAATACTTAACAATTAAAAATATTTAAACTTTTTCCCACTTACAACTAATCAGCAGCAGACGACTTTGAAAACCTATTGGCAAAATGTATGTAATTAAAAAACAAAACAAAGACAACCCCCTAATTGATTATAATTGAAAAAATAGTGGCAAAAGAAGAAAGTGTTCATCATGAGCATTCTCCTTTCTGCAGAGGCGTCAACATACGTCTAAAAGTAAAGATTGTATTTATCAGACACTTTTTTATACCTGAAGCTGTTTACTGCCAGAGTCATATTGTGTTCAAGGCACCGCGTAGACAGGCTTTTGGTACCATTATGTAAGTAGCCGGCGGCTACCAAACTGGCCATACCACTGGGATTCGAACCTTCGACCTGCCACTCCCGAATCGAATGTCTTTACCAGTAGGCTATCGAATCGGATGGAGGGAAAGGGTTTAGTGAAAAAAGTTTACAACTGGTTACATGATAGTGGATATTACTAATCTCTTTTCAGCCCACCGATTTCCGAACGTCCTTGACATTCTACAGTTGGTGTAATCACTATGTTAATATATTTATAATTATACAAATAACTGACAATTCGTAAATGATATATTTCAATAATTGAGTAATTAAATTTGCTTCTCACATTTGAGCCCGTTTGTGCGAAAGGTATACGTTCGCATTCCTGAACATTATAGATCCAGATCAAATTGTTTAATCAGCTTGAATTCGTAAAACTTCAAAAGAGCCGTAAGGGTGTACTGATCTGAGAAGTAGATTTTTTTTTATAATATTTAAAAAAAAATTGAAACATTGTTTTTTAAAGTTAGATGTATGGATAATGAAAAAAAAGCACAAGAACATTGGTATGTGGCTGTGCTTAATTTTATGCTAGATTTATCTATGAAAGCCCTATGATATGCTTATTTTTTTGCTATTTCAGCACATGAGAAAAAAACGTTTTTATGCAAATTACCATATTTGAAAGATGATATGCTAATTTTTTGTCTTTTTGTGGTATAAATCACATTCTAGAGTTATTATATCCATATCTTTGGAGGTTCACATGCTATGTTGTAATTAAACCTCACAAATATACGCTATTTTGCCCTGATGAGAACCAATATCTGTCAGGTGTAAGAACAGACAGGTTCAAAACTTTGAAATAAGGAAGAAACATATTAATAATATTCAACTTTTTCTAAAACTTCTTCAGATTATTGAAATATCTATCATTTATCAATATTTAAACAAGAGGGCTAAGATGGCCCTAACTCGATCACCTAATTGATAGTAAATTAGTAGCAAATATTTAACTGCAAATATCTGGGAAAATGTTATCAGGGAGTGCAAATGAAACTGCAAAGGAGTGGACACTTCTCAAGAAACAGCTTAAATATCAGTAAAGGCCATTTATATCTTGAAATCTAACAAGAACTTTAATAAGAATGGAATTATAAAGTTTTTGTCATTTTGCACCTTTCCTGATGCCACCTTGCTGCCCTGTTTTTCAACGAAATCAATATGGCTTCAACAGTTTATTTAGAGGGTCACTTAAGGAACATTTCTACCAAATTATCTTGCAATCACACAAGTAGATTATGGAGGAAAAGGATTTTAAAATTTGGGTATTTTTCTCACTTTCTGATGCCGCAGCAACCAAAGTTATCAATGGAATTTAAATCTTTGAACAATTTTGAAAGAGGACCACCAAAGGAACATTCTTGTGATGTTTTGTGGAAATTGGTCTATTGGAATGGTAGGAGTTGGTTGTCATTTGTAGCTAAAAGTTCAATTTACCCTTTTTGTGATGACGCCTGGTTGATATGATTGTGTAACCAATCAAAACGGCTTAAACAAATTAAATAGAGGATCATTACAGTAAGATTCATATTATATTTTCTTAAAATCAGACAAACACTTTCATAAAAATGGAATTTTCAAATTTTGCCCCTTTTCTGATGCCGCCTGACAGCCATGTTTTTCGACCAATCAGTATGGCTTGAACAATTTTTATAGAGGGTCACCCAAGGAACATTTCTACCAAATTATATTTGAATCTGACATGCAGATTCGGAGGAGAAGATTTTTAAAGTTTGGACATTTTGTCCCCTTTCTGATGCCGCAGCAACCAAAGTTCTCATTGGAATTTTAATCTTTGAACATTTTTGAAAGAGGACCACCAAAGAAACATTCCTGTGATGTTTTGTGGAAATTGGTGTATTGGAATGGTAGGAGTTGGTTCTCATTTGTAGCTAAAAGTTCAATTTACCCCTTTTGTGATGACGCCTGGTTGCTATAATTGTGTAACCAATCAAAACGGCTTAATCAAATTGAATAGAGGATCATTACAGTAAGATTCATATTATATTTTCTTAAAATCAGACAAGCACTTTCATAAAAATGGAATTTTCAAATTTTGTCATTTTGCCCCTTTTTTGATGCCGCCTGACTGCCATGTTTTTCGCCCAATCAGTATGGCTTGAACAATTTTTATAGAAGGTCACCCAAGGAACATTTCTACCAAATTATATTTGAATCTGACAGGCAGATTCGGAGGAGAAGATTTTTAAAGTTTGGACATTTTGTCCCCTTTCTGATGCCGCAGCAACCAAAGTTCTCATTGGAATTTTAATCTTTGAACAATTTTGAAAGAGGACCACCAAAGGAACATTCCTGTGATGTTTTGTGGAAATTGGTGTATTGGAATGGTAGGAGTTGGTTGTCATTTGTAGCTAAAAGTTCAATTTACCCCTTTTGTGATGACGCCTGGTTGCGATGATTGTGTAACCAATCAAAACGGCTTAAACAAATTAAATAGAGGATCATTACAGTAAGATTCGTATTATATGTTAATCAGACAAGCACTTTCATAAAAATGGAATTTTCAAATTTTGTCATTTTGCCCCTTTTTTGATGCCGCCTGACTGCCATGTTTTTCGCCCAATCAGTATGGCTTGAACAATTTTTATAGAGGGTCACCCAAGGAACATTTCTACCAAATTATATTTGAATCTGACAGGCAGATTCGGAGGAGAAGATTTTTAAAGTTTGGACATTTTGTCCCCTTTCTGATGCCGCAGCAACCAAAGTTCTCAATGGAATTTAAATCTTTGAACAATTTTGAAAGAAGCCAACCAGAGGAACAGTCCTGTGATGTTTCACGGAAATTGTCCTTGGAGTTTGGGAGGAGATGATGTTTAAAGCTAAAAGTTAACACCGGACGGACGACGGACGCCGGACGACGGACAAAAAGTGATCAGAATAGCTCACCTTGAGCCTTTGGCTCAGGTGATCTAAAAAAGAAAAGTTTATGTCCCCGAGCAAATCTTTGAGTTTTTCTTGTCTGAATACTTGTCTAAAAATTGTTAAATATGAATATATATATATTTATTTTTCAAACATTTCTTCAATTGTAATAAAAGTATTCCAATGTTTTCTTCTTATTTTCAAAAGCATATGATAATATTAACGTTCTAGATTAAAACTTATATACATGGATTTTAATATGTTCTTTTTAGCCAGCTATATTATATAATAAAACATGGCGTCTGGACAGCGCTTGGAAGGTTCACGAAGGATATTTTGCCCTTTATCTCAAACAAGTTTAATCCACTCTGTTTGAAATTTTGAAGCATTATAAAAAGGCATATTGACTAAACATGTTTTAATTTACAACTAAATCAGAAGAGTTCAAACACACCGAGGTCTATGCTCATTCGACATGTTTCAAATATAAGACAAATGTAATGGCATAAAGAATTGGTCCTGAATGTCATTTATCATAAGCAAATTGGGGTAGTATAATTTTTTGGAAACCAATACAGGGTAAACACACCGAGGTAACAACCTCAGTATGGGACACCCTCAACCTCGGTATGGGACACACAGCAACATCGGTATGGGACACACAGCAACATCATCGGTATGGGACACACAGCAACATAGGTGGACACACAGCAACATCGGTATGGGACACACAGTAAACGCATTGTTGACAAACGGAGGAATTTAATAGGAGACAAAGACATCAGCTTTGTGTATCTCATGTGTTTAATACGTTTTCTAGATAAATTACTTAACCCGTTTGTTGCCCAGAGCTCTAGAAACGAGGAGTAAACTTGTCATTATCCTTCAACATCACAACTGAGTCCTATGTTGCATTTAAAACTGTGGAAAACGATTGACATCTTTATTTATATACATTCAAGTAGCTCATTCGAAACGTCTTCAAACCATAGCTTTATACCTTTGGCAATACTTGTATTTCATTCGTGTATGCAAAGAAGCGAAGCTGTTCAAACTCATTAACATATTTTACATCAACAATTGCTACACATCCATGTGTTTCCATGATCAAAATCACAATAAAAATACATACCTCATGAAGTGGAATATCGGGACGAGGTGTGTGGGGTCACACACAGCACCCTTACACGCCCAAAATCGACACACCGTGGTATCGTACATTTTTAAAGATATAAACATAGACGAGCATTCTGCGTTACTTTAGAGGTAAACACACCGAGGTAATGGAAAAAATACCTCGGTAGTTTTTGGTACCTCGGTCAGTGGTTGTGTACTTCTATGACCTACCTCGGTGAGTAGGGTATACCAACGCACACACACACACGCACACACACACACACACACACACACACACACACACACACACACACACACACACACACACACACACACACACACACACACACACACACACACACACACACACACACACACGGGCACGCACGCAGACAGACAGACAGACAGACAGACAGACAGACAGACAGACAGACAGACAGACATACAGACAGACAGACAGACAGACAGACAGACAGACAAACAGACAGATAGACATACATACAGACAATCAGACAGACAGACAGACAGACAGACAGACAACCCCCGTAACTGCTACTAGTCTTATTTGTAATATATATTTAGAAGTTAAATTGCGTTATTGTAACAACACTGTCTGATCTACACGATTTACCATGTTCACATACTACATCCATGACCTCAGAGACCAGCTTAGTTTACCGAAATATAGTAATACAGAAAGACATACATGATGATAGACATGCATAGACAGATATACATACATAAAAACGCATAGACAGATATACATACATAAAAACGCATTGACAGATAAACATACAGATTGACAGACACAATGTCATGTTTATAAACATATAAACGAATAAATGCATACAAGCAGATTGACAGTTACACCAGCAGATACACGGAGGGATAGACGGACATACATACATATATACATAAACATAAATACAAACATAAAAATAAAGACATAACTACAGATATATATACACTTAGATAGACACAAATTCAGAGACACATGAATAAATGCAGACATACATACATACATAATGATAGAGACGACACGATGATAGACATACATGATGATAGGCATACATAGACATATATACTTACAAGCGTAGTCATATACTTAGCTTAGTTTACCGAAATATAGTAATACAGAATGATAGAGACGAAACGATGATAGACATACATGATGATATACAATACACAAACAGATAGACATACACATACGTAGACAGATAGACTTATAAACGCATAGGCAGATAAACATACAGATTGTCTACCGCATGGATGTACATGCATACAGACACACAGGCATATTGACAGTTACACCAACATATTGACGGAGAGAAAGACGAACATACATATACATATACACATAAATATAAAGACATAAATACAGATAGAGATACACTCAGAAATAAATCAATTCAGAAACACATGAATACATGCCGAAACACATACATAGACATACATAATGATAGAGACACGATGATAGACATACAGGATGCTATGCATACATAGACAGATAGACTTATAGACGCATAGGCAGATAAACATACAGATTGACCATCGCATGGATGTACATGCATACAGACAAACAGGCATATTAACACACACACACACACACGCACACGCACACGCACACACACACACACACACACACACACACACACACACACACACACACACACACACACACACACACACACACACACAGACAGACATACGGAAAAGCCTGACAATAAGGGATACCTAGCCTAGCGAATCCGTACACATTCGATTAAGGGTTAAAATATTTATAAAATGTAAACCACAAATGAAATCATCCACGTTTTACGTGTGAGCAGGGCAGTTTGTTTACAAAGCAAGTTGTATAAGAGTTTTTTTCATAGCTCAATTTTAATTCCTTCAAATCAACTCAGCACGTCCACATGAAATATAATGCAGGCGGTGTCAAGTGTATGTTATCAACAGTTTGTGAAGAATTTATTGAGAAGAACATACATACATGCCTTCAAATATACTTAAGGGGTAAACAATTCACGGTATACACAATATGAAAAGGACAAGGCAGAAGAGAGCATATTACTTGTACTGAACGATAGTATCCAGACCAATGCATTGACAACAAATACCCAACATTTTAATGTATTTTATCCACATACATGTATACAGATTCCATTCTCATGTTTCGGAAACGCATACGTTTCTTTTCAATGAACTTTCCTTAAATATGCGTTTTCTACGAAAACGACCACAGTTTTAACGAATGATGATAAAGGTTTAATACGCAAAAGTATTTTAAAGTGCATATTATGCAGAACACCGTCAAAACACTCCATCTTAACCAAAACACATCGATCCTCAACAAAGGTTCAAATCAGCCTTTGCAGATGCACAGTTCGATCAGACAGTTCACGTTATATACAAACAATCGACGGACTCTACGCTAAATTTAAGAGACGTTTCTAAGGTTGATCCTGATTTCCGAACGTCACAGTTATAATAATAATTATAACATATTTTATCGTGCCTAGGCACACGCAGTCTATTTTTACTAAATTATGAACAGCGTGAGGCGACGGGGGGCCTTATTGACATTCCGACGTGGAATCATTCTTCCGATTAATCTATTATTTTTGTAAAAAGGGGAAATTGATCACTACAGATTTGTTGAAAAAGGTTTAATGTCTAAATAACATCTTTTACAAAAGTTAATGACTGGTGAGAGTATGCAGATGCATTAAGAGCCATCATCGCTAGACACGGCGCATTTGTGTTTCGCCCCGTGAAAAGTCGGCAGTAACAGATAGATGAAATTACATAGAGATTGGGTTACAGGATGTGTTTATGTCCTTGGTAGGCGGATGTGCTTTGTCCCTTTCAATTATACTGTCAACAACTGACGTGTATATAGCAGATGAGTTTGAAAAATGTCTGTAAATGAAAACGTCGTCATCTAATCAAGTCGAAATGTTGTGGTAAAAGCAGAAATTGCTCGTTTTGTGGGAAAGGGTTAAAGCCGTGATGCCGTAATTATGTTCTAGTAATGGTCACTTTCCTAGAATTTATTTATTTTTTCCAACATGTTTCAAAAGTCGTCTGCTGCAGATGCCTGAACTACGTCTGCATTTAAGAAAGTCAAAGCCGTATAAGATATATAGAGACTGGGTTACATGATGTGTCCTTCAAAGACGGATGTAATTTATCCTTTTCCCACACACAACGCATTTGCGAAAGACGACTATGCAAACATCTAGGCAAAAATAAGGACACTCTGTATTTATAATAGTATAATTGTTTAATAGAGTTAAAAGCAATCTGACAAAGGGAGATATTTTTCATCTATTGTTTTTAAAAGTCTTCTACTGCAGAAGCGTCAGAGAGCGTCTGTGTGTGTGATAGGGATAGGGTTACCCTTACCTTTAGATAGTCGACAATTGACGTTTCTACAGTAGGCTGTATTATGAAACCTATGTAAGGGAAAACAAGAGATATGGCTCTAGATGAACAAGTTCTCCTTAATCCATGATGGTTTCACGTCAGTATAAAAACACGTCTTCGTTGCATCCAGATACTTACATTCAGTCTTGCCTTATAACAGGAATAATGTTGAAAACCGCATATAAACGCAATAAACCACGGTTTCATGTATGTACAAAAACACGTATCCAATGCATCCAGATGATAACATTATGTTGTGCCTAGGGTGTTTATTAAGTTACCAAACATTATACCTTTTTGTCATTCCGAATTAAAGCCGTGAAATTATATATGGAGAACGTAATTAACTCAAAATTCCCAGTGTCCGTTTTCTTAGATTATAGTAATGACAATGGTCTTAAACTGTCGAAGAACAAGTCTGATAGGGTCAATATTGTGGTGACTTGGTGAACGTTGACGAAAAGTGTGCACCTTGTAAAAACAATCTCTGGTCAACCAACCATCTTTTATTACAATGCAAAGACGCACCCGTATACACCGAACCGTTTTGCCTTGGTATATTTTTCAAACTTCCGACTGTAACTCGGAAACCAGAGGTCGGAGGTCAATGACGTAAAAGATCTTTTTGTAGCTCTTGAACAGCTCTATGAGATAGTGTAATAAAATCGCTATCGCATACTACCACTGCAGCGCTAGGGGCGATTAAAGTAAAAATTGACTGTAAAAATACCCTATCTTTGAAAGGCTACCATTTGGAAACAAAAGCTTAAATCAAAAATCGTAACGGATAGATTCATTCTAAATATCTGGAAGTATCTATAACTGAGGTTTTAGCTTTCTACAATTAAAACTGTAGGAGAAGAAAGAAAAAATATTATGGTCCTTAAAACGCGTTTATTTGCTAGCTGCATAGCAACGGCTATGTTTGAAGGGCTATCATTTGAAAACAAAGGCCTAAATCAAAAATCGTAACTAAATGTTTTTTTTAAACATCTTGAAGTATCTTTAACCGAAGTTTCAGCTCTCCACATTCAACACTGTAGGAGAACATAGCAATATGATTTTTGTTCTTAAAACTCGGTCTTTCGCTAGTTGCATAGCAACAGATGGGTTCTTAGCAACGAAACTCAAACACGTACACCCTGAGCTTATTTGGCACCTGTTCAACAATTCATTGGAATCGATCAGTCAGTTTTGGCTGTAGAGCTGTGACTTACAAATATTTGGACGACAGACAGACAGACAGACAGACAGACAGACAGACAGACAGACAGACAGACAGACAGACAGACAGACAGACAGACAGACAGACAGACAGACAGACAGACAGACAGACAGACAGACAGACAGACAGACAGACAGACAGACAGACAGACAGACAGACAGACAGACAGACAGACAGACAGACAGACAGACAGACAGACAGACAGACAGACAGACAGACAGACAGACAGACAGACAGACAGACAGACAGACAGACAGGCAGGCAGGCAGACAGACAGACAGACAGACAGACAGACAGACAGACAGGCAGACACACAGACAGACAGACAGACAGACAGACAGACAGACAGGCAGGCAGGCAGACAGACAGACAGACAGACAGACGGACAGAGAGACGGACGGACGGACGGACGGACGGACGGACGGACGGACGGACGGACGGACGGACGGACGGACGGACGGACGGACGGACGGACGGACGGACGGACAGACAGACAGACAGACAGACAGACAGACAGACAGACAGACAGACAGACAGACAGACAGACAGACAGACAGACAGACATACAGACAGACAGACAGACAGACAGACAGACAGACAGACAGACAGACAGACAGACAGACAGACAGACAGACAGACAGACAGACAGACACAGACACACAGACACACAGACACATACACACACACACACACACACACACACACACACACACACATTATTGACCTTTTGAGTCGTGGTTTTCGCCCAAGGGGAAGGGGTCTGGGACGCGAGTCTCCAGATGTCCAGAAATTTCTTCGAGAATGGAACCGCCTTCAAATAGAAGATGGCATTCTTTATCGAACCACTTCACGAAATGGTCAACCACTGAAACAGTTAGTCCTCCCAAAGTCTTTTCATGAACTAGCCTTGAAAGGAATTCATGACGATATGGGTCATCCTGGCAAAGAAAAGACTTTGTGGCTTGCAAGACAGCGATTCTATTGGCCTGGCCAAGAAAAGGAGGTCAATTCCAAAGTCGAACAATGCGACCGCTGCATCAGACGTAAAGCCCCTTTAGAATTAGCCCAGTTGGTATCAGTCTATACCTCCAGACCCATGGAGCTGGTCTGTATGGATTTCCTCTCTCTGGAAAAATCCAAGGGTGGTTTCGAGCATATTTTGGTTATAACAGACCACTTCACTAGGTATGCTGAAGCTGTCCCATGCAGGAATCAAACTGCTCAGACCACAGCAAAGGCTCTCTATGATCATTTTATCAAGTTCTATACCTTTCCTGAACGTTTACATAGTGACCAGGGACGGAACTTTGAAAGTAAGATTATCAAGGAACTTTGCAGGATAGCAGGTACTGCAAAGACTCGCACTACACTTTACCATCCCATTAGAAATGGGTCCTGTGAGCGTTTTAATCAGTCCCTTCTGAAAATGCTCGGAACCCTAGATACTGTCCAAGCATACAACTCGACTAGGAGTGAAGCAACTGGTTTTTCTCCCCACTATTTAATGTTTGGGTGGCACCCTAAACTTGCAATTGATATCCTTTTAGGCACTGGACCTAAGGATGGCTGTGCTGATAAGCAGACTTATGCTCAGAAGCTTCGTGAGCGTATTCAGTTTGCCTATAAAAAGGCGACTGAAGAAGCAGCTCGAAATGCAGAGAAGAACAAACAGCTCTATGACTGCAAGGTCTCTGCATCGAAACTTGAAACAGGAGATAGGGTGCTTGTTAGACTTGTAGGCCATAACGGAAAACATAAGCTGGCAGACCGATGGGAAGAACTTCCATATCGGGTTCTTAATATTCCCAACCCGGATCTACCAGTATATGAGATACAACGGGAAGATGGTCAAGGCCCGCTCAGGAAATTACACCGCAATATGCTATTACAATTCAATGTAATGCCTCCTGCTCTAATCCCGGGAAACCAAAGGGAAAACTTACAAGTTTTGCCCAAGTCAAGGACCAGAAAAATCAGACCTATTACATCCTATCATTCTGCAGATTCTAATTCTCAGTCTTCGAGCGACTTTGATGTTCCTAGGTATACCATACCACAAAGAAGAACTGCTGTCACAGGGTGTCCGTCTGCTACTCAAAGTCCTGTTTTACAACCTTCTCCTGAGCACAGTGCTATTTCTTTGCCCAGAGCTGGTTCAAGTTTAAACCAACCTAACTCTACTATAAGAGATTTTTCGTTGGTGAATGGCCCTACACCACCAAATCATGAAACTGTGCCTCAGCAATCTGTCAATCTACCAGATTCACCAGTACTATTTAGTTCGGCAAGGACCAGAAAACCTCCAGATAGATATGGTCAATGGGTTATTCCAATTCAGTGGTCTGGTATATGAGATACAACGGGAAGATGGTCAAGGCCCGCTCAGGAAATTACACCGCAATATGCTATTACAATTCAATGTAATGCCTCCTGCTCTAATCCCGGGAAACCAAAGGGAAAACTTACAAGTTTTGCCCAAGTCAAGGATATAAGAGATTTTTCGTTGGTGAATGGCCCTACACCACCAAATCATGAAACTGTGCCTCAGCAATCTGTCAATCTACCAGATTCACCAGTACTATTTAGTTCGGAAAGGACCAGAAAACCACCAGATAGATATGGTCAATGGGTTATTCCAATTCAGTGGTCTGGTCTTGCTTTTTGTTTTATTTTGACATAAATGCGTTATGCAATTGTCAAAATATATGATTAAGTTAAACTGTAGTTCTGATATGTGTTTAACTGTAGCCCTGAGATGTGTATGTTTGATGTTTTAAAAAAATATATATAAAAAAAAAACCTGGTTCAACTCTTCAAAATAAATTAGTGACTAGTTGTTTGATTACTTTGTAAGGTATCAGTTTAGAATACTTGTGTGTGAGAGGGTCGTTAAACCTGTTTGGTATGTAGGAGTGGTCACTTTGCTAAAACATCTAAATATAACTTTTCTTTCCCGCCAAACTTGCAGTCACACCGTCAAGACGATTGTTGTACAGACAATAATAATGTATTGGTGTCCAACACCTTAACTATATTTATTTGTCTAGTAATACTATGTGTAGCCAAGTGTCATAGCCTGGTAAGATATTTACTTTATTTTATTTGTTAACAATTACTTAATATGAAATATTGTGTAATTCTGTAATTCTGTGATCATTTAAATACGTAGCAAACTCTTACTTCATTCATGGAATTCTGAATTCAGTGCTTAAATATTTATTCTTTAAGCATTTCAGGCTGTCTCTATATATATAATAAAATAATTGAACCAGCACGGCAGTTGAGTTGAATGAAATAATCCCCTGGTGACATATACATCACATGAATAAAGGTTTATGGCTCATTCACTGTTACTATCAAAACCAAACCAGGAACTACTCGTTTGTGCTGAGTCAATCCCAATCAACCCCAAAAGAACCAGAACGGTGATACAATGGCAATGCATATATCCTGCATATCATGTTCAAAATGCGTTCACGGCTGCATTGCGATAGACCGGTTTCATTTGGTAAACCCCTAACATATACTTTAAACAATTATTCTCTTTAACGACTAACGACCGTGCATTGTATTAAAAGAATAGAGGAGACCAGTCAACACTTCCGTCTAAAGCTATTTACAGACAGAAAGAAATACAGCTAGAATGCTCATTATATGCTTTATAAATAAAACAAACCCTCTAAAATATGTTTCGCTGGACAGTTTGCTTTATTGTGTTTGTTAGTTTCCGTACAAAAGGACTATATTTATTACTTTGATTATGTCCCTCATTAACTATCTGACTGAAAATTTCGCACAAGGGAGAGTCAAAACCCTGTTTTCCATCTAGGGAATATTATACTCCTGGCACATGTCGCTACAAGACATCGAAGTGCTTTACTTGCAAAAGGTTAGGCAACTGCAAAGGTGTGCACATATTACAAAAGAGAGAAACAAACACGGTAACTAGACGAATCGTCGGATGACACCGAACTGAATGGTGTCAGCATTAGTGTACGAGTTGACCATAATTTCGAACGTAGATACGATATTGTCCATGTTGACGGCTTAAGTTCTAGTGATAGAATGCCAGAGTATGTCGAAACACACCTTTTTATACGCTGAAGTGATCTTCGATTTCAAAACGAGGCTGTTATTTCATTGGTCGATAAATTTAGTAACTCACTTCACTTTTCTCAAATCTGATTGGTCATAATAAATGTTCAGGTACACTCAGGATTGTTTGACACAGCTGTTCCTCAGACACTGTGGCACCTTTAAATCCTGTATCAACAGACGCAGATTGTGAAGGAGATTAATTATGACAAATCCGGTGTGGTTTCTGATAAAATATCCGATAGTGAAATAACGAGTCTAAAAATAGATTGGGACGTGCGCCGCATCTGTCATTTGAGATATGGACGTTCTAGAGGTAAGACGTTAAATGTATTGCTTTGCCATACATGTTTGACTTCGTGCCTCGACTCGACTATGCGACATACAAATAGAATATATCGTTTTAAGCATTTCAATAGGACTTTGTCCGTACTTCCGTCACCAAATAAACACAATCTGGTGATCTACTAATGGGTTAATGTTTACTCACCTGGGAGCACTAAGATGAGGGTTATGAGTTAGAAACTCTGTCAATATTTAGGCTTTGCCAACAGCTATCAATATATGAGTGCAGTGTACACGTTACGATATTTCTAAAAAAAAACACCAACCTAATCAAACTAATTAATAAGGAAATATGATCATTTAAAGATATAAAGACGTCACTTCCGGTTTTACCTCCTCAATCGATAGAAAATACGAAAACCTTTTCAATGAGGACAAACACGACTACAATCGGTCAATGAATAAGAGCAATATCACTATTTAATACTTGAGTGCCAGGATGACTTATCTGAAAATTAACGCTATAACGTACTAGCTGACTGTAAACTGCAATAACTAGAGAACCCTTTGCCGTAAGGCAATACTTTTAGGTAAGGTGAAGTTGGTGTCTAGTGTCTAGTATCTAGTATCGTTTATCATAAACGATACTGGCAACCAGAATCTAGTATCGTTTATCATAAACGATACTGGCAACTAGACACTAGTGTCGTTTAAGGAACTAGATATATAATTAATAAACTTTCAGACTCCAGTGTCGTTTAACACTAAACGACACTGGCAACCAGACACTAGTGTCGTTTAAGGAACTAGATATATAATTTTCAATTTCAGACTCCAGTGTCGTTTAACACTAAACGACACTGGCAACCAGACACTAGTATCGTTTAAGGAACTGGATATATAATTAAGTGTGTGAAGTTGGCAGAGCATTAGACGTTAGACATAAGACATTCAAAAAAAAATATTCGAATGTCTAATTAAACATTAGACATTCGATTAGACATTCGCTAATTTTGATTATCGAATGTCTAATTAGACATTAGACATTCGATTAGACATTCTCAAATTACAAGATCTATAAACCAAATTCGTCGGAGGTCATTGTACATTCAAAAAACGAATGTCTAATTGGTCAGTTAGACATTAGACATGCGATTAGACATTCGCAAATTAAGGGATTTAGGTACCAAATTAGTCGGAGGTCATTATACATGCAAAAAACGAATGGCTTATTGGTCAAATTCATAACTTGAACATATTGATAACTCGAACATATCGATATCTCGAACATACCGATAACTCGAACACATCGATATCTCGAATACATTGATAAAACTAATGTTTTTAACTTGGAACATATTGACAACTCGAACATATCGATATCTCGAACCTTTCGATATCTCGATTTTTTTTTACCCCCGATATCTCGAACTTTATATATCTCGAACTTTTCGATATCGATGTGTTCGATATATCGAAAAGTTCGAGATATCGAAAGGTTCGAGATATCGATATGTTCGAGATATCGAAAAGTTCGAGATATCGTTGGAGATATCGAAAAGTTCGAGATATCGAAAGGTTCGAGATATCCAAATGTTCGAGATATCGATAGGTTCGACATATCGAAAAGTTCGAGATATCGAAAAGTTCTTGATATCGAAAGGTTCGAGATATCGTATTGTTCGAGATATAGAAAAGTTCGAGATATCGAAAGGTTCGAGATATCGATATGTTCGAGTTGTCAATATGTTCAAGTTAAAAACATTCGTTTTTTCAATGTTTTCAAGATATCGATGTGTTGGTATGTTCGAGATAGTAACTAGATATATAATTTTAAATTTTCTGACTCCAGTGTCGTTTAACACTAAACGACACTGGCAACCAGACACTAGTATCGTTTAAGGAACTAGATATATAATTTTCAATTTCAGACTCCAGTGTCGTTTAACACTAAACGACACTTAAACGACACTGGCAACCAGACACTAGTATCGTTTTTTCAATGTATTCGAGATATCGATGTGTTCGAGTTATCGGTATGTTCGAGATAGGAACTAGATATATAATTTTCAATTTTCTGACTCCAGTGTCGTTTAACACTAAACGACACTGGCAACCAGACACTAGTATCGTTTAAGGAACTAGATATATAATTAATCAATTGTCAGACTCCAGTGTCGTTTAACACTAAACGACACTGGCAACCAGACACTAGTGTCGTTTAAGGAACTCGATATATAATTAATCAATTGTCAGACTCCAGTGTCGTTTAACACTAAACGACACTGGCAACCAGACACTAGTGTCGTTTAAGAAACTAGATATATAATTAATCAATTGTCAGATTCCAGTGTCGTTTAACACTAAACGACACTGGCTACCAGACACTAGTATCGTTTAAGGAACTAGATATATAATTTTCAATTTTCTGACTCCAGTGTCGTTTAACACTAAACGACACTGGCAACCAGACACTAGTATCGTTTAAGGAACTAGATATATAATTTCAATTTCAGACTCCAGTGTTGTTTAACACTAAACGACACTGGCAACCGGACACTAGTATTGTTTAAGGAAACGAACAAATAATGTTCAACTTTTAGATTCCAGTGTCGTTTAACAGTAAACGACACTGGCAACCAGACACTAGTATCGTTTAAGGAACTATATATAATTAATAAATTTTCAGACTCCAGTGTCGTTTAACACTAAACGACACTGGCAACCAGACACTAGTATCGTTTAAGGAAACGAACAAATAATTTTCAACTTTTAGATTCCAGTGTCGTTTAACAGTAAACGACACTGGCAACCAGACACTAGTATCGTTTAAGGACACGGAACAAATAATTTTCAACTTTCATATTCCAGTGATTTTTAACACTAAACGACACTGGCAACCAGACACTAGTATCGTTTAAGGATCTAGATATATTATTAATAAATTGACAGTGTCGTTTAGTGTTAAACGACACTGGAGTCTGAAAAATGAAAATTTTATATCCAGTTCCTTAAACGATACTAGTGTCTGGTTGCCAGTGTCGTTTAGTGTTAAACGACACTGGAGTCTGAAAGATGATTAATTATATATCCAGTTCCTTAGACGATACTAGTGTCTGGTTGCCAGTGTCGTTTAGCCTTAAACGACACTGGAGTCTGAAAGTTGATTCTGGAAACTATGTTGAAGAAATTAAAGTTAGATATGTAGTTCCTTAAACGACACTATTTTCTAGTTGCCAGTGTCGTTTAGTGTTAGACATTGGATATTGAAACCTAAATATTGTCCGAGCTATACCACTCACCGTCAGTGCGGGTAGACTGCGCGACCTGCCTCGTAGCATATGCGGCCATGGCTCACATTTCCCCTTCTAGCAGCGGAGTTCTAGCGTAAAACGAGGCTCAGCATTTCGCCGTCAACGCGGGTAGACTGCGGGACCTGCCGTTTAGCATATGCGGCCCCGGCTCACATTTCCCCTACTAGCAGCGGAATGCTGACGTAAAACAAGGCTCATGACTTCGCCGTAAGCGCGGGTAGATTGCTCACATTTCCCCGACTAGCAGCGGAGTGCTTCCCGTAAAACACGCAGCAGACTCGGGTAGAATGAATGAATGAATGAATGAATGTATTTTGTTTTATGGCGCATCGACAGCTAAGGTCATTTAGCGCGCAAGACTCGGGTAGAAATCTGCCTCAACGCCGTTGTTCCACTTCCGTGAGAAAGAGAAAAGTGTTCCACTCGATTGTGAATTTTTGTTTTGTTCCATTCCCGTGACAAGGGCCTGTAGGCCCAAGTGCACCCCGTAATACACGTGGCAGACTCGGGTAGAAATCCGCCTTAAGGCCGCTCTTCCACACCCGTGAGAAAAAAAATGTGTTCCACTCCATTGTGAATTTATTTTTTGTTCCACTCCCGTGGCAAGGGCCTGTTGGCCCAAGTACTCCCCGTAATACACGCAGCTGACTCGGGTAGAAATCCGGCTTAACGCCGTTGTTTCACTCCTGTCATATTTGAATGACTAATGTCTACTGCCACGACATTCAATTTCTGAAAGTCCAATGTCCAATGTCGTGCAAGCACGACATTCATTTCTGAATGTCCAATGTTCAATATCGTGCCACCACGACATTCATTTCTTGAATGTCCAATGTCGTGCCAGCACGACATTCAACTTTTGAATGTTCATTTCCCCTACTAGCTGCCGAGTGCTCGCCTAAATCAAGGCTCAGCACTTCGCCGTAAGCGCGGGTAGACTGCGGTACCTGCCGTATAGCAAATGCGGCACCGGCTTAAATTTCCCCTACTAGCAGCGGAGTGCTAGCGTAAAACAAGGCTCAGGACTTCGCCGTAAGCGCGGGTAGACTGTTGACCAGCCATATAGCACATACGGCCTCGGCTCACATTTCCCCTACCAGCAGCGGAGTGCTAGCGCGAAACAAGGCCAGCACTTCGACGGCAGCGCGGGTAGACTGCGGGACCTGCCGTATAGCGTATGCGGCCCCGGCTCTCATTTCCCCTACTAGCAGCCGAGTTCTCGCGTAAAACAAGTCTCAGCACTTCGAGGTAAGCGCGGGTAGACTGCGGGACCTGCCGTATAGCATATGCGGCCCCGGCGCATATTTCCCTACTAGCAGCGGAGTGATAGCGTAAAACAAGGCTCAGGACTTCGCCGTAAGCGCGGGTAGACTGTTGACCAGCCATATAGCACATACGGCCTCGGCTCACATTTCCCCTACCAGCAGCGGAGTGCTAGCGCGAAACAAGGCCAGCACTTCGCCGGCAGCGCGGGTAGACTGCGGGACCTGCCGTATAGCATATGCGGCCCCGGCGCATATTTCCCTACTAGCAGCGGAGTGATAGCGTAAAACAAGGCTCAGCACTTCGTCGTAAGCGCGAGTAGACTGCGGGACCTACCGTATAGCGTATGCAGCCCCGGCTCACATTTCCCCAGCTAGCAGCGGAATGCTCCGCGTAATACACTCGGCAGACTCAGGTAGAAATCCGCCTTAAACGACACTAGTGTCTGGTTGCCCGTGTCGTTTAGTGTTAAACGACACTGGAGTCTGAAAATTGTTTAATTGTATAGCCAGTTCCTTAAACGATACTAGTGTCTGGTTACCAGTGTCGTTTAGTGTTAAACGACACTGGAGTCTGAAAGTTGATTAATTATATATACAGTTCCTTAAACGATACTAGTGTCTGGTTGCGAGTATCGTTTAGTGTTAAACGACACTGGAGTCTGAAAAATGAAAATTATATATCCAGTTCCTTAAACGATACTAGTGTCTGGTTGACAGTGTCGTTTAGTGTTAAACGACACTGGAGTCTGAAAAATGAAAATTATATATCCAGTTCCTTAAACGATACTAGTGTCTGGTTGCCAGTGTCGTTTAGTGTTAAACGACACTGGAGTCTGAAAATTTATTAATTATATATAGTTCCTTAAACGATACTAGTGTCTGGTTGCCAGTGTCGTTTAGTGTTAAACGACACTGGAGTCTGATAATTAATTAATTATATATAGTTCCTTAAACGATACTAGTGTCTGGTTGCCAGTGTCGTTTAGTGTTAAACGACACTGGAATCTGAAAGTTGATTAATTATATATCGAGTTCCTTAAACGATACTAGTGTCTGGTTGCCAGTGTCGTTTAGTGTTAAACGACACTGGATCCTGAAAGTTGATTAATTATATATCTAGATCCTTAAACGATACTAGTGTCTGATTGCCGGTGTCGTTTAGTGTTAAACGACACTGGAGTCTGAAAAATGAAAATGATATAACCAGTTCCTTAAACGATACTAGTGTCTGGTTGCCAGTGTCGTTTAGTGTTAAACGACACTGGAGTCTGACAATTGATTACAATTTTATCTAGTTTCTTAAACGATACTAGTGTCTGGTTGCCAGTGTCGTTTAGTGTTAAACGACACTGGAATCTAAAAGTTGAAAATTATTTGTTCCGTTTCTTAAACGATACTAGTGTCTGGTTCCGAGTATCGTTTAGTGTTAAACGACAATCGAGTAATTATATATCCAGTTCCTTAAACGATACTAGTGTCTGGTTGACAGTGTCGTTAAGTGTTAAACGACACTGGAGTCTGAAAAATGAAAATTATATATCCAGTTCCTTAAACGATACTAGTGTCTGGTTGCCAGTGTCGTTTAGTGTTAAACGACACTGGAGTCTGAAAATCTATTAATTATATATAGTTCCTTAAACGATACTAGTGTCTGGTTGCCAGTGTCGTTTAGTGTTAAACGACACTGGAGTCTGACAATTAATTAATTATATATAGTTCCTTAAACGATACTAGTGTCTGGTTGCCAGTGTCGTTTAGTGTTAAACGACACTGGAATCTGAAAGTTGATTAATTATATATCGAGTTCCTTAAACGATACTAGTGTCTGGTTGCCAGTGTCGTTTAGTGTTAAACGACACTGGATCCTGAAAGTTGATTAATTATATATCTAGATCCTTAAACGATACAAGTGTCTGATTGCCGGTGTCGTTTAGTGTTAAACGACACTGGAGTCTGAAAAATGAAAATGATATAACCAGTTCCTTAAACGATACTAGTGTCTAGTTGCCAGTGTCGTTTAGTGTTAAACGACACTGGAGTCTGACAATTGATTACATTTTTATCTAGTTTCTTAAACGATACTAGTGTCTGGTTGCCAGTGTCGTTTAGTGTTAAACGACACTAGAATCTAAAAGTTGAAAATTATTTGTTCCGTTTCCTTAAACGATACTAGTGTCTGGTTGCCAGTGTCGTTTAGTGTTAACTGACACTGGAATCTGAAAGTTGATTAATTATATATCGAGTTCCTTAAACGATACTAGTGTCTGGTTGCCAGTGTCGTTTAGTGTTAAACGACACTGGATCCTGAAAGTTGATTAATTATATATCTAGATCCTTAAACGATACTATTGTCTGGTTGCCGGTGTCGTTTAGTGTTAAACGACACTGGAGTCTGAAAAATGAAAATTATATATCTAGTTTCTTAAACGATACTAGTGTCTGGTTGCCAGTGTCGTTTAGTGTTAAACGACACTGGAGTCAGAAAAATGAAAATGATATAACCAGTTCCTTAAACGATACTAGTGTCTGGTTGCCAGTGTCGTTTAGTGTTAAACGACACTGGAGTCTGAAAAATGAAAATGATATAACCAGTTCCTTAAACGATACTAGTGTCTGGTTGCCAGTGTCGTTTAGTGTTAAACGACACTGGAGTCTGACAATTGATTACATTTTTATCTAGTTTCTTAAACGATACTAGTGTCTGGTTGCCAGTGTCGTTTAGTGTTAAACGACACTGGAATCTAAAAGTTGAAAATTATTTGTTCCGTTTCCTTAAACGATACTAGTGTCTGGTTGCAAGTGTCGTTTAGTGTTAAACGACACTGGAGTCTGACCATTGATTAATCATATATCTAGTTCCTTAAACGACACTAGTGTCTGGTTGCCAGCGTCGTTTAGTGTTAAACAACACTGGAGTCTGAAATTGAAAATTATATATCTAGTTCCTTAAACGATACTAGTGTCTGGTTGCCAGTGTCGTTTAGTGTTAAACGACACTGGAGTCAGAAAATTGAAAATGATATATATAGTTCCTTAAACGATACTAGTGTCTGGTAGCCAGTGTCGTTTAGTGTTAAACGATACTGGAGTCTGAAAGTTTATTAATTATATATCTAGTTCCTTAAACGACACTAGTGTCTAGTTGCCAGTATCGTTTATGATAAACGATACTAGATTCTGGTTGCCAGTATCGTTTATGATAAACGATACTAGATACTAGACACTAGACACCAACTTCACCTTACCATACTTTTATCGTATATGATAATGGCGCAACGAGATCTTTCAAACGTTATATCTAATCTTAGAATCGGAGCAAGTTATTTTTGGGGTTTAAAAATCTCTCATATTACATAACTCGAAAACGGCTGAAAATTTGATCGACAACCCCGGGTTTAAATGAAAGGTTTTGGTAGCATAAAACAAAAAAGTTAAAGCGTAATCAGTTGCACAACTCGTTAAAAACTGATTTGACGGCTTTAATGGGCTCCTTTCCCCCGTATATTTGAAATCTGATCTAATCGGTAAAGTCGTGTATAACTACAGTGACAATTTTCAAGTGCAAATTTAGACATAATAATAACTTTCATTATGTAGGGTAAACTTTTGAACAGCAATATAAAGGGTTATTCTCAGACACGTGTTAAAGCATTCGTTGCAGGTGTTCAGACGCAGACATTGTGACGCCTTTAAAGGAGACTAATTTTGATATTTTTAAGGAGTATTGTGCACACAAGGAGATTACCTTTTGACATGTCAAGGGGGATATTGGTCGCACATCCGGTCCTGTATCAATAGACGTAGACAGTATGATGTCTGATAAGGAAATTACCTTTTGACATGTCAAGGAGATATTGTTCGACATCCGGTCCTATATCAACAGACGGAGACAGTATGATGTCTGAAAAGTAGATTACCTTTTGACATGTCAAGGGGGATATTGTTCGCACATCCGGTCCTATATCAATAGACGCAGACAGTCTGATGTCTGATAAGGAGATTACCTTTTGACATGTTCAAGGAGATATTGTTCGTACATCCGGTCCTATATCAACAGACGCAGATTATGAAGGAGATTAGTTATGACACATCCGTTGTGTTTCTGATAACGAGTCTAAAACTAGATCGGGACATCTGTCATTTGAACTCTGGACGTTATAGAGGTAAGAAGTTAAATTTATTGCTTTGCCATGCATGTTTGACTGCGTGCTTCGGCTCGACTATACGACATACTAAAGGGATATATCGTGTCGTATGGATGTCTCATGTCAGGTTTCCCGAAACAATGTAGCAAAGGCTCGGTCTAATTTCTCCGCCATTATTTACGAGGGTTCCAACAATATACCCGCTAGAATCCTTTGGTAGAATGCTGGAGACAAATCGTTGGTGGTCTCGCCCTAAGGGTGCTGCTGAAACACTTGCTCCATTGTTAAATCTTTCTAAATATAGACCTATGATGTCATTCTAAATAAAGACCTATGATGTCATTCTAAATAAAGACCTATAATTTCATTCAAAAGATAGACGCCACGCATGCGCAGTCTTTGTATATAAATAACTAGGTCAACAAATGGCGTCCTCTCTTGTGTCAATCCTTATATGCAAATGAGATACTATAAATAGTAACTATGTCAAAAAATTGACACCGAGTACATCATCTTTGTTTGGGGCCCAAGAGACCCATATACTACTTACATGAGCTGAAGACAAAATCTTAATTTTCTCGAATTTCGACATGGCTTGATATCAGATCTATATTCAAATCGGTATTCGCTCTTATACATAAGCAGAAAGATGAAATCACAATTTTCTCGAATATTGACATGGCTCGATATTCAGATCGATATTCAAATCGGTATTCGCGCTTCTACTCGATCAGAAAGACGCAATTAGCATTTTATCGAATATCGACCGGGCTAGACATTCAGATCTATGTTAATATCGATATTCGTCCTACTAAACAATGAAAGTAACGTATATTTCAATGCGTAACGGAGTTCACGAATCTGGTGCTGGCTCTATATTCGTTTCAGCTCGAAATTCATATCAGTATTGAATATCGATTACCGAATATCGAACTTCGTGCCAACTTCACATACCTAATAAAATCATTGTTTGTGGAACGTTTCAAATTCCTGTGGAGTTTAACAGTGAGATTTATCTGAATCTTCCATTGTATATTGCCAAGGGTAAAAGGTACAATTTGGTTGGTAATAATCCCACTAGACTGGAGTGAAATTTTCACAAGTTCAAAAGGTAGCTAGTGAAATTTCGTTTGAAAAATAGTAGGATTTGGTGTGTATATCTTTTGGGCAAAAGTGTTAGCCATAGGTCATTTTCACTGATCGCACAGTAATGTAAAACTTATAAATGCATTTACTCTTGGTCACAGAATTAAACTTTAATTACATGGGATTATAGAGCAAGTTTTTAGTTTTTACTCAATAACAATTTTATTTTGCAAAAATTCAAAAAGGCACTTATCCAGTTTTCAAGACAAATATCTCCTGAATATAAATATATTTTTGTTTTTGTTTTATATTTATAATATTTTGGTCCTTTTTAACTTTGAATACAGTCACCCTAATTTCCCTCTTTATTACATATAAACCGTTAAGAAAACGGTGTTTTTCCGCTAATATTTATACGTTATTATTATTATTAATTACACGTTCTTCAGTGAATATTTTTTTTAGAAATAAAAAATTAACAAGGCACTTTCGGCGTGATGTAGTAAATTCATTTACCTTTTATTTGACATATAATTTATTAAAATAAAGTAGTAAAATGTTGGTCCTTTTTAACATTTTCTACAAGTACTACTAACGTTTTAAGGTAAAATTTACGTTTCCGTGATTGCTAGCGAAAGCTTCCGATGATTACCGACCACTGCCGGACGACTTATGATGGGGCATATATCTATTTATTACCCCCGCAGTGCAGACTGTGTATATTGCGTTATCTTACATATATATATCAGCATGTAATACCTTTTACCTAAATTCGATGCAATAAAATGTAAATATGGACACAAGCGGACGGATATTAGCCCTAGTTACGTATTTTAGGAAAGAAATGCGATTGTATCAGAACGAATAAATGTCAACATTTGTTAATAATATCCTATCTAAATTTAAAAAAAAATGGATGATTTTTATAAATATTCAATTGTTAAATAAAACCATAAGGTGATCGATATCCATGCATATTGTATGACTTTTCCGGTAACATCCCATTTCGTCTAATCCCATTTCGTCTACAGTTGTTTGTCCCATTTCGTCTACATCCTTGTTCCCATGTCCTCTACTGTCCATAAAATGAATATACATAGCTATATTGCCATTTCATCTTACATTGACCTTTCTTAAAGCAATTATAAATCTTGGTGTGAAAACTTTAAGCAATTACTGCTTTTATCTTTATTAAGTGGGTCTCAATGGAAACAAACTGCTGACTATTTTTCAATTAACGTTAATCAATTTTTGAACAAACTGCTGATCTTTTTTTAATTAATGTTAATAAATTTTTGAACAAACTGCTGATCATCTTTTAATTAAGAAGTTTACAACTTTAAGCAGTTACCTTTGATCTTTATTGTTAATTGTAGTTTTAAAAATACTTCTTTGAAGTTTGCCCCTGGGATGGAAATGGCCAGGAAATCAAATCAGTACAACGTCTAAGTGTGGAGTATTGCAATAGTAGTAGAGGTGGGGATCAGCTTTCGGTACCAAGTGAATAGACGAGACAACAACGGGAAGGTATTCTGGAGATGCCATAACAGAAACTGCCCTGGTCGTATGGTTGTCCACAATGTATGTATAACCCACATATTTTAAATAAAATATGTCAGTCTTATTGAATTAAATTGTCTGTCTCATTAATTTAAGTGTAGACGAAATGACACAGGGGTGTTAATTTGTTGTAGACGAAATGGGACAGATTGCAAAAAGTGTAGACGAAATGGGATCAGACGAAATGGGCTTAAACCGACTTTTCCAAATTTATGAATGAAATTTTAAACGTTTAATAATTTGTCATAACTCATTGTAAATGAAAGAATTCTATCAAAGATTGTTTGTCAAACCAAAGACCTAATAACACATGTGTTATTAGGTCTTTGGTCAAACTGTTCAATTTGATATGCTTAAAATTGCATTTAACGTTGTTTAATAATTTGTCATAACTCATTGTAAAGTTAAGAATTCTATCCAAGTTTGTTTGTGAAACTGTTCAATTTGATATGTTTAAAATTGGTTTAATTCGTATAACTAATTTCATCAAAGGGACGTTGATTGGCGCTAATCAACGTTATGTATATAACGCGATAATTGACATTAATCCGGATGATGTCTTAAAGGTGATAATTACCAAAACAACTGCGAATAAAAGTATACCATCAGGTGCAAACTACTAGGGCTCGTTGTGAAATAAATAAAAACAAAAACAGAAACTTCAGGATGAACTTAAACAGGCAGAAGTCGATTACCGGATAATCAGGACAGTTCTGAGAAAAGCCTCAACGAATAAAGCATCCCTGAGCTCAAGCTCATATTAAAAGAACTAGGAGTTTCTACAAAATTGCGTAAAAAAGAAAAACTCATTAAACTGATCCATTGCGCGGAAAAAAAGTAGACTTGTATTAACTAAACTTTAATAGGCATTACCCCAACTCAAACAATTAAGTTGTGTAATTGTCAGAGATATCTATTTATCATATATGAATGTAGGATCAAAGGAAACAGGACAAAAAGCAACGGTCAACAAGAAACAGGATAAAAAGCAACACATTTTCCAAAAAACAGTACAAATCAAAAGGTTTAAGTCTACAAATATGAAAAAGACACAAACTATCATCTTCTTGATATTGTAATGATTTTGATACATTTTTGTGTGTTTTATACCCTAATGCATTGTTCAAAAAAAATTGGTCGGATTAAACTGTTTACAAATCTACAAAAAATATATGTAACTCAATTTTTGTTTCATTTTGCAATGTTATATTACGTATTATGAAACTCTGTGTGAAGATGTTTGAAAAAGCGAAAGGAAAACAGTGTGGGAGAAGAGACATTGCTCATAATTAGCAATTTCTCCCTTTCACGCAATGATATATTCTGTCAACAATTATTACAAATTATTACAAATATTAGAACTGTTGCTAGTCTTCTGTCAGATGTTTTTTAAAACAGGTTGAAGAAAACATTATTGGAAAAGGAGAAATTGCTTATAATATATTTATTTTATATTATATTTTCTGGCAGATATTCGAAAATGGAAAGAAACATTGTGGGGGAAAGTGGAAAAAATCATTGCAATTTCAGATAAATAAAGTTAAAACAAAACATAAATTCTAAATACATTTATTGAAATGTATCTATTATATGTTACAAATGTATTAAATCAAAAGAAAAATTAGTTAAACCTGAAATGAAAATATCAGAACTGTTGCCTTTTGTCCTGTTACCTGTTATCCGGGAAAAAACTGTTACAATTAGGCCGTTGCTTATTATCCTGTCTCTTTTTGTCCGATTACCATCATATAGATCTATACCTAGTTTTTAACGATATTTTACGGTATTTAATTTGATTTATATAAGTCTAGTTTTTCCGAATTATTTTTCATATTTTCTAGAACGGGAGGTTACTTATATTAGGCTCAGCCATATTTATAAATGGACTAAAACGCACGACTTCACACATATTTGAAAACAGTGTTAGAATAATTGAGCTACGAGACATTTGAACTTTTTTTGCATTGTTTTCGACTTTTTTTTTTACAAAATAAAACCATAATTGATGGATCTAATTTGTTAATTGATGCTCTCTATTGCAAAGAGGAAACACACTTATGGAGGAACGAATAATTATATATACAATATTGACACTATTATTTCGTTATGAATAATAAAAGAGAAAGGGCTCCATGTCTGTAACAATGTTCATGTATAATGAAATTGATAATGATGAAATAAGGTGTCGATTATTTATTGGTAAATTGATTAAAAAATATCGATATCATAACACCCTAGTTTTATTACCCTATAATCCCATGTTGAAGGACCCTGTGTATCTCTCTACTGCCCCCCGGTAGCACTATCGATGTATACATACCGAATATTACACAAATGTTCGGTAATTTCCGCCAATTAGCAAAATGATAACAAGAGCAGATAACAATCAAATTAGTCAACATTTAGTACGGCTTAAACAGTGGTACATTGTCTCCCCTGTTTTTTGCATGACGAGCATTGTGCCATATGTTGATAAATCAATGCTGATTTCATGTGAGAAAGCTTACTAACCCGAATCCGTGTTGTTCGCAAAAACTTCCTAATTGCCATTTGCACTGAAAGAGTTAAAACATCTAAAACCTTTTGAATTCAACAGACACATCGTTTTTATAAATACGATGATAAAATGTATGCATCTTTAGAAAATTTAATTTATTCATAGCATGGTGAATTCATCACCAAAGAATAATTTAAAACCATCTTTTATCATTTAAATCTCCTGGCAATATCTTTGTTATTTTGCAAACTCATGTCACTGAAAAGAAACTCTTTTCCCTAAAACTCAAGTTTAATATGTCTACACATATCTAAGAAAAGAATGGTCACTAGATAATTAAATCCTCAAGAGAAATGAATGGATGGATTTACTGATATGTCGAGTTTAAACCGTTTGATACCATCTTGCATAACTGCAGTTAGCATTCTCCACTCGAACATAATTTGAAAAAGAGAGATGGTAAGATGAGATAAAAAAATTGTATATATTATGGTTCCCTTTGTGAACCTTTATACACGAATAACAAGTGTTCCCATGAATATTTATGATTTTACAATAATACTCTGAATAACCATTTTCCACCTGTAGACGCAATTCGATGTACACGTAACCGCATCAAACGACATTTGAAAACGTATCAAAAGGTAAAATTGCTCATAATGAGCACTTTCTCCATTTGCTACAATATGTTCAATCCTTTTAAATGATTATGCTATTATTTAAATTCGTTTTTAATGTTTTTTGCCAAGACGATTTTGAAGTCGTCTGCTGCAGAATAAATATAAGAGGGAAAGAACTTTGAAAGTGTGTTGCAATCAGATATCGCATATAATTATGCAATCTGCATTTTGTTATGGTAGTGAAACCCACGTAGCAAGCCGTGCTATACGAACATCAGTGTACATAATGACTAAATATGCACTGCCACGCTATGTCATATAAATGTGCACTATATGCCCGAGACTTCTCTCGCGGAGAACAGAAAATTAAAATTTATTATCAGCCATATTAACGCGTCCATAGAAAAGGAGTGTTTCTACTCATACATACAAATACCAAGACATAGCTCTTGGGCAGTGCTGGCCGAACATTTGTATGCATTGTAGGCCTACATCCAGTAAAGTATTGTCAATATTGTTTTCTACAGATTCGCACACTCGCTGAGGAACTAATTACGCAATTACCTAACATTAACTCGAAAATGCGCAAACCGTCATAACTATGTAAAATAGATGATAAAGCTAAAGTCAAAAATAACACAATATGTTAAACAAATCCAACCAGTTTGAGAAATCAATATAATCTTGAAATTTGTAAAATATTTAACTTCTAACACGCTTTCACAATGACACAGGGAGAGAAAAACATACAGCCAGTCCTGGGCTTGAACCCGGGAACTCTCGCTTTAAGGGCGATTGGGCTAACCGGGTAGATTACAAATGTGCAAGTTGGACCCGCGACATGCACCCGTACTTAACTGGACTGACCAAGCAGTGCTGTCGCGGCTCCGTGTAGGGCACCAATATCACAGGAAGAGAACATCAGAAATGTCCCCTTATACAAATATCTTGGCTACATATACATGTACCCTCTCCTCATTTTAAATTCATCCTCGAATTTCCGGGGTTTTGGAATATTGTGAAAAGTTCTCGACGCTTTTCCTATGTAGTCCCTTATTGGGCGCCATGGTAACAGTCCTAAAAAGTCCGACCTGACCAGGGCTTGAACCTCTGACCTTTTGATCCGAAGGCGAACGTTTTATCATATCGCTACAATAGCTAGCTATATAGCAACTTCAAATCAGTATAAGTGTCCACTTATACAGGGACGTAGATAAGAGGGACAAGTAGTAACTTAAGTTGTATAATAAAATATCACCCGTCCCAACATTTGTAGCTGGTAAAACTCAATAACTATTCAAGATATGAAAGTAACAAAGATAGTTTCTGTAAGTTTCAACATTCTTCTGTTGCAATAGATATTTTATTTTTAATACACTTCATGTTTTGATAGTATGTTATCCTTATGAACAATGTCAGACTATTAATTTTTGAAACAAAATTGATAAAATTCAGAAATCACAATACCTGTGTCTTGTAAACCAGTAATTATTCAAAATACAAAGAAATTCCAGTTGTTCAATGTATCTCTAACTTACGTTAACATGTTAAGATTTTTCTACGTCCCTGACTACCGTGACTTCGTATACGTATTAGTAGTTCCAGCTGACTTATACCAATACCTTTGCTACAACAATGGCACGGAATGATCTTCATTATTTCATCGAAAGATTTATGTGTAACATGAAGTGTGAAAATGCTTCTTATCGGGATTTTGCTTCGGTGAAATGTTGCTTCTGGTTAAGCCGCTGGTATAAGCGTCAGCAGACATTTATTCGCGGGAAAATAAACTGTGAATAATGACTAGTCTACATTACAGGGTGGGTTTGTTAATTTCTTATCTAAATGGGTATAATTAGCATGCTTAGAACGCAATATGGCTTGCCTAAAATCTTGTGGATATATTTAATTACAGCAATCCGAAAATATCGAGGGGAAAGACAGACAGTTTCCCCCAAGAACCAGTCGATCATGCATCGATGAGATGTGCGCAACAACACAAATGTCTTTTTAAATTCAATGCCTTTATGGCCATTGCAAACGTTTACATTGAGCTCTTGATTTAAGAATGCATTATATCATTATTTAAACATAACTTCATTAAGAATGACTTTCGTGTATATGGTTATACTTGATTATTTTTTTCTTAGGCTGGGATTGACATGCAGGCCTGAGCCATTTATCCCAAATTCTTAAATATTCGTGCATTCCTATAAGTTCGTGCTCTGGTCTCATTTACGTGTTTGAGATTTACAGTATTTTTTAAAGTGGTGACAAGCTGTAAACAAATTCATGAAGTGAATGTGACTGTATAAATAATGACGGAAAAGAGCCTAAACTTTGAAAACTTGGTATTGATTATGTAAAAAAGTGAAACTCAAAATGCAATATCGTATATTTTCCTGAACTAATATTGTGTTTGACCTATTTCAGTTTAAAATAATCACATTTCTTTAAATTTATTTCTTTGAAAGACAGAACATTTAAATAGATGTACCCCTGTCAACCTTATGTTTATGTAGGCATAACTAAGTGACCCAATTTGAAAAATAGGCACGATGATATATATATATAGGAAAATGACGACAAACATTTCACCACAGAATAGGTTGAAGCAATTTGGATTTTTTGGAAAGGACTGTTATTTCTAAATTGTTCGGATTGTTTTAAATAATTATATTTATTTTGGATTATCATCTTTAATTGCATATTTATATAGAGCTTGTACTTTATGTGTTGAGTATTTGTTTTTCATGCACATAAATAATGTTAAGGGGAACAAAAATACAGGAAAAGGGCATACAAATAGTTTCAGTGAAAATTGTTTGCTTTATCTGGATTACCTGTACTGATTACTGATATCACTGAAGTATTCATTCATAATGTATTCTCTTTGTCAGTGTTAAAATGAATGAGACAGCTGTGCATCCTAAACCAATTAGACAGTAACAAACCAACAATCAAATTTGGAGTATTTTTGGTGTAAATTCTTACATAGATGTACCTATTACTAGCTGATTTCCCCCAATGTGTTTAAAGTAATTAAACAAGACTAAAAAGAAAGAAACAGTGAAATGAGGCCCAAAAGAAGGAAAAGGGTTCAAGTACACAATGGCCAATACGATTTATTTTTGCAGATTTCTTCGGAGAAAGGTGTGGTAATATTTGTTTTGTTTATATACAGTGTAATCAGAATTGCAGTTAAAAACAAACTTTGATTAGTTATATTTAGTGTATATCAAGACTAGTGCTCCAGATCCATAGGTAGCCAGATAATGTCTGAGTGAGAGTACTTGCACCTGCCAAATTTATTGTTATTGTGATCGCCTTTTGTCCGGCGTCCGTCGTGCGTCGTCCGTCAACATCTTCTCCTCAGTAACTAGTGAATTCGAAAAACACGAACGCTCTTTTAAATATATGATATAAATGTATATGATAATAATAGTTTTTTAGTTAAATACGTAAAACGTAAACAAAAATACCTTTTCCCAACGTGTTGACCTCGATCTCCCAAAATGATTGTAAACATTTGTATGCGCATGCGCGTCCTTTTTTAAAATCGCAAAATTTAGCAAAATTACTTCGCATTTATGAGAATATTCCCATTTTCCTGTTATTAAAAAAACATGGTTTTAATTTACATTTTAATTATAAAAAAACTATTCGCATATAAAAAGACTGGTTCACTAATCTTAATTTTCTATTGCAAACTTGAACGAGAACCAGTCTAGTGACGAACTGCTACGGAAATATTCGAGAGCTGACGGTAAAATACGGCGCATGCGCGATCAAGACGATTAACACGGCGCATGCGCAAGCCCATTGCACCAGTGATAGTTCTAAACACAACCAATATATGCGCTGGTGCTGATGCACCCGCGCAATTAAAGATTGAGGAGTTTAAAAAGTTGTTATCAGGGAAAGGATATTCAAACATTTTCCCACATATTAAAAATCTGCAGCAAAAGATTTTGAAAATATCTAGCCTTCTGTATTAATACTTTATTTTTTCCAGACAGATTGTAAAACTATCATATCAGTCAAAAGTAACGATGTAAATAAAAAATGTCTCTCCCAATTTTACTTGTGATTACCAATAATTTTCCAGTGGGTGGGACATAAACCCAGTCTAATTAATAAGCAGACTCAAAATTCGCTGCATGAGCAACCGCTCGTATCGCGACGTATGTTGGTCTGAGTTCAATGAGATCGGATCAGATACTTATAAACAGGGCATTTCATTAACCCTTTCAAACATACAGCAAATCTGCAGCAGATGACTTAGAAAACATAGTGATAAAAACCTGAAAAATATCCATAACATATAGCTTTTAAAATTGTTAAATAAAGTTGAAAACATTGTGGCCAAAGAAGAAATTGCTCATCATGAGCAATTTCAACTTTGGCCACACAGAGTTCAAAAGTCGTCTGCTGCTATTGAGTCAAAATGCGTCTGCAGGTGGGAAGGGTTAAGGAATTTTCATAGTGTTCTCACTTCTGTATCAATTGATTGATTGGGGTTTAACGCCGTTTTCAACAATTTCTCAGTTATATCACGGCGGCCAGTTCACCTACGCATGCATTTCCTGTTTTTTCACACCAGTACTCCACACAACAATCTTCCCAAGCAACTGGCTGCTTTTCCACACAGACTTAGCCCATTGACGGTAGACGAATGACGCATGTCGCATTGTCTTTTGTCAATCGTCGGAAAGAAATTGGCCGAGCCGGGATTCGAATTCACAACCACTCGATTGACAGCCCGCATCGCTACCGACTGAGCTACCAGGGCTTGGCTTCTGTATCAAAATTATAAGTACTGTTTGCAAGGTTCTGCACTTTTAACCTGAAATGTCTTCACGGCCGACTTTTAAAATATCATATCTGGTAAACGGTCTAAGTTGACGTCGTAAATAACGACTTTTATCACAAACATACCTGTGATTAACAATGATGTTCAGGTGGGTGAAATATATACCGTAGGCGCTATTATCACGGGATCACTGGACCGTGCCATACACATATAAATGTATATATATATTTATCACATGGTAATGCTTGTATCCGATGTTATATACCCATTACGTATTACTTTATATGTGGCACGTGTAATATAACATGACCGAATCACTTTTTGTGTATTCATCCGTGAATGTTTTTCGTGCACGTGTAATTTGGAAATTAAAAATTAAACAAGAGGACCACGATTGCCCTATATCGCTCACCTGAGTTAATAGAACTTCAATAGTTTTCAAAGTTTTTACTCTATACATATAACGAAAACAAGCAACCCCCTGGTGGCCAAGTTTTTCAACAGATCGGATTTATTTGAACAAACATGGTAGAACGTCACCCAAGGAGCATTTGTGCAAAATTATTTTTAAATCGGGCCAGCACTTTTGGACAAGAAGATTTTTAAAGTTTTAACAATGCACATGTAAGGAAAACAAGCCCCATGTTTTTAAACGGATCGGAAAAATTTGAAAACTCTTGGTAGAGGGTGTCCCAATGAACATTTGTGCAAAATATTTTCAAATCGGGCCAGCACGTTTGGACAAGAAGATTTGTAAAGTTTTAACAATGCACACATAAGGAAAATAAGCTCCATGTTTTTAAACAGATCGGAAATACAACCCGTGGCGGCCATGTTTTTCAACGGATCTGAATTATTTGAACAATCGTGGTAGAAGGTGCCCCAAGGAACACTCGTGCAAAATAATTTTAAAATAGGGCCAATAATTTTGGACAAAAACATTTTTCAAGTTTTAACAATGCACATATAAGGAAAACAAGCTCCGCTCCCTGGTGGCCATGTTTTTTCAACCGATCGGAAAAAATGTGTACAATCTTGGCAGAGGGTGCCCCAAGGAACATTTGTGCAAATTAATTTTCAAATCGGGCCAGTACTTTTGGACAAGAATATTTTTAAAGTTTTAACAATGAACATATAAGGAAAACAAGCTCCGGCCCCTGGCGGCCATCTTCTTGAACGGATTGGAAATATTTGAACAATCTTGGTAAAGGGTGCCCCAAGGAACATTTGTGAAAAATAATTTTCAAATCGGGCCAGTATTTTTGGACAAGAATATTTTTTAAAGTTTTAACAATGCACCTATAAGGAAAATAAGCTCCGCCCCCTGGCGGCCATGTCTTTCAACGGATCGAAAATATTTGAACAATCTTGGTAGAGGGTTCTCAAGGTACATTTGTGCAAAATAATTTTCAAATCGGGCCAGTACTTTTGGACAAGAAGATTTTTTAAGATTTGGCAATTTTCCCCTTTTCTGATGCCGCAGCAACCAAAGTTCTACTTGGAATAAAATTCTTTGAACAATTTTAGAAGAAGACCACCTAAGGACCATTCCTGTGAAGTTATTTTGAAATATGTCCATTGGTATAGTAGGAGAAGTCATTTGTAGGAAATTGTTAACAGACGACGACGACGACGGACGCCGGACGGTGAGTGATCACAAAAGCTTACCTTGCACTTTGTGCTTAGATGAGCTAAAGAGGGAGTCGATATATGTCTATATAGGGCGTGTATTGGGACTGTTTTGATGCCCGACAAGTCAAGGAATAGAATGTCAGTGCCGTGTGTCTCGAAAGCTGTTGTGTCTTTGTGTTTGAGGACGTTAGTTGCAATGTCTTTATTGTTGGTGATCAGCGGGATTGTTGAGGTCAACCCGGGACCAGGCACAGGTTCTACACATAGGCCTATTCCCTGTCGTCGAAAATTGACAGCGTAAATGATTCTATCAAGGATACTCAGAAAATGCGTCACCAAGTTTCGACATTGACGACAAATTTGGAGGGTCATTCGAGGCGAAACACCTTGCGGATTCAAGGGATAGAAGGAACTTTAAATGAGAGGTGGGACGTATGTGAGGAAAAGGTGAGAGATTTTATTAAATCCAGGGACAAAGATAAGTGTACAATTATTGTCAAATTTAATCGCTACAAAGACCGGGAACAGATCTTACGCGCGGCAACAGAAACGCTTGACAAGGGATCCGCATATTCAGCCCAGCAGGATTACACAGACCGTGTAAAACCGGCCAGACGAGAAGAAGGTACATTGATGATCGAAGCACGAAATAGCGGTAAATATGCGTCAATTAGACACGATAAACTCATAATTCAAAACAATGTGTATCGATACGATTTTGGCAATGAATGCGCAATTTTGGTGAGTAACAGCGATCGGGCGTGGACACGCCCACTTGGTGAAAACGTTAACGACGATACATTGACTAGAAGGCGTGAAGGGGTTGGTGCCCCACGTAGTGTTAACTTTAATGACGATCCATTGGCTGGAAAGCGTGAAGGGGGCGGTGCGATTAACTTCGGAAACGAGGCAGCGGGCTGAGTTTCAGACGAGGACTAGGGAGAAGGCCGATGCGAAGCAAATGACATTTTGACAGATGTGAACATTCTCACATGGAATATCGAAGGACTTAATACATATAGTAGTAATGAGAACTTGAAAAAATATTTTAAACCGCTTAATATCATTGCTTTAGTTGAAACTTGGAGTTCTTTTAAAGGTGAATTCAATGATTTTCTAAGTGGTTATACATATTATAACTGTGTTAAGAACAAAAACAAATATGCTATTAGAAACAGTGGTGGGGTTGGTGTATTTATTAGTGACATTCTTTCAAAACAAATCAAGATTACACAAATAATTTTAAATTTTGAGAACTGTATTGTTTTACATTTAAATTGCTCATGTTTCAAGAATCTTAAAGATATTATCATGTATTTTGCTTACGTATCTCCTGAAGGTTCTAGTTTATATGATAATGGAGAATAGAACGGTATCTTAATATTAGAAAATAACATTATAGAAATAAGATCAGAGTACCACGATTGTCTTTTCTGTTTGGCAGAAGATTTAAATTCTCGTACTACCGATTTTTTAGATTGTATTCTAAATGATAATTCAGATTTCGTATTTGGCGAAGTTGATTACGATAGTGATAATTTTGAAATGAAAAGAAACAATTTAGATTGTGTTCGTTACAATAATTATGATAAAACACTTGTAGGATTATGTTGTTGTAATAATATTCATATAATTATTGGTCGTCTTCACGATGATGTTCGTGGTAACTTTACATGCATCAATCATAACGGTGCCAGCGTTTTTGATTACAATATTGCATCAAGCGATCTTTTTTCTTATACGAAAAAAAACACCATAAATGGTTTTTTTCGCTCATAGGTAACAGGTTTGAGATTTATTTTTCAATAACCCATAAAGCTTTCTGAAATGAAACTGGCAAAATCCATGGGGGCCGCCATTTTGTGTATGTATAAAAAGCGGTCGGCAAAACACAGATTTAAAATTATTATCGTCTACTTAATGTTTAAAATTTAAGGTTATTTGGTATGTAGCATCATCTAGTGGACCTCTACCTAGATTGTTCAAATTATAGCCCTGGGGTCAAAATTGACCCTTCCCCAGGGGTCACTTGTTTTAGATAGACTCATATAGGGAAAACAATTAAAAAGTCTTCTTGTCTAAAAGATATTTGGTATTTAACATCATCTAGTGGACTTCTACCAAGCTTCTTCAAATTATAGCCCTGGGGTCAAAATGACCCCTCTCCGGGGGTCACTTGTTTTACATAGACTCATATACGGAAAAAACTTAAAAATCTTTTTGTCTAAAAGTTAGAGGCCCAGGCCTTTGATATTTGATATGTAGTGTCATTGTGGACCCCTTCCAAGATCGTTCAAATTATAGCCCTGGGGTAAAAAATGACCCCTCCCCGGGGGTCACTAGTTCTCCATAGACTCATAGAGATTTTTTTAAAACATATTCTTGTCTAAAAGAAAAGGGCCCAACCTTTGATATTTGGTATGTAGCATCATCTAATGGACCTCTACCAATATTGTTCAAATTATAGCCATGACGTCAAATATGACCCAATCTCGGGGGACCCTTTTTTTACAACTTTAAAAATATTCTTGTCTTAAAGTAGAGGGGCCTGACCTTTGATATTTGGTATGTTGCATCATCTAGTGGACCTCTAGCAAGATTGTTCAAATTATAGCAATGAGGTAAAAAATGACCCCTCCCCGGGGGTCGCTTGTTTTACAAAGATAGGGAAAAAACTTTAAAAATATTCTTGTCTAAAAGATATTTGGTATGTATCATCATCTAGTGAAACTTTACCAAGATTGTTCAAATTATAGCACTGGGCTCAAAAATGACCCTTAGCAGGGTGTTACTTGTTTTTTCATAGACTCATATAGGGGAAAAAACACTGAAAACTGTTTAAGTTTGATTAAATCAGGTGAGCGATATAGGACCATCATGGTCCTCTTGTTTACAATCATCTTACTTTTTTTCGTAAATAGGTGGCACCTATTAGATATATTATTTCATATTTCTGTATTGAAAACCGAGATGAATCCATACATTTTCCATTAAATTGTCCGTTTAAATTTCCTGATGAACATGTTAAGCAAAATATTGAAAATGTACAAAAAGACCGTTCATTAAGTATAAATCAGTATTAATGGAAAGATGAGTATATAGAGGATATTTGTTCGTATCGAGTGGATAAGGATTATATTTCATCGATAAGTAATAAAATTAAATATTTTCACGAGCACGTAGCTGTGATGTAACTGAAATAATGTTCAATGCGGCTTAACATACCAATATAACAAACTGTATTATCAGAATACAAGTTCAATACTTAAATTAAAAATAAAGCGGAATTTACCTTGTGTCTCTCACATTAGCACCAGTCCTCGTTTTTGTCTGTCTTTCGGATATTCCCCTATCTCGTCTTCCTTGCACTGCACATCCCCCCATCTCAGACTGTGTACTTCCTGGCCAGTTCTCATTCCAAAGTTGGTTGTGCAGAGTAGTCAAAGGGAATGACTTAATGCACTTGGTCGACTGTAACCTAGTGTTCCACTGTCAAACATTTGCTTAATATGTACATCTTGCAGCGGGTCCGCAGCCTTAGGTTTATTGCCTTTTCCTGAACTTTTAAACTGTTTAGTCTTCATTTTTAACATCGTTCTTGTAAATTCAATATTGCCCCTTAAAGCGGTTTTATAACTATTCGATTTCAAATATATATCAGCAGGTGAAATGAAACTCTGCAGGGTACATGGTTCATACTCTCCCCATCCTTTTTCTTCAGAGCCAGGAGAAATGCAGATAAATAGTCATTTAGCTGACTGGGGGGTATGAACTCAAGTTTCCGGCTCTCAGTTTGTGTGGCCAAAAATGACTCTATCAAATCTATATCACCTTTTGTTTTCTTTTTGGTGTTACTGTTTACGTTGTTTTCTAAAAACGAAAGCACATCTAATGGTGACACCTTCCCAAACCTGTCCTGGGTTGTTGTTCTTTGGTGTTTCCTGCCAGCACTGCTGGTCCCATTGCCAGAAAGGGAATAATTTCCAAATAGTGACTCCTTGTCAATTTCCTCAAATTAATTTTCATTTCAATCAATGATTTCTACTCCGACGCTTTCTTTACTTTCCTTGAGTGTTGGACATAAATTTTGCAGACGAACTTTTAAGGAAACAAAGGGAGACAACTCGTATAGACTGGAAGGCTATATATCAACACAGTGGCCTGACGTCATTTTTTCATATTCCACAGTGTGGAATGAGGATTTTATTTCACTGATAGAACGCAGTATAAAATAAAAACATATATTTTTAGAACAATTCAGAAAATTATTAACTGAATCACATGACCAAATACGTAATGACGTTAATCAAACAGTTAACATTATAACACATATTTATGCCACATCTGCCGAATCCATGATTTGAAACAAAAAAGTTCGAAATATTTAAATGATATTCAACCACCTTGGTGGGACGCGGATTGCGAAGCGTCAAAACAGAGGAAATAATCATTATTAAGATTATTTCGATTGACAAACTTACAATGCGATCTTATAAATTATAAAACGCACAGAAATGATTTTAAAAATATTGTAAAAACAAAAAATGTCAGTATGAAAAGTTAAAACGCGATGAACTCTTAAACTCGAAAAAAATAATCCATCATTGTTTTGGATAACTATTAAACAAGGTCAGGTCAAACCTTGCAATGATAACAGTATTTCTGAGGAAGATTGGGTAAATACTTTAAAACTCTACTATACACTGAAGATAGTAGCAATTATGATAACGAGGAACTTGTACACTATGTAGATTTAGATAATAATGACTCGTTAGACAGTCCTATTACAGCTGCGGAAATCATAATTGGAATTCGAACATTGTAGTCTGGCAAGAGCGCAGGTCCATGTGGTATCGGTGCCGAGTTCAAACATACTGAGAGTGAAATAGCTCCTATTTTAAATGTATTGTTCAATAATAGTTTAAATACTGGCATTTATCCAGATTCATAGGGTGAAAGTATTCTTTGTCCATTACACGAATCAGGATCTAAAAATGAACATGGAAATTACCGAGGCATCTCGCTTATAAGTATTATGTATAAGATATGTTCACATATAGCAACCAATATAATTTATAATTTGGCGGAACGTGAAAGTAAAATTGATGAAGCTCAAGCAGGGTTTAGGAAGGGATGTTTTGCGGTAGATAATATTTTTTCTCTCCAATCTATGGCACAAAAATATCTTTCTAAGAAAGGTGGCCGTTTTTATTGTCTCTATGCGGACTTCAGTAAGGCTTTTGATTTTTTAATTCATGAAAAATTGTTCAAAAGCATTGCCAGGAAAGGTGTAACTGGTAAATTGTTAAATGTATTTATATCTATGTATTGTAAAACTAAAGCATGTGTACGCACAACAAATAGTCTTACTGGCTCATTCTCCTGTAATATCGGCACAAGACAGGAGGACAAGATTAGCCCGATCTTATTTTCTTTGTATATAAATAATCTATGTACTTGATTGAGGGAACGCTGTGGTACTGGCATTTTCATAACCAACGATATATCTGATATTGTATGTCTATTATTTGCTGATAACGTCAAACATGTGGCAGAAACGGCATCAAAGTTACAAGTTCAATTAAATGTGTTACACGAATGTTGTGTCTCATCTGGCATGGCTATTAATCCAAGGAAAACTGAAATTATTGTTTTTAGAAACGGTGGTAGACTTAGGGTATATGAAAACAGGGTTTATTATGGTAATCGTATAAACACAACATCATTTTATAGATATATGGGTTATTATTTAGTCCTAAACTGTCAGAGTCCTCTGCAACATTTAAACATGCATCCCAGGCTAGAAATACGGAAATAACAACAATCGTTTGGTATGTTTTTGCATAATGAAATTGTTTAACTTTTTGATTCTATGGTATCGCCTATTTTATGTTATGCCTCAGAAGTATGGGGGTATTAATATTCTGGAACAATTGAAAAAGTTCAAGCAGATTTTTGTAAATTTTTGTTAGGGGTTAACAGTTCTGTTAATACTTGTGTTGCGTTAGGTGAATGTGGTCGACTTCCTTTATGTATTACATATCATACTAATTGCATTAAATATTGTTGTAAATTATTACATATGCACAATAATCGTTATCTCAAAAATTGTTAAAAAATGCCTAAGTCATAAGATGAAGCCGGAATACATACATGGGCTTCAAATGTTAAAAAACTCCTCTTTCGATATTGTTATTGCTTTGTTTGGGTTTCTCAAGAAGTCGGTGATATTACTATTTTTATTAAACAGTTTAAACAGCGACTTATAGAGTGTATGAAACAAAACTGGCACGGTAGTATTGATTATTCATCTCGTTGCGATACATATAAATACTTTAAAACTTTATTAAACCCAGATAAATAGTAGTCACGTTTTCGTTGTTCTAGACATAAGTTAAAGATAGAAACTGGTCGTCATCATAATATTAATCGAGAAAAATCGTTTTTGTCAGTTCTGCGAAACTGAAGAACATTTGAATGTAGTGGAAGATGAATATCATGTATTTATATTATATATACTGCTTGTTAAAAGGAAATGAACAGCAAATTAACATACATACGTAACTCATATATTTGTTGTAAATAAATGGTATGCATTTTGGGCTGGAGGCCTTTGTTTACGAAATACATTTTTGTATCTTGTATCCTGTATCTTGATTAGTTAACATTCTATTAAGTATTACATGTTGGGACTATTTTCTGACAGCGAAAGATCGATTTTCTTTTGGTGTTTTGATAAAAAAAATCTGACAGTCGTTGTCATTTCATAAAGTTTTATTAAACTCGTCCAAGAAATGTGTTATTAAGCGAGCCAAAGGCTCGCTTATTAACACATTTCTTGAACTCGTTTAATAAAACTTGATATCAAATGACAACTCATGTCAGATCCTATATATATATATATATATATTTCTCTATTCTTTTGATACTTATTACGTTGATAATCTACATGATCGAGTAGGTTTAATTTACCATTTTCCAATTACAGATGCTTTCCGACGCCTCTAAATACGACTTTTAAAACACATGGTGGCAAAGGGAAAAATTGCTTATAACTTTAATTAATAAGTGTTCTTCATTTATAGAGAGTTTCATATTTGTGTCTAAATGTTTTCAAACTCGTCTGCAGCAGAATTAATCCATGTGGGAAAGGGCTTTCTATATCAACATTTAACTTACTGTTATATAACTTAATGTACTTGCTACTTATTACATTAAATTCAAGATTTTATTTTCGTTTTCTCAATACAAACAGGGACGCTGCGAACACAAATAAGGTAACAAAAGTTTTCTAGCGGATATGACGTCACGATTTACTACGCTCGTTGGGATTATTGTATCAGCAATGTTGCTGTTCCAGATTGTGATCCTGTTCCAGAATCAGTGTTGTAAGTTATCTTCTAACATACAGCGGACTATTTAAGGTGGAGTAACTGGTCATTTCAGAACACTTGCTCTCTTATTACTCAACCAAACCTATGTTGTGGGTACTCAGCGAGGCGATTCTTTTGCGTACCCACAGCATAGGATTAGAGTATCAAATAAGGGTTTTGGAATTTGAAGTACTCACCTTATCAGACCATAGATATATAGTGTGTCTTCTTAAAGATAGATACATACTTATTTTCCTTAAATGTACCCTCGATAATCGGTCGGTACATACTATATGCGTTTAAAGCTGTATTCAAAATGGTGTCCCCTCCTTGGATGGTGTGTTTAGCATACCGAGATTGATCAGTATCACTGGTTATTTACACTTTGAAAACGACGTGATATGTCTGATACGTTGTTGAAAGCGGCGTAAAACATAAACATACAAACACATCAGAACTGGTAGCTTACACAGGAAACGCCGTGATAAATCTAGAAAATTGTTGAAAATGGCGTTAAACACAATACACCAAACAAACAAACTAACACGTCTCTAACTCTAACATGCTCTAAAACAAAATTTATCTTTAAAAAAGATAAACGGCGATCAATATGAGAAAACTCTAAGAAATGGAACATGAGCATATTATTTGACTTGAATATCAGAAAGGTTCTATGTGTTTACCAAAGGCTAATCGGCCATCTCCACCCAGCTTCAGTTTCTATAAATAGATTATCAAGGCTCCCACGAGGTGTATACGTTTCAATTGACGATAAATAACTGAAACTTATCATGTTTCAAAAATAATTATTATTTTGCTCTTCAATATTATATGTCATGCGTTTCCATTCTTTTTTTTCTCTGAAATTTATTTCTTATGGAAAACAATAAAAAGTTAGTATGCAGAGCATTTCATCTTAAATCTTCATCTTATTAGTGCCTCTCGTAGTATCGCAAACCTAACTATGAACCAATCAAAACGTTTCATTTCCTTTATTTCTTCGACATCATTAATTAAATACAACATTTTATTGATCTACAATCTAGTTAATTTGTTTAACATCTAGGTCAAAACTGATGTTAAACAGCTATCGCCGAAAAAAGCATAGGGTAAATTAAACGACACTATAATCCAATCATACATATCACTGTTCAAATATGTAAGCTTCTGAAAGTGATGAATCATTTCCACGTAATATTTATTAAACATCATCATTCATTCATCGATTTCATACATCTTGACATCAGAAAAGGTAACATGTTTAATTTTCCCATATTGTTTTCAAGCCCTATGTTCGGATGTTACATTTGTCTTCATCTGAGGTATGACCCGATCGGGAATAAATCCCACTATCGGGATATGAAAAGACCCTTTTCATCTGAATTGGGGACTTATTTTAACTTATTATTCATCACATAACCAGAAACCGCCTTGGTGGTGTAGTGGAATAGCGTCCGCCTCGAGTGTATAAGATAAACGGTTCGATCAACGGCTTGATCTTACCATCTATTTTATAAATGGTAGCAATTGCATGCCTTTCTGTTCGCTCTTGACCAGTTGTACTTGTATCTTATAAATGAAACGCCGGGGTATAACTGATCAATTGACGCACAGCGGCAACCGACGACTCAAAACACACACATGCATCCCACTACCGCTGTTTCAAACACACATGCATCCCACTACCGCTGTTCTAAACACACATGGATCTCACTTCCGATTATAAACACACATGCAACTCACTACCGTTTCTTAACACACATTCATCCCACTACCGGTTCTAAACACACATGCATCCAACTACCGATTATAAACACACATGCAACTCACTGCCGTTTCACATGCATCCGGCTACCGGTTCTAAACACACATGCATCCCATTATCGGTTCTATCAAAGATTCCGAAAAACTGTTTACGGTAAATACGCACATGGGTCTCTTCCTTACAGACGACTGGTGAATGGCGTTAGTTCGAGCCCGGCGATTTTTCAATAGTGATGGGAAGAATTGACTCGAATACCAAACTTTATTTGTAGAATAGGTGACATTTTGATAACAGTAAACAGAGATATATCACATTTAAGGAGCGCGTCATGGCAAACTGTGTCAAATGTGGATTTGCTAAGTTAAATTTGTCCTGTGTACATGTTCTACCGTCACGGAAAGTGTTATGCCATCTTAATACAAGTCCTCTGTCACAGACTCTCAGTTGTTGGCCTTCTCCAACAGCTAATTTGTTTCCGTCTGAGATTTCACATGGTTGACACAACATCTTATGAAAATCCGATATCCTCTTTTTTTTAGCTTTAGCATTATGCGCTTAGTAAGTATGATTTTAATGATTTAAATTATTTATTCCGGAATACTTTCATGAAATGTCGTTATGAATCAAGTATGACGTCATGTATGTTTTATAACATTTCGCGCGTTTTTATTTTGGTTGTGTGTTCAATGTAGAGCAGTGTTATCGAGAAAATTAGGGTTGCGCTGAGTCTTTACAATGCATGTTGCGATGGCTACAGAAAGAAATATATGGTTGACATCACAATTTTATGATCTGAACATAATCTTTTGAAATACAATATTCTCATATATGCTTAAGTATGCTTAACGATTTGTCAAAGGAACATTGTTAAATTGATGTTGTCTCAAAACTCTCCGAATGTCCCTCGTATACTCTATTGTCTCTTGTAAGACATAGGACGTTGTTGTAAAGCCTAACCCGACCTGAAATCCGTGCTGATACGGATGTGGGAAAGGATGGTTTAAGGATTTCGTGTACTCCCATAACCGATGGCTGTACGATTTTTCAAATAATTTGTAAAGAGTACTGAGAAATGTAATAGGTCGGTAGTGATATACGTCTATATGCTTCTTACCCTTTCCTTTAAAAATAGGTAATTATGATTAGGCCTTTTTTCCACTCTGTTGGTATAATTTCATGATCGAATAATTTTGTGATAAACATTGCTAATACCTGGCGATGTTTCCCTCTTAAGGGTTTGACTTTGCGATTTCTATTGTTTCAAAAGGGCTGTCCATTACTAGGTTGGGAGTTTGGGATGTAGATTGACGTTGATATACATCAAGGCTCTATAGTATATACTTTTCAGAATGTCCTGCAATAATATTATGATTTGGTGTGTATACCTGTTTGAAATGCTGGGCAAAAGCGTTAGCCATAGGTCATTTTCACTGATCGCACTAATGTAAAACTTAACATATCTATAGGTACTACCTATTTACGAAAAAACCGCAAGATAATTATAAACAAAAATTAAAGAGCATACTTTGGCCATAAAAAGGGATTTATGAGTAATTGACTAGACAATAATAATGTTAATGTCATGTTTCTTGCATTATCAAAACATATTTGGAATTTGTATTGCTGTCGTCTATTATTACGAACAGTAAATAATAAAGTAAAGACTTTCAGAAAATCAAGGAATACATTTATAATGAACGAGGTTAAAACATGAGGGCCAAGATGATCCTAAATCGATCACCTGCATTATGGTAAAGAAGCAAATAGATCAGCCCTTTTCTGATGCCACTTGGCGACTGCCTTTTTCAACCAGTCAATATGACTGGAACAAATGATGTAAATGGTCACATTTCTGCTAAACCATTTCTTTATTAGAGATGGTTTCTGAGGTCTTTGCAACAGACGATTTAGGAAAAGATTGTCGCCAAAAGAACAATTGCTCCTTCTGAGAAAGTTATGCTTTTGCCTCAATGTTTGATAAATAATTATACTTTGAATGAGTGACTCATGCATAAGAATTTTGGGTCTTTCATGTTGATACCACATTTTTTGCGGGAAACGACATCGCTCCATTGACGTTACGCCAAGATGAAGTGTTACGGAAATGACGTCACATCCTTCTTTGGCTACGATACAGTCAAAATTTAAGTTCGGGCGTAGAAGGTTAATGCTGTCGATTTTTTGACAAACGGGAAAACATATTTCTTACAGAGTTCCATTTATTTTTAACTTTTCGTACAAATGTTAATTCCCACATAACACAGCACTTAAATGATCTTAAATATCGATTTTAAAAAAAAAAGGATTAAAAAGACGACAATAATGTTCAATCCGTGTTTTTCGTCTCATTTTTTACATACTCAAAAATCGATTTTAAAAAAATGATTAAAAAGACGACAATTTTCAATCCGTGTTTTTCTGCTCATTTTATACATATCCAAAATAACGATTTAAATTTTTTTTATTAAAAAGCCGACAATAATTTTCAATCTGTGTTTTACGTCTGCTTTTTATACATATCCAAAATGGCGGTCCCCACGGATTTTTCCAGTTTCATTTCAGAAAGCTTCATGGGTTATTGGAAAAAAAAAATAAAAAATTCTCACACCTGTTAACTATAAGCGAAAAAACCCATTTATGTTTTTTTTTCGTATTAATGCATTTCTCTTGTACAATTCAACTAAAACTTTCCTACCCAACCTTTAACATGATAAAATGACAGGATAAATACAGATTTATCCATAAATGTACGTTTTAACTCTTTCGGCGGCGTCTTTCCAAAGAGCTAATGTTCAAGATCGGGCGACTCAATTTTTATAAGAAATTTGGAATATTTTGATAACTCAATGCTGATTTCATGTGAGAAAGCTCATTACGAGCTGACTAACCCGAATCTGTAAACTTCCTTAAAACGCTGTATCAAAAGGTAAAATTGCTCATAAAGTGCACTTTTTCCATTTGCTACAATATTTTCAAATCTTATTTCCTATTAAATGATTATGCTATCATTTAAATTTATTTTTAATGTTTTTGCCGAGACGATTCTTAACAGGCATTCGGAGATTTTGAAATTAATAGAATTAACGAACATGCAAACGGGACCGCGAAAACCCGATTTTCTGTTTGTGTTTCGTCATGAGATAAAAAAGAATCTGATATTCTTGTAATTTCATAAAGTTTTAATAAACTCGTCCAAGAAATTTGTTATTAAGCTCGCCAGAGGCTCGCATAATAACAAATTTCTTGAACTCGTTTAATAAAACTTTATATGAAATGACAACTCTTGTCAGATCCTATATATAAGGAGTACACACAAGATGGAAAGCTCGGGATGAAGGCTGTTACCAAAAACAATCAATTTTTCATGTTTGCATGTTTCGTTGATTCTATTAATTTCAATAATTCTTTCCATTATATCTTCAAAGTGAAGTGAACAATGACAAGACCGTTAGCTCTAGCTTTCCTGCCACTTCAATTATAATAAGGGCATTAACTGTATATAGCTTTCTTCATGTATTACAAACACCAATACATTCTGTAACTTAAACAATGAAAACATTGATAAACCGTGGAGACAAATTATCGACAGGCTATATGCATTGTTATCAAAACAGCAAATTCATCTCTGAGTCACTTATAAATGCTTTCATGCAGAAACTACTAAGAGTTAAGCTACATGAATACATTAAAAGTATTAAGATACCTTGTTTCTCCTTTCCCAAAGCGCTAAAGACATTTCTATCGTTCGTTTGGTTTCATTTCCTTTTCTTACAACGCAAAAGACTACTGAGCATGTGCAAGGCGCTAGAGTTTAAAGTGCGGAACATTGCATCTATCAAGTTCACAAATACAATTGACATGTACGTATAATTATTATCAAAACATCTACAGGTATTTGCTTCAAATTACATGTATAACTTTACATATTGAGTCCTTTCCCAACATTCATAGATAAAAAAGTTTGGCAATAAAATGAAACTCTGAAATTTATCATAAAACATGAGGAACAAGGGAGCTAAACCTGTTCAATCATAAAGCAAATGCAACAATGATTATCTCTCTTCATTCAAATGCATTAGTTCTCTGACATTGACTTGTATACAGATGGCATAACACTTTCCGTGAAGGTAGAACATGTACACAGGACAAACTTAACTTAACCGCGGAAAATAACATACATGCGGTTCTCCTTGACACCAACTCCGCATTTGACACAGTTCATCATGACGCGATGTGATTTATCGTCGTGTACTGTGATTTAAATGTCAAATATTCTTCAAACAAAGTTTGGTATTCGAGCCATTATTTTTTCCAACACCAATTGAAAAATCGCCTGGCTCGAACTAACGCCATACACCAGTCGTCTGTAAGAGACCCATGTGTGTGTTTTCCGTAAACAGTTCTTCTTTGTCCAGTTCCAATTGCAAATACGCTTAATCTAGTTTTGTGATCATTTACAAACAAATGATTTTCGCTGATTTCGCGATTGACCGTTACATTATAGTCCCCGCAAATTCTCACACTAGCTCGTTTTGTCGGGTTTTGGGATTAAATCAATCACTGTTTTAACTCGGTTATCCCTTTTGTTTCCATACTCTCAAAAGCGTTCTCCACCAATTCTTTGGTCATGAGGCACTTAAAAAGGGTTTCGCCCCATCTCTTTATTCGGAGTTTCACTTTGAATCCTTAAAATGGTGAGGATAGCTGTAAATTGTCAATTTTGCAGACACCTTTGAACTCATTTTTGACACTTTCAAACGAAACTTCACTAACTACCTTTTAAACTTTGAAAAATTCACTCCAGTGTAGTGGGATTATTACCAACCAATTTTTAGCGTTTACTCTTGGCAACATACAATGGAAGATTCTGATATCCCAGAATATGACTTTATATCTATATACGTTTTAACCAATGTATAATCACACAGGAACTCGTTGTAACAATCTTCTGAGATATAGGAAATAGCACTTCCCGTATTCAGCTGCACCGGAATCACATTTTCCCCTACAACCGGTTTTAGAAATATTTTTTGATGATTTCTCTTTGTCGAAGTTATAAAAACACCATTCAGTTCTGTGTCATCCGACGATTCGTCTAGTTACCGTGTTTCTTCTCTCTTTTGTTATATGTGCACGCCTTTGCTAAAGATACTGAGTGTGATCTTCTTTTTGGGGTAAAAACATGAATTTGGTTGTTTTTGGTTGACTTTGATATTTGGTCATAACTTCCTCATTTTTTGATTGATTGATTTCAAATTGTGGACACATATTTCGTAAATAAAGTACTTCAACATATCAAACGGGGTTTTGGGTCAAACACTTGGATTCTTTTCTTTTTCATTTATTGTATTTTTCAATTTTGCGTTTAGCTCAACGTTAAAGTTTCGATTTTTTCTTCTCAATAAGTACTGGTACTAGGGCTTTCATATTTGGAATACAGTTACATCTAATACCCTTCTGCACTTTGTACACTGACGATGCTGAGTGTGACCTTTTTTGGGGGTAAAACACTTGATTTCTGGTGGATTTTGAGAATTGGACATAGCTTTTTCATATTTTGTTGGATTAATTTCAAATTGTGAACACACATTTCATAAATAAAGTACTTCAACATATCAAACAGGTTTCGGGGTAAAACGTTTGTATTTTGTTATTTTTTTTAATTTCTTGTATTTTTAAACTTTGCGCATTTGTATTATTATTATTTTTTCTTTAAATTTCTTGTATTTTTTAATTTTGTGTTTAATAGCTATTTTTTTTTTTTTTTTAAATTTCTTGGTTAAAATCAATTGTGTTTAGCTCAATTTTAAAGTTTTGTTATTTTACTTTTTGTCTTTTATGCTTGCATTGATAGTAAAAGCAGGGGACAGCGAGACATTTAATTACGCGGAATTCTTGTTATATACAGGGGTAGTGGAATGCATGTGTGTTTTAAACAGCGGTAGTGGAAAGTGTATATGTGTTTTACGGCGGTAGTGAATTATATGTGTGTTAAGCAAAGCGGTAGTGGAATGCATGTTTAATAGTAATTACAACAGCGGTAGTGGAATGCATGTTTGTTTAGAAAAGCGGTAGTGGAATGAATGTGTGTTTAGAAAAGCTGTAGTGGAATGAATGTGTGTTTAGAAAAGCGGTAGTGGAATACATGTGTGTTTAGAATCAGTAGTGAAACGCATTTGTGTTAAGAACCGGTAGTGGGATGCATGTGTGTTTAGAACCGGTAGTGGATTGCATGTGTGTTAAGAACCGGTAGTGCATCGCATGTGTGTTTAGAACCGGTAGTGGGTCGCATGTGTGTTAAGAACCAGTAGTGGGTCATATGTGTGTTTAGAACCGGTAGTGGATTGCATGTGTGTTAAGAACCGGTAGTGGGTCGCATGTGTGTTAAGAACCGGTAGTGGATTGCATGTGTGTTAAGAACCGGTAGTGGGTCGCATGTGTGTTAGGAACCGGTAGTGAATTGCATGTGTGTTAAGAACCGGTAGTGGGATGCATGTGTGTTTAGAACCGGTAGTGGGATGCATGTGTGTTTAGAACCGGTAGTGGGTTGCATGTGTGTTAAGAACCGGTAGTGGATTGCATCTGTGTTAAGAACCGGTAGTGGGATGCATGTGTGTTAAGAACCGGTAGTGGGTCGCATGTGTGTTAAGAACCGGTAGTGGATTGCATCTGTGTTAAGAACCGGTAGTGGGATGCATGTGTGTTTAGAACCGGTAGTGGGCCGCATGTGTGTTAAGAACCGGTAGTGGGATGCATGTGTGTTTAGAACCGGTAGTGGATTGCATGTGTGTTAAGAACCGGTAGTGGGATGCATGTGTGTTTATAACCGGTAGTGGATCGCATGTGTGTTAAGAACCGGTAGTGGGTAGCATGTGTGTTAAGAACCGGTAGTGAGATGCATGTGTATTTAGAACCGGTAGTGGATCGCATGTGTGTTAAGAACCGGTAGTGGGTCGCATGTGTGTTAAGAACCGGTAGTGGGATGCTTGTGTGTTTAGAACCGGTAGTGGGATGCATGTGTGTTTAGAACCGGTAGTGTGTCGCATGTGTGTTATGAACCGGTAGTGGGTCGCATGTGTGTTAAGAACCGGTAGTGGGTCGCATGTGTGTTAAGAACCGGTAGTGGGTCGCATGTGTGTTAAGAACCGGTAGTGGGTCGCATGTGTGTTTAGAACCGTTAGTGGGTCGCGTGTGTGTTAAGAACCGGTAGTGGGATGCATGTGTGTTTAGAACCGGTAGTGGGTCGCATGTGTGTTAAGAACCGGTAGTGGATTACATGTGTGTTCAGAACCGGTAGTGGGGTGCATGTGTTTAGAACCGGTAGTGGGTCGCATGTGTGTTTAGAAACGGTAGTGGGTTGCATGTGTGTTTAGAAACGGTAGTGGGTTGCATGTGTGTTTGGAAACGGTAGTGGATTGCATGTGTGTTTAGAACAGCGGTAGTAGGATGCATGTCTGTTTAGAACAGCGGTATTGAGATGCATGTCTGTGTTCTGAGTCGTCGTTTTTGCCGTTGTGCGTCAGGTTGATCACATGACAATGAAGTCATTTGCAGGTGCAAATTAAAAGTAAGAATTCATACTTTTTTACCCCCAGATACGTTTCTAGTATGTTACTTTTACCTCCAAATGCGTTTCTTTTTGTGTATGTGTGTGTGTGTGTATGCATGATGTTTTACGTCGTTTTCTCAATTGATCAGTTATACCCCGGCGTTTCATTAATGAGATACAAGTAATACTGGTCAGTGAGCCAGTCGTAATGCCAACCACACACTCATGAGCGACCAGGAAGGCATGCAATTGCTACCATTTCTAAAATATTTGGTAAGATCAAGCCGTTGATTCGAATCGTCTTGACCTTATACAGTCGAGGTGGACGCTATTCCACTACACCACCAAGGCGGTTTCCGGTTATGTGATGATGTTAAGATAAGTCCCAAATTCAGATGAAAAGGGTCTTTTCATATCCCGGTAGTGGGTTAAAATTCCCGATCGGGTCATACCACAGACTTTAAAAATACACGTGAATACATCATTCCGATCACCTCCTTCGAAAATAGATGTTTGCATTTGTTTAAAAGATCAATAATTACAGGACCAAAATCCAAAGGTGGATTTGGAATGATTGACCTAGATACTAAAACTAAAATGGATACAATCCTTATTCAAGAGGCAAAATGTCAAAAGCGCACTGGCAAGTAATCCCAAAATATTTCTTAAATAGATATGGAAAGAATTACTTGATATTTCACATGAATCTGGATTCCGTACACAGCATTGATACATCACACATAAGTGACTACTAAAAAAAGATTTACTTGCAATTTGGATTAAAGCTAACAATAACGATGAAACAAATCTAAAGACTTTTGACGATATCAGAGAACAGCTCATTTGGGGAAACAAATTCATCAAACACAATCGTAAATGTATAATATTCAAGAACTGAGTAAATTCCAACATACTATTTATTAATGATATATAATAAACAATAATGGTTATGTCTGTGAGGAAACAATATGCTATAAATTGAATTTGAAGATCAATTGGATAGCCGAAACGCATACGTTAAAACAATGCATCCCAAAGGCATGGTTAAACATACTCACATCGGAAAGATCAATAAAACCAAAAGTCAAAACCAAACTGGATACTACATTATTCATCATGCAATTCAATTCGATAACAAACAATGAAGCATATCACATCATTCTAAATAAAAACGTCTGATGAAATCTTCATAAATATTAGAATGAACTACTTCATCACAAAACCAACTGGTCGACTATTTATGAATTCATTTAAATCTATACGACAAAAGAATAAAGGAAATCCAAATACCGACCAATACATGAAATCTTTACATCAAGAGAAACACGTTTCAAGTGGAATATGATAGATTCTCCTTACTGTCACGTTTGTAGTATACCTGAAACGTATGAACATGTCTTTGTACAATGTATATTAGTTGCAGACAGTTGGTCACAATTACATAAACTATTGGCAATATGTGGAAAAAAGAAAAACATCTGTTCCATGCAGACAGTAATTGAAGGGAATAAATTACGCCAGCCTAAATTTCATCACCTTAACATCATACTGTCAAAAACATAACACAATTATACAAGATATATGTACTGTTCAAACAAGAGTTCTCTTATCTTTTGAGGAAAGCAAACAGGAAAAGTACAGTTGACGCCATGCTTACAATTTTCCACGATAATTTCAAATAATATTTAACAATAAATGTGCAAGTTTAACTTATTTTGGGCTTAACGTTAAAACCAACATAAAACGATAACACTTACTCATAACAAACACACATATATACAAACATTCGAACGCACGCATGAACTTAAATTGACGATAGATAATGTAGCTGAAAAAAACATAATAAGGATTTATATTGAACAAACACTCTCGTGGAATACTCAAGTCACGAAAGTCAGAAAAAAGATTAATACCACAATTTCATTGCTTAAACGAATATCTTACTTCATCTCTTTTGACATGAAAACGATGTTCTACAATGCCTATATTGTACTACTGCTTGATTAGTGTTGCCATATTTGGGGCACTTGTCAATGGAAAAACGCAATCAAAATGAATAAGCTTTAAAAACGATCCGCAAGACTAGTGCTAAACGAAGCAATCAATGGATTGGCTTAATTTTGACAAAAGATGTCGTTACCAATCTGCGGTTCTCGTTCATTACACAATTAACAACATGACGCCGACCTATATGAATGATGTAATAACGATATCAAATCAAAGCACTGAAAGTGCTGGCGGCCTGAGGGCTGCAGGAAGGTTTGAAAAGTAGGGAACATGTGAAAGGATATAACAATTGTAGCTTATGTTTATTTATTTATTGTTAAGAAGTTGAAAATTCATATCAAAAATATTTTGAAACTGGCAATTGGAAAACAGGAGGACCTTTTTGGCCCTATATCGCTCACAAGTATATACATTTAAGACATGAAGAACCAAAGGAAATTTTGACAGCAGGTTAAGGCAGAAACATTTTGAAGTTTCTGCCTTATTATATTGAGAAATATGTCAAAGTTAAATCAACTTCCATCAAGTAGTTTCTGTGTATTTAACAAATTGCACCCACTCGAGCAAACGTGGTGGATTTTCACAGGGGCAGGGCCAGTTGTTTCTGACAAGAAGAATTTAATATTTTTCTATTTTTTTGTCGCCATGGCAACAAGTTGTGTAATAAATGGAATTATGTGATCCACTGTAAAAGTTGGGCCATGTAGGGAACATCCATGCAAAGTTTTATCAACTCATAGCAGGTGGTTTTTGAAAAGGACAGTGAGTGAGGCAAATAGATCATCTATAGCCCGTTGCTCAGGAGATCTAAAAAAACTTAGGTTACAAGACTAAAACAACCACTAGTATATTGAATACATACTTTCTTGTTTAAGGATGACCACAGTTGTGGTTGAAAGTGATAAGTCTTCTTTAGCGTAGTACAAAAAATAGTAAATCTCTATAATTGAATGGATAACCTATGACTAAAAGTGGAAAATATTTTGTCCAAAGGAGAAATTGCTCGTTTTGAGCAATTTCTTCTTTTGTCACTATCATATGTATGCCATTTGATCCAGCAACACATTAAAAGACATACACTATTAATTACAACTAGTTACAGGACAATGTGAATGAATGAAAAATAAAAAGTTTCACAAAGAGCAATATGCTGCACTCCATTAGCATGTGTTACTCCTACATATTGAAAGCACTACTTCATCATGTATCTGTTATAAATTGATTTTGGTCCACTTTTACGGACAGAGTGGAAAATAGTGGAGTAAGAGTTCAGAAAGATAAGAGCATTCTGAACTCTTAGTAGACCATTTTGAATAACGTGCTGGTAAGGGATTGGGAAAATGTGTATTTTTGGAATGTATAGTGTTTTATGGCGCATCGAAAGCTAAATTCATTTATGGAGCACAGGGTTATGTAGCATGTGTGTGAAAAATGCACCATGGTCAACTATTCCCCATTATAATGCTTTGACAAATAACCTAAATTGAGCATATTGGACAGTTTTGAATAAGGCCCGAAGTACATGAGAAACAAATAGTATGACAAAGTTTTATGCTCATTAAATGGAAAATTAAAATTCTGCACCAGTGCAATAAACTGAACTGGTAATGAAACATACACATTAATTTACATAAGACAAAAGGAACCATGCTTGGACCCCTTGCCAAACATACCCGACTGAGGGTCAAACCAAGGAACATTTGTGCCAAATAATATTGAAAGCAGTAACTGTTTTTAGACAAGTAGATTTTTTAGCACTTTAGCACTGGAAGAAAACCAGCCCAAATCCAGTTTTGTTTTTGCACCAGCTTGAGCAAACGTGTTAGATGAACAAAGAAGGAACATTTTGGCGAAATTTACAATGCACTAATAGTTTCCAAAATGAAACGTTGTATTTCATGTTTGCAATATTTGCCATAGCATCAAATTATGCATTGAATACAATCCACATCTTGGCATACATTTGAAAGGGGACCATCCAAAGAACCATAGAGATATATGGAAACAGTGTTTTAATGAATCCCAACAGATTAAGCAAACTGAGAAAAAAGTCAAAACTGGGCCAGTAGTTTCTGACAAGAACTGTTTCAAAGGTTTTCCCTGTGTGTTGCCATGTTAGATCGGTAGTGAAAGGACACATTTTGGAAAACCTATATGGGGAACATGCAAGGAACATCATTGTTGTTTGAAGCCAAAAGTTGACATTGGAAAATGACGTTTGTGTTCCCAATATATCACATTGAGCCGTCATGTCTAGGTGATCTGAAAAGGTGCATACATGAAAAATATATAAGCAATGCACCAAAGGTACCGTATATACTAGATTCATGGAAATATCATGTAACTGTGACCACACAAAAAAAAAGAAAAAAAAATGTTTTAAATTCCTATTTCTTTTTCATTCTCTAAACATAAAGCAATACCCCTGCGTAATTATTAAACTATGCACATATCCTTAAAAAACATGTTGTTTTTATTTGCTAATGAAACAAAACAGACACTTTCTTTTACAGTTACTTACAGCACAAGCTGAATGGATGAATTTTAAAAAATGCATTACTATAGAACCAATCCGAGCAGTGAGCAATGGCGAAAGGTCATGGATTGTTCTATTATCCAAAATATGGATGAGCCTAAACATATGCGCCCGTTTTGTTATAAGTAAAATCCTAACACACCATCAGTTCGAAGGCAACGTTAGTGGTTTAACAATAGCGTTGAATACGTAATGCTGAGGTTCTGAGTTCGAGTCGTAATGGATTACATTTTTTTTTTTAGCTTTTTATGTTTTTTCTACGTAATTGTAAATCACACAATGTCCTTAATTTTCTTAATTTTATATTTACCTGCGTAGGTATAAATGCGGCATACACATTTAGAACGACTGTTTGCAATACGAATTACTTTTGGTGTCGTCTGCCTGAAAGGTGGGAGGCACTTATAGATCTCCTCTCCGTCGTCCGGCTATCTATCTGTCCGTCATCTTTGCATTTATTGGTCAAAATGTTGTTTCTGTTTTGCAGATTCATTCCTAAGTGGACACACTTGTGATGAGGAGAATGGATTTTGTTAAGGTCACTTACGACATACAGATGTACAATTCAAAAGAAATATAGCTCTAGCATGCCTATATTCGGAGTGTTGTATTTTTGTCTGGCCATTTTCTCACTTATTATCCAAGTTTCGCAGGCAAAACAGATTTTTCCGCGGAAGGCTCGTGTCAATTGTTTAATGCCTCCTCAAGCTTCTTTTATTCCGGAGCCTAACTCCATTACTGTTCAATGAGCTCAAATGCATTTTAGGACCATGTATATGTCTAGGAGTAAAGTGATGCAACAATTACTATGGTTTTTTGGTTTTGACTTATTTCCCAATTGTATTGACGTTTTAATATTTATTTGTTTTTTAAATTATCGTCCGAGGCAAATGTCGAAGTATGGGCTTATTCAAATGATGTTATGTTGTGGGTGGTTATCAGAAACATTCAAGGTGTAAATACTGGTGTCACAAAAATTAAGTAGTGTGGATAATTATTAATAGTATATCCATGAATTCATAGAAGATGCATTCTTCTTTTGTTATTACGCTGTCAATTATCAGAATTATTTCTTTATTTAGTGCTGCTCTTAAGTGTCCTCTGAACTGGAAGTATTATTATAAAGAGTCTGTCTACAAATAGTTTTGTTTTTATACAGGCCGATTGTGCATTGTTTGAGCCATACTTGCTCATATCAACTATGCCATATATTTTCACCTTGCATATGATTCAATAATCCCGCCTTTGACATTTTTGTATAAAAGTCATATTTCATATATTTTCCAGATGTCGAACGACACGGAATATCTTTAGCCAATGGTATCAACAAAAAGAACAGGTTATATGATCAGGTTGGTATATGATGTTTTAGTGTGAGCATTTTTCCCTTGTGCCTCAAAGAAAAAGATACATAAGATACATATGTTTTGTTTATTAGATTATCAGAACGAATCGTGGTATGATACTGCCTAATTAGTATAATGATTATATATTAGATTATCATTGCCCTAGTTTTGGTCACATTTTCTTACAGCTGTGTTTTTGTTTCCTATGGTGTAATAACTTTACTCCGTAATGTGCTATACTATTAAGAATGTTCTGCTGTCAGAGGACTGATAGGTTATTAGAATACGACGGTAAACATCGAAGAGAATAGATACAGAATGCTCGTAAACCATTAGGACGAACAACCGGCTCATATTCGTTTAGTATGAGCTACGCCATATGGAAACGAACGATTTTGAGTGTAGGACCAGAACAATGTATATATATTGGACTTATTCAGGTTATCGGAACCTTTATTAACCCTTTCTCTTATATAGACGATTTTGGCAACTCTGTGGCAGACAATTTTTGAAACATTTTGGGAAAGGGATATTGCGTAAAACGAGCAATTTCTCCTTTACACGCAATGTTTGCTTTTTTAAAACTCGGCATGAACATAATTTACTTTTGCAGATTAAACAGTTAATTTACACTGTTCATTTTTAAAGGCATAATAGGTCCGCAAATAGTCGACACGAAGGTAAGACCGTTACTTTCCGCAAATATTTCCATATGTCTGTTTTTTTAAACATCCCCTGTTTATCTGCGAATTGATCTAGAGCCCTCAGTGAGCTGATTACTGTTGTAATTGTGTATACAAACCTTAACATGCTGGCATAAATGTAATAGATTGTTTACATTCTGGTAGTTATATGCATCTATTACAAGAACAGTAAGAATAATGAAGTCGAGGTTCGTAGGCCTGCAATTACACGTCAGCTTTTAATTGAAAGTAACGTATAGATACTCCATTTCCCAAAATGTTGTATTGGTATGCATGTAGATACTTTTTAAGCGCTAATATGCCTTTAGTAAAGAAAATTATGTGTTTCAGATGGAGTCGGGATATAAAAGCAGGGACCTTTCAACAAAAGCCAACCAAAATACGTCCAATACAAAACATAAACGTAAGTACTTTGTATATTAGGTCTTCAACGTAAACATAAACGTAAGTATGTTGTTTATTTAATATTGAACATAAACATAAACGTAAGTACTTTGTATATTTGGTTTTCAACGTAAACACAAACGTAAGTATGTTGTATATTAGATCTTCAACGTAAACATAAACGTAAGAATGTTGTATATTAGATCTTCAAAGTAAACATAAACGTAAGTATGTTGTATATTAGATATTCAACGTAAACATAAACGTAAGTATGTTGTATATTTAATCTTTAACGTAAACATAAACGTAAGTATGTTGTATATAAGATCTTCAACGTAAACATAAAAGTAAGTTTGTTAAAGATTAGATCTTCATCGTAAACATAAACGTAAGTATGTAGTATATTAGGTCTTCAACGTAAACATAAATGTAAGTATGTTGTATATTAAATATTCAACGTAAACATAAACGTAAGTATGTTGTATATTATATCTTCAACGTAATCATAAACATAGGTATGTTGTATATTAGATCTTCAACGTAAACATAAACGTAAAGTAGTTGTATGTTAGACCTTCAACGTAAAAATAAACGTAAGTATGTTGTATATTAAATATTCAACGTAAACATAAACGTAAGTATGTTGTATATCAGATCTTCAACGTAAACATAAAAGTAAGTGTGTTGTATATTAGATCTTCATCTTAAACATAAACGTAAGTATGTAGTATATTAGGTTTTCAACGTAAACGTAAACATAAACGTAAGTATGTTGTATATATTAGATCGTCAGCGTAAACATAAGCGTAAGTATGTTGTATATTAGATCTTCAACATAAACATAAACGTAAGTATGTTGTATATTATATATTCAACGTAATCATAAACGTAAGTATGCTGTATATAAGATCTTCATCGTAAACATAAACGTAAGTATGTTGTGTATTAGATCTTCAACGTAAACATAAACGTAAGTATGTTGTATATTATATCTTCAACGTAAACATAAACGTAAGTATGTTGTATATCAGATCTTCAACGTAAACATAAACGTAAGTATGTTGCAAATAACAGTACTACGAGTCGTGTCAGGCAAAAAGCAATCTCTTTCATTTGCGAACAATGGCGGCTAGGAAGAGCCTGTGTCAACGCATTGGTTCATCATCGATGTAACTGTCGATCTACACTTAGGAAAGAAGCATATACTTTCTGACGAAAAATACCCCTATGACTGCTGCCCCGTTTTGTTTTCTACTCAATGACTTTAAAGATAACTGGCCGCAATATGATGATTATATTAATGATGCTTCAAAGACACCGATTTTGTCTAAAGCGACTCGCTTATAATATTTAAACCATGTGGAAGAATTAATTTACCATATATAAATAAAGAGGAGTTGTAACTTTAACGAGCTATAACGCTTTAATCAATTAAGTTATCGCTTAGGTGAAAACATCTTCACAAAATATAATTACATGTATCTATCTTAAATATGCATATTTTATTTTTCGAGAACAAAATTATTGAGATAGTCTTTTTTTTTTAGGTTGGATAAACGTTGTCAATTTCATATAAACAAAGAACAAAATAAAAGTACCCCTTCACTTATAATCGATGTATATCCAATATCATTAATGATATCACTTAGGTGAAAACGGTCTCGGATACTACACGTCTTCATCTACAATGTAGTTTTATTTCATTAAAATATATTTGGATTTTTAAAGATATATTTGAAAATTCATGGCTTAAAATGTATTCGTGATAGTTGGAAAATATGTTTTTTTTTCTGATTGGGTGTATTGTATTTTGTAACTCATGACTATTTCAAGTCAAATAATAAATTCATTGAAAATTGAATTTAATCTGAGTATCATACGAAATATATGCACATATAATGAGACATAATAACTCATGTACATTTGAAATGACGAGGAACATTAATTGTTCAAATCGAATAATAAATTAATTGAAAATTTAATTTAATTTGAGTATCATGCAAAATATATGCACATATAATGAGACAAAATATGCTTAAGTTTATTGAATTAAGTCTATCTCATGTTGTCCACGTGTAAAGTCCTCGGAAATTGTTTTTTAACTTGAAATATAACTGTTGCTTTTTGTCCGGCTATCAGGGAAAAACAATGTTGCTTTGTATTTAATTACATTTTAATTGAGAATATGATATAATCATTGTGAATAGATTTATCTTTACTGCACAGTCAAACTAAGCAGGTATCCTACTATTTTTAGAATTAGTTTGTCTCATTTCGTATTTGTCTTATTCATTACATTTTAAAGTATAAATTTGGTCACGAGCAGAAAGGATATAGTCAGGTCTGGTCTAACCCGTTCGCAACACGACCCAACTTGCGCACATCAGGTCAAGCGTTAAAGTTTGAAGCTTATGTAGTTATTTGGTTGTACAAAACTGATTAAAAGTGTGGTTTTCATATAATGGTCTCATTTTAGAACAATGCTTAAAACTAAGAAATAAATTATAATGTGATTAGCCATTGTTGAATTTAGTTATATAAATCAGAGTTTATGTATATACTGATGTTATATAATGTATTAGCTCAGATGAATTTATATGATTCTATACATGAAACATTTTCATTTACAAATGTTTGTATGATATATGTGTGTGTTTTATATGTACAATTCAAGCCGGGTATCACATACTATCTGCATATGAGAAAAAGTTAATAATTGATACTTCCTATCAATTCACGTCATAAACGCTTCCTTTTTATAGATTTTGGAATCAATAAATAATTGGATTCCTTCACCTATATTCCAATGCATTTTCTGCGACTCGTAGCATCACAATTTGTTTTTGCTCAAAATATCTTTAAAATTTATAGGGTGGTCCTTTGACTACCTGAGATTAGACCGATGAAGACCAAGATAAGACTACAGACATGTTCAGACTTGTCTTTGTGTACGTTGTTTTCTAGCATAGGTTCATAGTTTTAAGTACGGCTAACGCAAACTATTATACATAAACTCCTGCTATAAATGTAAAGGTTTTGTCTTTCAGGTATAATATTTCAAATTATCTTTTATTTTACTTATTATACTTCAAATAACAACATAATTTCAATACAATGCAAACCTTTAAATAAAGTTGCTATCACTGTAGATGAAGATCAGTCTAGGTTCTCGAAGTAATTATGCAAACGGCGTGTCATAAGCCTGCACAGTCGTGAAGTCTCATCTTGGTCTACATTGTTCGCTCCTCTTTAATGAGTTTGTGTCAATAACTAATCCATGTGTGTGTCAGAATCATGAGTGACTATAGCGACGTTAATACATCGGTAAGAATTAAGCCTTTCCCACATACTGCAAAAACCCCACAACTAAGTCGGTTAGATATGGAACATTTATTACAATGAACGCATACTTATATATTAAGAGTTGCAATCATTGTGACAAAAGGAGAACATGCTCATCATAAGCGATTCTTCCTTTTTTCACGATGCTTGCAAAAGTCGTCTGCTGCAGATGCGTCAAAATGCGTCTGCATGTAGGAAAGGGTTGACACGGTTTAATTGTATGTTCGTCTACGTTTCCAGGCTGGCTTACTATTGGAATACCAACGATTCAGAGGCGAGACGGAAGCTACTTTCCCAGAATGCTTGAGTCAATACTAAACAAAACAAGGGAGGAGCAACTGGGGAAAATATACATCATTGTCTTTTTGGCTGACTTCAACAAAACTGAATGGAAAAACGACATGGAAAAACAACTTAAAGCGAACTACTCGAAGTACTTTGATACAGGTACTTTACACGTGATACGTGCCCCGGGTGAGTATTATGTCAAGTTTACCTTATCGTTGACGTCGAATAAGTTTTGGTACTGGAAGACCAAACAGAACTATGACTATTCGTACATTATGGAGTATAGTAAAGATCTGTCGGATTATTATATGCAAATGGAAGATGACGTCATCACCGCGGAAGGATATCTGAATTC
>JASEVX010000005.1:2562301-2758469 GCA_031761405.1 Serripes groenlandicus
TTTTAATGAATCCCAACAGATTAAGCAAACTGAGAAAAAAGTCAAAACTGGGGCCAGTAGTTTCTGACAAGAACTGTTTTCAAAGGTTTTCCCTGTGTGTTGCACATGTTAGATCGGTAGTGAAAGGACACATTATTGGAAAACCTATATGGGGAACCATGCAAGGAACATCATTGTTGTTTGAAGCCAAAAGTTGACATTGCGGAAAATGACGTTTGTTGTTCCCAATTATATCACATTGAGCCGTCATGTCTAGGTGATTCTGAAAAGGTGCATACATGGAAAAATATATAAGCAATGCACCAAAGGTACCGTATATACTAGATTCATGGAGAATATCATGTAACTGTGACCACACAAAAAAAAAGAAAAAAAAATGTGTTTAAATTCCTATTTCTTTTTCAATCTCTAAACATAAAAGCAATACCCCTGCGATAATATATTAAACTATGCCACAATATCCATTAAAAAACAATGTTGTTTTTATTTGCTAATGAAACAAAACAGACACTTTCTTTTACAGTTACTTACAGCACAAGCTGAAAGGATGAATTTTAAAAAATGCATTACTATGAACCAATCCGAGCAGTGAGCAATGCGAAGAAGGTCATGGATTGTTCTATTATCCAAATATGGATGAGCCTAAACATATGCGCCCGTTTTGTTATAAGTAAAATCCTAACACACACATCAGTTCGAAGGCAACGTGTAGTGGTTTAAAGCAATAGCGTTGAATACGTAATGCTGAGGTTCTGAGTTCGAGTCGTAATGGATTACATTTTTTTTTTTAGCTTTTTATGTTTTTTTCTACGTAATTGTAAATCACAACAATGTCCTTAATTTTCTTAATTTTATATTTACCTGCGTAGGTATAAATGCGGCATACACATTTAGAACCGACTGTTTGCAATACGAATTACTTTTGGTGTCGTCTGCCTGCGAAAGGTGGGGAGGCACTTATAGATCTCCTCTCCGTCGTCTCCGGGCTATCTATCTGTCCGTCATCTTTGCATTTATTGGTCAAAATGTTGTTTCTGTTTCTGCAGGATTCATTCCTAAGTGGACACACTTGTGATGAGGAGAATGGATTTTGTTAAGGTCACTTACGACATACAGATGTACAATTCAAAAGAAAGTATAGCTCTAGCAGTGCCTATATTCGGAGTTGTTGTATTTTTGTCTGGCGCATTTTCTCACTTATTATCCAAGTTTCGCAGGCAAAACAGATTCTTTCCGCCGCGGAAGGCTCGTGTCAATTGTTAATGCCTCCTCATGCTTCCTATTTATTCCGGAGCCTAACTCCATTACTGCTTCCAATGAGCTCAAATGCATTTTAGGACCATGTATATGTCTAGGAGTAAAAGTGATGCAACAATACTATGGTTTTTTTGGTTTTGACGTTATTTCCCAATTGTATTGAGCGTTTTAATATTTATTTGTTTTTTAAATTATCGTCCGAGGCAAATGTCGAAGTATGGGCTTATTCAAATGATGTTATGTTGTGGGTGGTTAATCAGAAACATTCAAGGTGTAAAATACTGGTGTCACAAAAATTAAGTAGTGTGGATAATTATTAATAGTATATCCATGAATTCATAGAAGATGCATTCTTCTTTTGTTATCTACGCTGTCCAATTTATCAGAATTCTTTCTTTATTTAGTTGCTGCTCTTAAGTGTCCAGCTGAACTGAGAAGTATTATTATAAAGAGTCTGTCTACAAATAGTTTTTGTTTTTTATACAGGCCGATTGGTGCATTGTTTGAGCCATACCTTGCTCGAAATCAACTATGCTAATATATTTTCACCTTGCATATGATTTCAATCAACTCCCGCCTTGTGACATTTTTGTATAAAAGTCATATTTCTATATATTTTCCAGATGTCGAACGACAACGCGGAACTATCTTTAGCCAATGAGCTATCAACAAAAAGAACAGGTTTATATGATCAGGGTTGGTATATGATGTTTTAGTGAGAGCATTTTTCCCCTTGTGCCTCAAAGAAGAAAAGATACATAAGATACATATGTTTTGTTTATTTAGATTATCAGAACGAATCGTGGTATGATACTGCCTAATATAGTATAATGAATTAATATATAAGATTATCCTCATTGCCCTAGTTTTGGTCACATTTTCTTTCTACTCAGCTGGTGTTCTTTGTTTCCTATGGTCGTAAATAACTTTACTCCGTAATGTGCTATACTACATTAAGGAATGTTCTGCTGTCCAGGAGGACTGAGAGGTTATTTGAATACGACGGTAAACATCGAAGAGAATAGATACAGAATGCTCGTAAACCATTAGGACGAACAACCGGCTCATATTCGCTTAGTATGAGCTACGCCATATAGGAAACGAACCGATTTTGAAGTGTCAGGACCAGAACAATGTATATATATTGGACTTATTCAGGTTATCGGAACCTTATTAACCCTCTTTCCTCTTATATAGGACGCGATTCTGGCAACTCTGTGGCAGACAATTTTTTGAAAACATTTTGGGAAGGGATATTGCGTAAAACGAGCAATTTCTCCTTTACACGCAATGTTTGCTTTTTTACAAAAACTCGGCGATGAACATAATTTACTTTTGCAGATTAAACAGTTAATTTACACTGTTCATTTTTAAATGGCATAATAGGTCCGCAAATAGTCCGACACGAAGGTAAGGACCGTTACTGTATCCGCGCAAATATTTCCATATGTCTGTTTTTTTAAACATCCCCTGTTGTATCTGCGAATTGATCTAGAGCCCTCAGTGAGCTGATATACAGGTTGTAATTGTGTATACAAACCTTAACATGCCTGGCATAAATGTAATAGATTGTTTACATTCTGGTAGTTATATGCATTATTACAAGAACAGATAAGAATATGAAGACGAGGTTCGTCGGGCCTGCAGATTACACGTCAGCTTTTAATTGAAAGTAACGTATAGATACTCCATTTCCCTAAATGTTGTATTGGTATGCATGTATGATACTTTTTCTAAGCCGCTAATATGCCTTTAGTAAAGAAAATTATGTGTTTCAGATGGAGTCGGGATATAAAAGCAGGGACCTTTCAAACAAAAGCCAACCAAATACGTCCAAGACAAAACATAAACGTAAGTACTTTTGTATATTAGGTCTTCAACGTAAACATAAACTAAGTATGTTGTTTATTTAATATGAACATAAACATAAAACGTAAGTACTTTGTATATCTTGCGTTTTTCAACGTAAACACAAACGTAAGTATGTTGTATATTAGATCTTCAACGTAGAACATCAAACGTATAGAAATGCTTGTATATTAGATCTTCAAAGTAAACATAAAACGTAAGTATGTTGTATATCTAGAATATTCAACGTAAACATAAACAGTAAGTATTGTTGTATATTTAATCTTTAACGTCAAGAACATAAACGTAAGGTATGTCTGTTATAAGATCTTCAACGTAAACATAAAAGTAAGTTTGTTAAAGATTAGATCTTCATACGTAAACATAAACGTAAGTATGTAGGTATTATTGGTCTTCAACGTAAAACATACAAAGATCACGTATGTTGTATATTACAGACTATATCAACGTAAACATAAACGTAAGTATGTTGTATATTATATCTTCAACGTAATCATAAACATAGGTATGTTGTACTATTACGATCTTCAACGTAAACATAAACGTAAAGTAGTTGTATGTATAGACCTCTTCAATCGTAAAAAATAAACGTAAGTCTTTTGTATATTAAATATTCAACGTAAACATAAACGCTAAGTATGTGTTGTATATCAGATCTTCACACGTAAACATAAAAGTAAGTCGTGTTGTACTAATAGATCTTCATCTTAAAACATAAACGTAAGTATGTAGTATATTAGGTTTTCAACGTAAACGTAAACATAAACGTAAGTATGTTGTATATATTAGATCGTCAGCGTAAACATAAGCGTAAGTATGTTGCTATATGTAGAACATTCACATAAACAATAAACGTAAGTAATGTTGTATATTATATATTCAACGTAATCATAAACGTAAGTATGCCTGTGATAAGATCTTCATCGTAAACATAAACTTAAGTATGTTGTGTATTAGATCTTCAACCGTTAAAACATAGAACGTAAGTATGTTTGTATATTATCATCTTCAAACGTAAACATAAACGTAAGTATGTTGTATTATCAGATCTACAACGTAAATCATAAACGTAAGTATGTTGCAAATTAACAGTACTACGATGTCGTTGTCAGGCAAAAAGCAATCTCTTTCTATTTGCGAACAATGGCGGCTAGGAAGAGCCTGTGTCAACGCATTGGTTCATCATCGATGTAACTGTCAGATCTACAACTTAGGAAACGAAGGCATATACTTTCTGAACGAAAAATACCCCGCTATGACTGCTGCCCCCGTCTATTGTTTTCTACATCAATGACTTTAAAGATAACTGGCCCGCACATATGCATGATTATATTAATGATGCTTCCAAAGACACCGATTTTGTCTAAAGCGACTCGCTTATAATATTTAAACCATGTGGAAGAATTAATTTACCATATATAAATAAAGAGGAGTTGTAACTTTAACGAGCTATAACGCTTTAAATCAATTAAGTTATCGCTTTAGGTGAAAACATCTTCACACAATAATAATTACATGTATCTATACTTAATATGCATATTTTATTTTTCGAGAACAAAAATATTGAGATAGTCTTTTTTTTTTAGGTTGGATAAAACGTTGTCAATTTCATACTAAACAAAGACCAAAATAAAAGTACCTCCTTCACTTATAATCGATGTATATCCAATTCATTAATGATATCACTTAGGTGATAACGGTCCTCGGATACTACACGTCCTTCATCTACAATGTAGTTTTATTTTCATTAAAATATATTTGGATTTTTAAAGATATATTTGAAAATTCATGGCTTAAAATGTATTCGTGATAGTTGGAAAATATGTTTTTTTTTCTGATTGGGTGTATTGTATTTTGTAACTCATGACTATTTCAAGTCAAATAATAAATTCTAGAAAATTGAATTTAATCTGAGTATCATACGAAATATATGCACATATAATGAGACATAATAACTCATGTACATTTGAAATGACGAGGAACATTAATGTTCAAATCGAATAATAAATTAATTGAAAATTCTAATTTATTTGAGTATCATGCAAAATATATGCACATATAAGAGGACAAAATATGCTTAAGTTTATTGAATTAAGTCTATCTCACTGTTGTCCCCCCACGTGTAAAGTCCCTCGGAAATTGTTTTTTAACTTGAAATATAACTGTTGCTTTTTTGTCCGGCTATCAGGAAAAACAATGTTGCTTTGTATTTAATTACATTTTAATTGAGAATATGATATAATCATTGTGAATAGATTTATCTTTACTGCACACAGTTCAAACCTAAGCAGGTATCCTACTATTTTTAGAATTAGTTTGTCTCATTTCGTACTCTTGTCTTATTTCATTACATTTTAAAGTATAAATTTGGTCACGAGCAGAAAGGATATAGTCAGGTCTGGGTCTAACCCGTTCGCCAACACTGACCCCAACTTCGCGCACCATCAGCGTTCAAGCGCGTTAAAAGTTTGAAGCTTATGTAGTTATTTTGTTGCTACAAACACTGATTAAACAAGTGTGGTTTTATATAATGGTCTCATTTTAGAACAATGCCTTAAAATCTAACGAAATAAATTTAATGTGATTAGCCATTGTTGAATTTAGTTATATAAATCAGAGTTTATGTATATACTGATGTTATATAATGTAATTAGCTCAGACTGATTTATAATGATTCTATACCATGAAACATTTTCATTCCAAAAGGTTTGTATGATATAATGTGTGTGTTTTATATGTACAATTCAAGCCGGGTATCACATACTATCTGCATATGAGAAAAAGTTAAATAATTGATACTTCCTATCATCTTCACGTCATAAACGCTTCACTTTTTATAGATTTTGGAATCAATAAATAATTGGATTCCCTTCACCTATATTCCAATTGCATTTTCTGCGACTTGCATAGCATCACAATTTGTTTTTGCTCAAAATATCTTTAAAATTTATAGGGTGGTCCTTTGACTACCTGAGAATTAGACCGATGAAGACTCAAGATAAGACTACAGACATGTTCAGACTTGTCTTTGTGTACGTTGTTTTTCTAGCACTAGGTTCATAGTTTTAAGTACGGCTAACGCAAACAATTATACATAAACTCCCTGCTATAAAATGTAAAGGTTTTGTCTTTCAGGTATAATACTTTCAAATTATCTTTTATTTTAACTTATTATACTTCAAATAACAACATAATTTCAATACAATGCAAACCTTTAAATAAAGTTGCTATCACTGCTAGATGAAGATCAGTCTAGGTTCTCGAAGTAATTATGCCAAACGGCGTGTCATAAGCCTGCACAGTCGTGAAGTCTCATCTTGGTCTACATTGTTCGCTCCTCTTTAATGAGCTTTTGTGTCAATAACTAATCACCATGTGTGTGTCAGAATCATTGAGTGACTATCTAGCGACGTTAATACATCCGGTAAGAAATTAAGCCTTTCCCCCACATACTGCAAAAAACCCCAACAACCTAAGTCGGTTAGATATGGAACATTTAGTTACAATGAACGCATACTTATATATTAAGAGTTGCAATCATTGTGACACAAGGAGAACATGGCTCATCATAAGCGATTCTTCCTTTTTTCACGATGCTTGCAAAAGTCGTCTGCCTGCAGATGCGTCAAAAATGCGTCTGCATCGTAGGAAAGGGTTGACACCGTTTAATTGTAATGTTCGTCTACGGTTTCAGGCTGGCTTACTATTGGGAATACCAACGATTCAGAGGCGAGACCGGAAGCTACTTTCCCAGAATGCTTTGAAGTCAATACTAAACAAAACAAGGCGAGGAGCAACTGGGGAAACATATACATCATTGTCTCTTTTGGCTGACGTTCAACCAAAACTGAATGTGAAAAAACGACATGGAAAAAACAACTTAAAGCGAACTACTCGAAGTACTTTGATACGAGGTACTCTTACTACGTGATAGTGCCCCGGGTGAGTATTATGTCAAGTTTACCTTATCGTTGACCGTCGAATAAGTTTTTGGTACTGGAAGACGCAACAGAACTATGACTAATTCGTACATTATGGAGTATAGTAAAGATCTGTCGGATTATTATATGCAAATGGAAGATGAGCGTCATCACCGCGAGGAAGGATAATCTGAATTCGATCGAGGAACGTAACCTAAAGAGAAGAAGCAAACGACAATGGATTTGCCTCGAGTTTGTCTGAATTCTGGGATTCATTGGGCAAATTGTATCATCTACGAGAGATGTAGAAAGCCTTGGCAAAGATCGTTTAAACTATTTAATGAAGACGCAACCTGTAGACGTTACATATTCAGCTATATAACAGTCTTATAAAGGGTCAAGGTCATAGACGCGATCACGAATTCCGACGCTCTTCCAGCATATCGGGTACCATTCCTAGTCTTGCTGATAAAATCCAAGGTTTAAAAGACAAGTTTTTCGAGTTGCCTAGTAAACAAATATAGTTCGTACAATCCCGAAGCCCGAACTTTATACAAACACTGACTGTTATTCAGATATAGCTCCAGCCATCCGCTTATTCAAACATGTCCGGTTACTTTTGGAGACAGCTCGTCCAGAAAAGAAGGTGACGTTTTTACCATCACTGTTTAAAAACCCCGCATTATTAGACATAAGTTATTGTGTGAAACGGGACCACTGGTCATACAAGTGACATCATTAATGTCGGTGTAGTGGAAGTGAGTACCATCATTTGGGGACTCAAAAGACCCTCCGTACTGCAAAGATTATGTTGTAATTAGGTCAGTTTATTAATGGAGTCGCGAACATTACGGACGTGAACTCTAAGATGGGGTTGGTTACAGCAAGGGTGCTTGTCAAATTCGAGTCACCCAAGATCAATACACTGGATTATATCAGAGAGGATTGCCATATGGGTGCAGAAATAGATGCTTTTTCTTTCTTCCACATCATTTTCACTGGTAAAGCAAATGTACACTTTCTAGATAATGTTTCATTGAAATATGCCTAGAATTTAAGAATATGATCTTTTAAATTTTGCGCTTTCTATCTATTTACAGTCGGACTCTCTCTCTCTCTCTCTCCTCTCCTCTCTCTCTCTCTCCTCTCATCTTTCTTCTCTCTCTCTCTCTCTCTCTCTCTCTCCTCTCCTCTCTCCGCTCTCATCTCTCTCTCTCTCTCCTCTCTCTCTTCTCTCCTCTCATCTCTCTCTCTCTCTCTCTCTCTCTCTCTCTCTCTCCCTCTCTCTCTCTCTCTCTCTCATCTCTCTCTCTCGTCTCCTCTCTCTCTCTCTCTCTCTGTCTGTCAGTGAGACTAAGATCAGGACAGTTCATCTCAACAGAGCTAAATATCCCTGGAATGTCAGATGTAGAAATAGAAAGGACGCATAGATTAAGATCAGGTGGCTGATGAGAACTGTAGAACAATAATTGTGAAATTTTCAAAATATAAAGATTCTAGAAGTGTTTTTCAGAAGGCCAGATAAGTTTTGAAAGAGATTCGAAGTTTTCTGTCTAACGAGAATTATACCGGATCGGGTAAGAAATCAAAGAAGAGACTTGTGAAAGAAATGATAGAAGCCAGAAAACAAGGACACTATGCTGTAATTAGCGTATGACAAATTAGTTATAGAAATAATGACATTTATCGATTTGATGATTGTAAAGAGTCTATCGAGTATTTTGGGAACCGTAATAGACGAGTGGGGAATCGTGCTACCCGTGATTTTCAGTCACGTGATACAGTCAATGGAGATATTCAACTCGTTGATTCATCTACCGGGGAAACCCCATACAACGGCGGGGCAGTAAAACAACGGGAATCGTGCTACCCGTGATTTTGAGTCACGTGATACAGTTAATGGAGATATTCAACTCGATGATACATCTACCGAGGAAACTCCCAACAACGGCGGGGCAGAAAATAACGGGAGACATGAGACTTTTAGTGACGGAGAACATAGCGCATAGGAAATCGGCCGAGGCCATACAGATACAGACTTAACCCAAGGGCAACAGTTTGAGAATGTTCTTATTAATATTTTATCATGAATATTGAAGGTTTATATAAATTTCAGCTTGATGTTAGAATTTGATTAGAAATAGTGGAGGAGTCAGTGTTTTCATACATAATGAATTTAATCAGAAAAACATAGTTAGACGAATATATTCAAATTTTGTAGATTGTGTTGTATTGCTGTTTAGGGGTACATACTTCTATGACAAGAGGGATATTGTGCTGTACTTCGTATACGTATCCCCAGAAGCTTCTCCTATCTATGCTAATAAGGAAGAAAAAGATGGTATCAAATTACTGCAGAACAATTTTATAACAATTACATCAGATTTTCCAGATGCACATTACTTCTTGGCAGGAGACTTAAATGCACGAACCAAAGATTTTTTAGATTATATCCCTGCTGACAATTTAAATTATATATTTGGCAATACAGATTATAATGGGGACAATTTTGACATGCCGAGGCAGAATAAAGATATGTTAAGATTTAACCTATTCGGTAAAGGTCTAATGAGTCTTTGTTGTACATTTGATATGCGTATATTGAATGGACGAGTCCATAATAACAAACAGGGTAATTATACTTGCATTGCAAATAATGGAGTAAGCAATGTTGATTATAATATTAGCAGCACCTCATTATTTGGAAAATGTACGAATTTCAATGTTGAAAATAGAGCCGAGTCGGATCATTTCCCAATACTCTGTCAATTAACACTAAGTAAACTTTGCCAAGATACAGTATATGGGCATAATGAGCAGGATGTGGAAAATCCACAAATAAAATTCCGATGGTCAAATGATAGATCGGAAGTGTTTCTGCAGTCTTTTCAAAATATCTTTCTCTCCCGAAAGGACAAAATAACTGAATCCGCATCATGTGATTTACTTGCTAACTGATACTTTTCATAAGGCCGTGTCATACATGAAAGTGAAAGGCCGTTCCAATTATAGGTTTACAGATTCTCAACCGCCATGGTGGGATAAGGACTGTGACGTCATCAAACAAGCTAAATATGTATCGCTTAGACGGTTTAGAGCAAGTAATGAGCTAGCTGATCTTCAGACGTACAAAAACAGTAGAAAAAGTTTTAAGAATATATGTCAGATTAAGAAAAAACATTATTTTCATTTACAACGACAGCAATTGATAGCTTGTAGTAAAACTCCTGAACAGTTTTGGAATATCCTGAAATCTCACAAAACTAAGGACATTTTGGATCATTCTATATCCGTGAACGAATGGCACAATTATTTTAGTCAACTTCTTAGTGTTGAAAACGACAGCAATTCGGTTTATGATGTTGAAGGAATTGAAATGACTGATAACTTGGATCTATTAAACACACCAATATCGACCCAAGAGGTCACAGATGGTATACATAAGCTTATTACTGGTAAGAGCCCAGAAACTGATGGTTTAAGCGCCGAATTTTATAAACATACACTGCTAGATATAGTTCCGACGTTGACACTTGTTTTCAATGTTATTTTTGATAATGGACTGATACCTAAGTCGTGGGGAGAAAGTATTATTTGCCCAATCCACAAATCTGGCTCTAAATCTAACCCAGGAAACTATAGAGGCATATCTCTTATTAACACCCTTTACAAGATTATGTCCAATAGTGTTAGTTGTAGGCTTTACAATTGGGCAGAAGAAATAATAAAATTGATGAGGGCCAAGCCGGATTTCGTAGAGGCTACTCTACAACCGATAACCTTTTTTCACTTCAAGCAATGGTCCAAAAATACGTGACGCGTCCACGTGGACGTTTCTATTGTGTATACATAGACTTTCGAAAGGCATTCGATAAAATAAGACACGAAGTACTCTTTAAATCTCTTTATACTAAAGGGGTCAATAGTAAAATGTACCGTTTTATAGTAAAAAGCTACTCTAATCTAACGGCATGTGTACGAACAAATAAAGGATTAACAGAATTCTTTCCCTGTAATGTGGGTACGAGACAAGGCGATATATGTAGTCCTATATTTCTTTCTCTATTCATAAATGATCTTTCCTCTTTACTAAGAGAAAGGTGTGGACCAGCCCTGTGTTCCATAGTCATAAAACTCAAAACCTGTTTTGCGAAACCTATATAGGTTTTGTCGATATACCGTTCCTTAGTCGGTTAAACAAACATGTTCTACCTGTTTTCCATTCATAAAACAGGTAGGTTTCGTTCCGGTTGATAGGCATAGCTTAAACTGTTTAGGTTGTGTTTACTATGGAACACAAGGCTGGAGTATTTATAAATAATACACTGCTTACTACTTGCAGACGACGTAGCTAGCTTCTCTGAAACTGCCATAAAACAGCAAATTAATGTTATAAAATATTTTTGTTCTAGTACTGGTATGGAACTAAATCTTGATAAAACTGAAATCATAGTATTTAGAAATGGGGGTTATTTAAGAAATTATGAAAGATGGACATATAAAGGGGAGATAATAAAAACAACATCGATGTATAAGTACATGGGATTCTTGTTCACGCCGAGGCTATCATGGACTTCAGCTAAAACTAAGTTAGCCGCACAAGCACAAAAAGCAATTATGCAAATACAATCTTACCAACGTCAACATGGCTACCGTTTACAGCATGAGCTTTTTAAACTGTTTGACTCTTTGGTCAAGCCGATCCTCTGCTATGCAGCCGAAATTTGGGGCTATGAACATATCGACATCATTGATTCGGTCCAAATAGTGTTTTGTAAACGTTTTTTAGGAGTAAACAATTCAACAAATAATTGTATGGCACTGGGTGAATGTGGGAGACTACCTTTAATTGTTACATATCGAACTAAATGTATTAAATATTGGTGTAAACTCATCCATATGCAAGAAACTAGATACGCTAAACATTGTTATCAAATGTTAAAAAGTTTAGACGATCTGGGAAGAATAACATGGGCCACTAAAGTGAAAAATCTTCTTTTCCAATGGAATTGTCTGGATATCACAAGGAGATATTGCAATTTTCATTTCACAATTCAAACAGAGACTCATAGATTGTGCAACCCAGACATGGAATTCTAATATAAACAGCTCTAGTAGGTGTGACTTTTATAAGCAATTTAAAACTCTTCTAACCCCTGAAACATATTTAAACACGGATATTAAATACCCGCTTAGAAAAGCATTAGCTAAATTTTGTTGTTCTAGTCATACATTTATAATTGAAACGGGGCGACATCAGAACCTAGCTAGAAGTGACAGAATCTGTCTGCATTGTCAGGAAACCCAAAACTATAGTACTGTGGAGGATGAATATCACGTATTTTTCACCTGTTCAAAATACGCAGAGATACGAGCACAATATCTTTCCTCGTGGTATGATAAAAGTGATAGTACCTTTGAACTGTACAACCTTCTTAAGGTAACCGACTTTAGGAGAATAAAACTATTAAGTACTTACATATATCAGTTATTGTTAAAATATAATCAAACATAGGTCTGCAAGAGAAGAAAGCACACATATAAACATACATATATATTTGGTATGTATGTATATACATATGCGTGTGTGTGTGTCTGTGTACATGCTCAGACGGTTTCCTCAAATCCATTAAAATGAATTTCTGCTTGTTTTAAATAATGTGTTTGTTACATGGAATCGTATATCAACTATATGTATGAAAACAAATTCAAACAGTTATATTACACGTATACTGTGAAATTCTAGAAAGAAGAATCACTTTTTGAAGAGTTCAAATAGGATTGGGAAAATTTTGATCTAGGAATATGTATGAAAAGTTATAGCTTACCGAAAAAGACCATACAATTATTAAATTAATCTTATCAGCACATTTACTTCTGTTTAAACTGTTAATAATTTTAAATATGCAAGGACATAACAAAAGTGTATGAATATTGGACTTATAATCCAAATGTTATGTATTTTGGGCCAGAGGCCTTTATGTACTAATACAAATTCTGAGTTCTGAGTTCTGAGTTCTGTTTGTACACGCATTTGAATTACTGTTTATATAGATAAGACCTATTAAAATATCCACGTCAGTCTAACCTATAGTGATGATGTTTTATTTGCTCTGTCTTTCTTTTTATATGTATTGAGCCGAGCCGCGGTAGATCAGTCAGTAGCGACGCGGGCTGTCAATCCAAGGGTTGTGAGATCGAATCCCAGCTCGGCCAATAACAAGCGTCATTAGTCTTTCACCAATTGGCTAACAGTCTATGTGAAAGAGCAGCTAGTTGCTTTTAAAAATTGTTGTGTGGAGTAGTGGTGGGAGAAAGCTTAGAAACACATGAATATGTGAACTGGCTGCCGTGATATGACTGAAAAACTGTTGGAAACGGGCGTTAAGCCGCAATCAATTAATCAATCAATCGATACATTTGTGGAAGCTTCCTGTAGGAATGCCTTGAACTTTAGCACAAGAAGAGATTTATAGACATGCTAGTGTGACAACATATCGGGATTTCAATTTGTCCTTATTAAGTATATTATTTAAGGTCAATGACTTTTAAAACATCTATTTTACAAAAAGTGTGTGAATTTTACAAATGAAAAAAAAAAAAAAGACCAAGGCCGCTATGTTTATTCAATGTCTGTTTATTTTTCAGTTTAGCGAAATTCATACTGTATCTGGTCTAACCAGTAAAATAGTGAACTAACCTACTGAATTTGGTAACCAGTCCATACACTTTATACTTTTAATAGTATCTCAAACCGGGAACCAAATATAGGCGCCCGACTTCCTATAATAGTAACGAAGTAATTAGGGGAAAGACTCCAGACAACGCTAAATATCGCCTTCATTCACCCAGAGACATATAAACACATGTGTGTGTATATGTTTCTGATTCATCTTGTTTTCGTATAACGTCACTGCGTGAAATAAACAGTATGCGTATCCGTTATGTTCAAGCAAGCATACACTTTACTATAGAAAATAGTTAATAATTGGTTGATTGTTTGAGCTTGTATAACCCGATAACGAAAAGTGATAGAGACTTGAAACTTAATACATGTGTTCCCAATCAAGTGATATATAGGATCCATCATGAGTTTTATTTGGAGATCAAGATTTCTTAAATGAGTCTAGAAAAAGACGGTTATTAACCGAGCCTCTTGGCGAGGTTAATAACTCTCTTTTTCGAGACGAATTTAAGAAATCTTCTCCAAAGAAAAACGAGTGATGGATTCTTTTTATCACCTAAACAGTGTGTTTTAATGAAAAATATTGACAACATCAAAACAAAGACCGAATAACATATTCTTCATAAGAACTTGTGATTCACCGCATACAAAAGTAGTCCTCATCATTTCTCAATAAGAAGGAAAAAACACACAATGTTTTAAACAATTAAGACTCGTTATTTATTCAAAATAACGTATTATTGCATTTTTCAATGTGTAAAATTTAAACACTTAACAATAAACATAATAAAGATAAAGGTCAAAATGACGTCATCAGTAGTCGCGTGTATGACGTGTTTTTGTTATCATACGTGTATGATAACTTTGTTCCGTGATTTGTTCTCAACTTGAAAATAAGGGTATTTATGTGATAAACTACTTTCTCACGTATATTTGTGCATGCCCGAATACTCGCTTCTGATTGGTCGATTTTTTGGACTTGTATAACTCAAAAACGACAAGTGATAGATACTTGAAACTTTGTACATGTGTTTCTAATCAAGTAGTACTACTTTTGCGAGTGTAATAGCGCATGACCGAATACTCGTTTCTGATTGGTCAATTTTTCGGACTTGTATAACTCAAAAACGACAAGTGATAAAGACTTGAAACTTAGTACATGTGTTCCTAATCAAGTGGTACTACTTTCTCATGTGTATAAGCGCATGACCGAATACTCGTTTCTGATTGGTCGATTTTTCGGAATTGTATAGCTCAAAAACGACAAGTGATAGAGACTTAAAACATAGTACATGTGTTCCTAATCAAGTAGTTCTACTTTTGCAAGTGTATTAGCGCATGACCGAATACTCGTTTCTGTTATCTTCCCTTATTAAATAAAATGGCAAGGGAATCGTTCGTAACTGTTGCTACAGTTACAATCTCTAGTTATTATTATTATTATTATTATTATTATCATTATTATTATCATTATCATCATTGATGACGAACGTACACAGTTCCTTGTCCAGGTCCCACTTGGTACATTACATAGAGGGTTTAATGTAGTTGGTGTTCCGTTGTTTATTAACCCTTTCCCTCATATAGACGCTTTCTGACTTAGCTCAACACTTCTTTTTATTACACGTTTTGTTTTTGTTTTAGTCTTTCTGTCCATCAAGAGTGTCTAAATCATCTTCAGAAATACTTGCAAATCGAGACATGTTTACTTGCTGACAGTTCCTGTCTTCTGATGTTTTTATGTACACATTAAATATTGACGTCACTGCTGTATGTGTATAAGGGAGGCATTCACGTCATGATTTAGCTAAAATATTGAAGCAGTTATTTGCCCTTATATGACATTCAAAATATCACTGCGGTCACATGACCTGACAGTCAATTTTCGCTTGGTCATGTGTCAAAAAGGTTGAAAATGTTTCTTATAGTCAAAATATCTCTTTTTCGGGTAATGGGATTTTACAATTGTAGACAAAAGTGAGGTATAATAATTCAATATATATACCTTATGGTTGAAATTTTCATAGAGCGCATCTCAAGTAGCAAGTATGTGAAATAACCCCATTCGGATTGTCAAATTCTGACAGGTAACATCAAAGAAGTCAGTTGATAGTTATAATGTTATAAATATTAACTTATTGAGATTCATCATAGACTTTACGGTGGTGGTGGGGTATAAAAACATCATGATTAAAAACAATCCAAACACATATTAAACGTTAAATTCCTCACAACTTGGAGATAGTAAATACCGATTGAAATGTATGGCAGGTTTGGGGATTAGGGAGCCATGGTAAACAAAAGGCGTACCAGCATTGTTTAAACCAATTCCCACATACAAATGCTTTCTGCCTCCTCCGTAGAGGCGATATTTTAAAACAGCGTGACAAAAGAGACATTGCTTATAGTGAGCAATTTTACCCTTTATCACAATTATTGAAGGTCTTTACATCATGTATACTTTTATTTATAGATAATAAATGTTACTGTCTAGGTCGTTATCCTTTCTGATAATTGACCAATACAATTATTGAGTTTTAACCCTTTCCCTCATACGACAATTCTGCAGCAGACGACTTTGAACATTTTTTGTCAAAAAATAGAAAATCTCTATAATTGAATGGACAACCTATGACTAATTGTAGAAACAATTGTGGCAAAAGGAGAAATTGCTCGTGTTAAGCAATTTCTATTTTTGTCACTATGTTTTCAAAAAAGACGTCTGCAGCAGAGGCGTCAGAAAGTGTCTATATGAGGGAAAGGGTTAATTAACAGTCTACTAAAGAAAATGTTGGTAAATATAGGCCCCCTGTATAATGAATATAAAAAAAAGCTCAGTCGGTAATAAACAGGGCCATCAATCAAGGGGTTGTGATTTTGAATTCCTGTGTTGTTCCGATCATTGACAAAAGTCATTGTGGCTATTGTCATTCGTCTCTTGCCAGTGGGCTATATGATATAATGTGGGAAGGAATCAAGATGCCTGGAAAGAATGTTATGTCCTAGGGGCGAGAAGCTGGGAAACACGGATAAGTTGATTGGTTGATTGTATGTTGTTTTACGCCGTTTTCAACAATATTTCAGATATATCACGACATTTCCTTGGTAAGTTACCAGTACTTCTGGTCCATTTGTTCTGACACTAGTCTGTCAGTCGTAAACACCGCAACCCTGGGCGTCAATGGGGGCAACCATTATGACAAGGTTTAAAGTCTTTGGTATGACACGGCTGGGGATCGAGTTCACGACCTTCCGAGTCCGAGGAGGAAGCTCTACCACAACACAATCGAGGCGGTTCGGATAAGGTGAATTGGCCAACGTGATGTAACTGAAATATCGTTGAAAGCGACATAAATTGGCAACCGATCGTCTAATTTGAAAAAAAAGCAACGAATTGGATGGAAAAATAGATTGAATTTGAAGAATTTGAAGAACTTAACGTTTAAGATGGGCAAGGAAATTAAGTCGAAGTCGAATGGAAGAAATACATTTGAGTTATGAACGTGCTCAAGTTATCGCTGAATTTATACGTAACGCATATAATGAGTTAATACGTGTATTAAGAGAGTTCATTATACAAATTAAATCAATGATAAATCATTCCAAAGACATATTCGTTCAAGGTAATGATTTGGGTTATAGATATATTTGAGTTATTGCAAGTCCACTGTACATTTATGTTTAGTCCATATCGAAAACAGTGAAAACAGACATATTTATAGTATACTTGCATATATACCGTGTAACCACGCCAGGGCAACATCTGATGGCGGCAAAGAAATACAGCTGTTCCGGAGAGGTGCTTTTGTTGAAATGTTTATACTTTTTCCCGAAAGAAAACATGTTGACGCATGTAAATGCAGGCATGTTTGGAAAGCATTGTGTCACAACAAGCAATTTCGGGAAATGTGTCCGTACACTACATGTGTTCTTGTGCTTAACCCTTTCCCTCATACGACAATTCTGCAGCAGACGACTTTGAACATATTTTGTCGAAAAAATAGACAATCTCTATAATTGAATGGATAACCTATGACTAAACGTGGAAAACATTGTGGTAAAAGGAGAAATTGCTCGTTTTGAGCAGTTTCTTCTTTTGTCACTATGTTTTCGAAACGCCGTCTGCTGTAGAGGCGTCAGAAAGCGTCTATATGAGAGGAAGTGTTAAACGATTTATAGGTTTAGTCACTCAACTTAACCCTTTTCCTCATACCACAATTCTGCAGCAGACGATTTTGAACATATTTTGTTAAAAAATGGGAAAATCTCTATAATTGAATGAATAACCTATGACTTAAAAAAACATTGTGGCAAAAGGAGAAATTGCTCGTTTTGAGCAATTTCTTCTTTTGTCACTATGTTTTCGAAAAATCCGTCTGCTGCAGAGCCGTCAGAAAGCGTCTACATGAGTGAAAGTGTAAACGGATTAGTACCTCAACTTAAGTAAGCAATATGAAGATTAGAAAACATAGCCGGAGTATCAATATTTAAACTTAGTTTTTGACTTGTTGTGTTCTTAAGCATTGCTATAGTATGGTTACGCTTCACCCTTTCCCACATACGACAATTCTGCAGCAGACGACTTTGGAAACATATTAGCGAAGATGTGAAATTTCTCCATTGATGAGAGTCTAAACATTAAATAGAGTTAAACAAATTGTGGCAAAAGGGGAAATTGCTCATCATTTCCTGGCTTTCTCACACCAGTACTCCACACAAAATACTTTCCAAGCGATTGGCTGCTTTTCCACATAGAATGCTAGCCCATTGGTGAAAGACGAATCAGTGACGCATGTTAAAAGTCGAAAAGAATACTGGCCGATCCGGGATTCGATCTCACAAACCCCTGGATTGACAACTCACGTCGCATCCGACTGAGCTATCGGGGGCCACAGGCTCGGTCTTGTGTCGTACATTACAGGATGATATCGCAAACAGCAGGATAAGGGTTTATAAATCGAAATCTACAACAATGTATCGGCACGAGCCTTACCCTTTCTAAGGAGATCAATATAATTAGATCATACTTGAAACCTAATCCATTGTACGAGAAGCGGCACGGGAAACCCGATATTCTGAACGTTTGCAATCAGTTAGTCTTTGTGTATGTTTGAATTGAATTAAACACTGCTTTCGATATTGAGCCAAGGTCCATAAACGGTCGCTCTTACCACTGCACTACACATATCGAGGGCTTGGCGTGAAACGGTTGTAACTAAAAACCTATTTTCCGAGCAATGGCACCTTAATTTCCATTGTTTACCAAGTAAAATGATTTAACCCGTATAAAGACTTCATGGCGAGGTGATTAACCTTGGTAAAAAAAAAAACAATTTAAGTTACAACCGTTTCACGCAAAGCCCTCGATAAGGTATATTAACTCTTTCAGCGCCAAGGGCAATGTTGAGGTTTCTGCAAACAAAACTGATTCAGGCGAGTCAGATCGTTTGTTTTTTACTCATCAAAATAGTCCAAATCTTTTATTACATGAGAAATGAAGACGCCCGATTTTGAACATGGAAGAGTCTACTTTAAACAATTCGGCGCTGAGAGAGTTAAGAATCTAAATTAGTTGTTTTCTTTATTGTGTCAACTGTATTGTAGTATTGTAGATATATCACGGACACAGTTCACTTATACATGATCCGTTGGTTCATATCCCGTACTATGTTACGACATTGACCTTGCCCAATGATTCTACAGCATGATCGTCGAGGACAGGGGTCGAACCTGAGACACACGGTCTCACATGTCGCATAACACCTCTCTCATGACGATTTCCTTTACGATGATCAGGAAATACCTAGGTCAGCCTGTTTTACCAAAGCTTTCTGATTCAGTCTGTAGCTGTATGATTTTAACGCAGCGGTATTATAGTGGTAAGAGCTTAATTGATTGATTGGAGTTTAACGCCGATTTTAACAATTTCTCAGTTATATCACGGTGGCCAATTCACGTACGCATGCATTTCCTGGTTTTCTCACACCAGTACTCCACACAACAATCTTTTCAAGCAACTGGCTACTTTTCCACATAGGCTTAGCCTATTGGTGGAAGAGGAATGACGCATGTCGCATTGACTTTTGTCAAGCGTCGGAAAGAAAGTTGGCCGAGTCGATATTCGAACTCACAACCCCTGGATTGACAGCCCGCATCGCTACCGACTGAGCTACCGGGGCTCGAAGGTAAGAGCTTAAACCTAGAGAGTGGGAGACTCGGGTTCGATCCCGAATCGGAACATACTTTAGAACAAAATGGCTGTAGTCAGTGGCTTCCCTCCATGACACTCGGGATTATGAAAATAGTCTTACGACCGACGGGCTGATGTCCGGATACACCTACTGGCAGTACGGGTAATTCCGCCAGCAACCACCGAGATATAACGGACATTCTGATGTAAACGGCGTACAACACCATTCAAACAAACAAACCGCAACGTTATGAATGTTTCTTTTATATTTAATTCAACGATGCTGCTTTTTACAACAGTTTGAGCCGTCCCACGAGAAAACCAACATGATTGCATCTGCGTAATGCATCGACCCGGATCAACATGTTCGAGTTATCACTTAATTTAAAGACTTATTTATGTTTTATTAGCTTCGTAATTCATCAATAACTAAGTGTTTATTCTATAGAAAAAAAAGGCCAATGATAAAACCATTTTGAAGGAACAAGTGCTGCGGAAGTTCCGAATGATCAGATGAGCAATCAGAACTTCCACTACACTGTTTAACAAACAGACGCGTTCAAGGAAATGGTTCGAATTAATTGATTTATTAGAGTCATCCCTTGTATGAATGCAAAGTGTTCATTGACATTCCGTCAATTCAATATATATATATAACAATTCAATTATGCTATTTCGACAATACTATCTAGCTGTAAACAAGTTTATATTTAAAGAGCAGATACGGACACAATCAGTTATTCCTTTGCATTTCTTGACGAAGAGCTGGTATGCTTACGTCCGTCATACTCCTGGTCTCTTCTACCGTGTATTTGTATAAGTGTAACTAAGAATGTTACAGACAATGGATCAGTCTGTTTAACAGTGTTGTGTTGATATAAACCCATCTACAGCTAACGAGGATACGCAGTCAGAGTACGTGGAGCTAGATGAGGTTATTCTTCCCGTATATATATTTGTGTATGTAAATAAAGGTGCTGCTGTACTTTACACTTATCCCAAACAGCCAAATATTAGCGGTGCTACAGATAAACCGACAACTAAAAGTAATGTATATTGTAGATTCAGATCATCCTTATTATCTGCGCAGCCGGTTCTGGCTATGCACTGTTTGATAATAAGTCAATACAGTATTCAGAACGCCTCTGACACATATTGTACACTAAGGTAACCTTGCACAGACGTGAAAGTTGGTCGTTACTCACACAACCTGGTTCGTTGAGATTCGTAGAACACGTTTCATATATATATGTATATATTATATGTCTTCAAAATAGGACATGATCGTTTCTTATATGATGGAATTTATACTTCAAAGCGGACGGTCTATAAAGCATAATGGGAAACTTCCAATATGATCGTGTCTGTGACTGCAATTTATGCTTGTCAAGATAGGCAGTGGTATTGGTTGGGTACGGCGGACTGTCGTTTGTATGGTGACCAATGAACTAACACACCTCTTGGAGATTATACGAAACGATCTCTTTATGAAATGCAACCTTATTCTACAGCGTTTGATCGGACAACTGATCAGCGTTAGACTTCATCATAATTCCGGGGTTCGAATCCCGTGATAAGCGCTTTCACCATTTAGGATTGTTACAGGTTCATTGACTTTGTAATGGCTTTATCGATTTAAATAAAATATGGAAAAGCAGAATCCAACGATCATCGAGGTGTTTGTGGTTTAAAAAATGCAAACGTGATTGTCTATTGATGCACGTTCAATTAAACCTATCTAATAATAAATGTCTACCACTTAACTAAATACTTACCATTAAAAACATTAACTTCACAAGGCACAATCATTTTGTCTTCACTTCCCAATTCAAACTTGATGTATCTCGCCGAGTATGGCCGACTGAGTTCGAAATGATATAAATCTTAAATCGGTTCTATAGTATTGATAGATGAAACCAATCCACTGTCTAGATATAGATTAAGACCGTTTAGCGATTCTGAAAAAGGATAAGATTAGTGGATAGTGTTCATTTTCAAAAAAGTGCTACATGAATATGTTGTCTCCTCAATGAAGGTAACAGATTTTTTAAACAATATTATCGCTAATCAATATATATGCGGGGTTTTATTAACTTAATGTTGCAATACGGGAAAAAACTACCAAATTAAAGCAATTTACAAACTATCAAACTAAAAGTAATAGACAATTAAACAATTAGAGTAACATTATATTGTGTTGTGGATAGCAGGCATCAAAGGGCCACAGCCTAGGCTCGGGACACATAGAATTTACCTATTGTGTTTACAATTGTCTTAAATGACATCGAAAATTACATGTAAACCAAACATGACATAAATTTCAATATCACTGACCCCACATTATGCATTTTCTTGAAACTCGTCATTATACGGATGATGCTGTCATTTTTGCGAATACGGAAGAAGAGTAAGATTTTTATTGAACACTTTAGCTGAATATTGTACCAGGTGGAAATTAGATATCAATAACAATTAGACAAAAGTCTTAGTTTTTGTTGATACAAATGGTAGAACAGAAATATACCAGTGAACAACAACAAAGTGAAGACAGTTGACGTATTTAATTTTTTAAGAGTACTTTTTACAAAGAATAGACATTTTGCTATCGCAAAAAAACCATGCTGCTGAACAAGCTCGGAAATCATTTTTCGGATTCTATAGAAAAATCAGGAATTTAGGCCTAAAAATTGAATGTCAGCTAAAATTATTTGAGTCTACAATTTTACCTATTCTGACTTATGTGTGTGAACTATGGGGTTTTGGCGAATCTATCAATGTTAGAAAAAGTGCCTACAGACTTCCTGAAACATATTTTCCATGTCAGCAAAAACACTCTTTATATTATATTATGTTATACGGTAATTAAGGATGATATCTTATACATCTATAAGCGTCAAGAAAAAAGGAAAATTGGCACAATGTTTTATGTAATAGCACAAAGCTCAACGCTTTCTGCAAAGCTATATATACTGGTTTTAAACTATTACATTAATAATAATAATGTCTATAAATGGCTTAGTAATATTAAATTAATTCTCGATGAGTGTGGATTAAGTTATATATGGTATAACCAGTCTAACATTGATAATAAATCTGTGTTATTAATTAAAATAGATTTTTCTTTCAGTTGTATCTTTTGCAGTACGTGCCTTCATATATCTAGTGAAAACATGAAGGACAATTGTCATCATCCTATAACTTCTGTAGATGTATTCTACATTCAACGTACATGCTGTTTTGCTTGTATATCAAACTGGTAAGTAAAAGACATAACATGGTTGACTTTCAAATTGAATTAAATATTTTGATTAAACAATGTTATCAGATGTCATTTCAAGGTCAAACCCTCTCTAAGCAAACTTCGAGATAGGCCAAGCATTTCCTGGTTACAATTTTATAGTCATTAATATTAAACAATAACGTTTTAAGAACTATGTATACGTCATGATGGAAGAATGTGATTGAATGATTCGAACTCGCAGTGCCCACAATAAATAGTTCGACCTATCCGTAGTTCGAGGCATTTCATTTTGGACTTTACGACGATGATGAAATGTTTTTTATCCTGACTGTATTCATGTAGTTTTATTATGAAAACTCATACGTAATAATACTAGTGTGTTTTGTTTTGTTTGCAGACTCAATTATGACAAAGAGATTAAAGGGACTGAATCCCATATGAGAAAAAGCGAAAAAAAAAAGAAAATTGTTAAAACTTGCTATTACCTTGATGTTTTTGCATGTGAGGCATTGAGATTTGCTGACTGATGTACTACAATATATGCACACTATTAATATTGCGGAGATTTTTCGTTATTTTGCATTGTAAAATCTACTGGGTTAGTAACCCAGTAAATCTAAAAATATCGCTGTATATTTATCACGTGATCACTAAAACCGAATTGACAATCTCCTTCGCAGAGTTGTCGTTCCTTACACTCACGCATACATGAATGTAATGAGTCGATAGTGTTAGAGAATGCCGTATTGAATCCACAAATTCAAATGAGCAAGAGGAAATTCCACGGTATTTTTAAACGGGAAAACACGGAGCGGACGCTTTTTTAACTGCTTATTTCCTATGAAATAATGAAAAACAAGACTTGTACGACCTTCTACAACATTCCGTTACATATATATCGACGTATTGTGGATTAATTAGAATAAGTATAAAATATAACGATTTTGAACCATTATGGTGTTCAGTCCCTTTAAGTAACTAAAGATAATGTAATAGTTATCTACAGTTTTATTTCTGTATTTAATATATTTTGTCATGTATCAATCAACATAACCAATAAAATAAAAAATGCCAATTTTGTATCTCGATTCTGCTTGTATCATTGCATACTATTAAAATAAGGCTTGCTTAAAGAGATTAGAATGATTAAACTGACAGAGACGACAGTATAAATTCCTCTTTTTTTCCAAGTGACTTTTGTTCAAATTCAAGAACAATGCAATAGCCACACAACTTTTTCCAAATAAATTGTTTATGCTGATCTGACTTGAGATGTGTCTTTTGAAACAGAGATTTTATTTAAACGCATCGCCTTTATTATCAAAACAAACAGTTGACGTTAATTAATTGTAATGTGACGATTTTCCTGTTCGACCTTTACATGTGTAATATGTACTGTAATAACGCGAAAGGCATCGTGTAGTTAGTTCGATAGTTCGAAAGATGCGGTGTTCGAGCTTTCTGTAGTAGAACAACTTGAGTTATATAAGGCTTTGGTCGGGGCCGAGAGATATTTTAGAGTTTTCCATGGTGTTCGAGTTTTCCCATGTTCTAGCCACTAAGGTTTGACTGTATATTCATCCATTTATAACCTGATATCATTTATAAACATATACAATATAACATCATTGCTCTATTGACTTACATTGTATTGATAATATTTGTTGTATGTACATTTAACCATCAATGATGTATAAGTTCTGTGCACTTCTCGTGTAAATGATCTGATTACATCAGCTAATGAATTGAGATTGTCATTGCAAAAATGGTCCTCAGATGGTAATTGCAATTTATTTGGCTTTGAATCAAGTCCCAATTGAAAATGTCAAATATACAAAACACTTTCCAGTAGAATCGTTAAAGATTTATTGCGGTTTTACAATGAATATCAAGTTATATCATCAAGGAAGTATCGACACACTTAACCACTTCGCGCACACCCTGTATACATACTGTACATTCTGCCTCGTCCTCTTCCATAACCTGTGATCTTTACAGGATAGTATTATCATTGAATGAACATTCTATCAAACGGATAAATTGCTCATCATGAGCAATTTCCTTTTGAAATACTATTTTAAAAGGTCCCATAAAGCACATGGGACGAATTGCATATTTACTGGGAAAAAAGTTAATGAGAAGTGTAAGTCGGTTTGGGGGAAGAACCGTGATTTACCGCGTCCTTGAACAAATGAACATAAACATTTCGAATCCCCGAGACTATAAATATGATTTAAAACTTGGTCGATATTAATCATTTCATCGGAATACCTGTGTCACTACGAACATATATAACACTTTTTTACTGTATCATGAAAGCATGATCGCGCATACTGGAATTATTGTCGTTTCTTTTAAAGGGGTATTGTATGCGTTATATATATTTCACGTTTGTTGTTCAACATTTCTATCGATGACTTTGTTAACTAAATTAAAAACGTAGATATTGGCATTTCTATTGCAAATGAGTAAGTGTGAATATTGTTGTATGCTGATGACATTGTTCTTCTAGCCCCCAATGATGACTATCAGCAGTCTCAACTAAGTGCATGGTGTGTTTGGTGTAACCGTAATGATATGACTATTAACTGCTCTGAAAGTAATGCTGTTCATTTCCTACCCACATGTGTTCAGCGTACTGCGTACAGTTTCAGGTGTGGAAATGACAGTTTAAGTCTCGTCAATAAATACATTTATCTAGGCATAGTTCTAAACGAATATTTGGACTAAAATATTACAAAAGTAGTTGCTCAGAGTGCTAGTCGCGCGCTTGGTCTTATTATTTCAAAATGTAAAAGTGTTGTTAGAGGCCCATTCGACGCTTTTACAAGGTCATACGACTCTATAGTGTGGCCTGTAAACAACTGTTGTGCGCCTATTAGGGGCATTTAAATATACTCCTGAATACACGCCGTTAAAAACAGGGCCATGCGTTTCTTTCTCGGAGTTGAAAAGTATACGCCAAATTATGCTGGTTTAGGTGAAAGTGCATGGGTTCCACCAACTGTCTGCCAGTGGAAACTGTTGCGAGTTATTGGTGTAATATATGTAACTCAATTTCGCAAAGTACTGACACGCGAGTAGCACTCTGGGTAGATAGTAGAGCTAATAAATCTTTTGAATCTTGGTTTAATGATGTTAATGAGCAGATTTCTAAACTTAGTATAAATGTACGGCTAGACTAGAATAGTCCCATACATCAACGAACCTTCGTCAGTATACAAGAGCAGTTATTGTATGCTTTCAATAATGACTGGATAGAAAAAATAAATTAACATGTAAATAAAAATAGCAAGGGCAGAGAAATAAGATTAAAAACTATTGTAAAATGAAGACTAGTTATTTTCAGAAAATTATTGTCAATTAATTTAGCCTAAAACACATTTGACAGCTCTGAGTAAGTTAAGCAGGGTTGAACCTATAGGAATAAAAACTGTTAGGTACGAAAGTCTAGCGGAAAATGACCGTCTCTGCCCATTGTGCGACTACGTTGAGTCAGAATGACATGTGTTTTTTTATTGTAAACTTTATGAACAATTACGTAAACCGTTGATTGATAAGGCCCTTACGATCAATCCTTTATTTGACAATCTGTCAGTTATTGATAATTTGACTTTATATTATCGCAAAGCCACCTAGCAAGAATTAGTGCCAATACCTGTAATCATATTTTCAAAAACTTGATTACTTTACCTGTGTAAATAGTCCTTCACTTGTCTACATATCAGTATTTTACAATTTTGAGTCATATTTTTTTTGTACTTGTTTTATTTTATTGTTTACATGCTATAAGTAAGAAAGTAAGTAAGTAATATTTTATTATAGCGACATGTGTACATATTTTACAAATACAAACATCAAACAATATAAACACCCGGCAGCGTAGGGCCTATAAGTCACTTTTGATAAACAATATTTACAGATAAGGTAAAACAGAGATAAAGAGAGAAGAAAGAAAAAGAAAAAAAAATTGAAAGGAATATCAAAGATTATAATTTACATGCATAACAATTATTCATTTATATAGAAAACTACGTCTTTTTTTCATTGAACCGACAAGAAATTTGACAACTTGATTATATAATTCTAAAATTTAAACTTGTCTAGGTTAGAAAGTGTGTTGAATGATGGGTTCTTTTCAATTGAACCATTATTACAAATTTGACAGACCCTTTCTGATATGTTAAGCTTTGTAAATCTTCCGGTTTCTATTCTTATTGGTAAAATGCCAAATCTAAATTGTGCAAGGTGAGATCTTTCTAACTTAGACAGGTTTGAGATCAGACACTTTTCCAAACAATAATGATTTTTGAAAATAATATTGTTTCTCAATTTTGAAACTGACTGTACTTTATGTGACCAGTTCTGTGAATTTTTATTTTTCAGAGACTCTTCTACTTGTTTTATGTTTACTATTCCTGTGTTTGTTTAATGATCTAAAAATCCTATAGTTTGAAAGATAGATTTAATTTCTGAAGTCCATGTTTTGCCTGAAACATCATAATCATAGTTAAAAATATTTTTCTTAAGTCGAGCTTCATCCATTTTGATAAATCTGTTCCATAATCGCATCATGTTAAGCCAAGGTTTGTACGTAGGTGATAACCACCCCATATCTCCGGTAATCGCCACATTTGGGGCAAATCTATGCACACCGAAGAAATACCGTATAGCTTTATTGTGGATGTTATCGATTTTTGGATGACTTTTGAACCCAATTACCCCTGAACAATAATCTATCACTGGGAAAACACATGAGTCGTATAATTTATTATATGTTTTACAACCAATGTTCTTATTCTGTATATGTTTTGAAAAAACTGACCCCAGTGCTTTACCACCAGCTTTTGATAATATATCAATTGCATTGTCATGAGTAAGGTTTTCATGACAATAAACTCCTAAGTTCCTAAGCGCAGCTGTTCATTGAAAGTTATACACTATGACGAATGTAATATTCGCTATATATGTATAACCTTTGTTTCTTAAGCTAATTCAATGTGTTTCCTTTAAGTATGATAGCCCAACGTGAGAAGCATCGCTCTTTTTCGTTTAACTACCTATGAAGGTATGAATGCACTGTTTAAATTATGTTTTCTTATTTGTCCATTCTCTCTAATTGTTTGTTCGTCATACGCATCATTTCATTTCTGAAGTTGACGAATATAATATGTGACATGTACATGTATGATCTTATGTTAAAATAAAGATGTAGGATGGAAGTCATACGTCAATTTCATTTTTCAAAACTGCTTCGTGTTATAGAAATTGTTAGTATTAACGTGTTAAGGTCCAACGGTCTTTTTCCTTCGTCGAAGCACAAATACCTTGTCATCTGATGTTTTAATCACATTAACCTAACATAACCTATTAACTAAGATGAGCGTAAGCACTGGGTCGAATCTACATTCCTTATTGGAGGTTTAGGCATATCCAACACGACCCATTATTTTCCTACGTTGCTACATGTATGATGCTATGATACATATAGGCGACGGGGTTTGAACCGATTTGTATTACCATTCCTACAGGAAAAGACCCCTTCATTACATATAGAAAAAGAAAGCACATACTTAACACTTTCGAGTGAATTCAATGTAAATCACATACTTGCCTGTTGGCTCAACATACCTACTGCGGGCGAGATTGGGTCAGAAACAAAAAGCAAACTTCGTGATTAAGTATTTGATCTCCCTCGAGATCGGCAAAGCATTTCTTCACTTTGGGTTAGCTAAGTTACCACAGGGACACTATATAACAATATAGTGTCCCTGGTTACCATTATAGCGTCATCAATATTAAACAATAACGTTTTAAGGTTTTATTTCAGAACTATGTATAAATCATAATGGAAGGATGTGATTGAATGGAAATAAAATGTAATATTTTTGACAAAATCCTTCATAAATGATCTAATAATTTTGGACATACATGCACATGTATATAACAGGTCCGCTGACACACTGTATGTGTTTATTATAAGGGTCTGACTCATGAATAATTGAAAGTAAATAACATTGCGCACGTTAAGTTTGTACTGACTTTAATCTTACATTTTATGATATTTTACTTTCAGAGAGGTACATACTTAAGAGAAAAGACAACACACACGAACAAGAAGAGTTTGAAGCTGCTGGTTAAGACACTACCCTGTTACACAAGAGCTACTGCTATAATTTAAAGTCGATCATGTTTCGAATCCAGCTGAGGGGCATTTTCGTTATCCTTCTGGAACTAAACGGAAACTTTGGTAACGTTGACTCCTGGAAAAAGCGACTATGGAGTATATATGTATCTAAACTAGATAAATCTCAATCTGTACATCTATGTTATCTCTTCGACATATACACTGTTTTGTTTAATGAAGCAGTACTAGATTATTCGTGTTTTACCTCTGCCGCTAAAGCTATTTCACAGCAAATCCGTGAAAAGTACATATACGTAATGTCTCTAAATTTAATCCTCCAACAACATTGTAAAAATGTAACTCAATTATAAATGCACTACAATTCAATGATAGTAACAGAGTGAGCAATCGGGTCTAACGGATTGGATTACTTGTATTTAAATTGTCATCTTTAGGGCTAATTCATGTATCTATGATAATGTATCTACTCTCTTGATCCGTTATTGTTTTTCCAACACTGTATTATCCTCGACAGAATACCAAGTCCAGATATTTGACTTTAAGTTATGTATTAATAAATAGTCTGAATAGTAAATTTACTGCTTGATTATCTTTCTGAATGTTAACAAGCATATACTATCATTTAAAAGTATGCCTGCTTAACACGCAAATAACAAGCGTTACATATAAAAAAGTTGACTTTCAGCAGTAATCAAAATATATTTCATGGTTAATAAGGTCTTTATGTGTTAGTCAAGATTACTTGACAATACATTTATAGGAGTTTAACTCCGTTTCCTCTGTATTATATCAGTTTAGTTTAAAGTTATTTATTTTACATCGATTGCGAAACAAGCTTTAATCTTATATTAATCATGCTCGATGTCTGCTTCCTGGAGACGTAACCACTGCTCGCGTCGTTTTTGTGGGAAAATCCCAGAGGAAGAATCCGCTCATCACGGGATTCGAACCCGGGACCTTTGGTACGAGATGCCGACGCTCTCTACCACTGTACCATTGTCACATACAGCCATATTTCAGTTATTAGAATACTATTCTTTCGAAAACTTGTCTGCAAAAGAAAGGGATCACATGGATAGATGAAAAGACCGCCATTATAAGACTGAATCATGGTTGAAAACGGCATTATAACTCAATAAAACGACGTAAACATGTGTTTTCTGTCTAAACAAACCATTCTTCCCAGGTTACGGGACAACACGGACTAAGTTGTTCTACTTACTTCTATCATTACCTTCACTGGTATGAAAACAAAATTGCATGTACTAATTATCGGTTATTACTATTAGTAACTAGTGAAATTCTGATTGTTTTTACACAAAGGACAAAGTTTGGCACGACTGAAAAACGTTACAATGAGTTCACAGCATGCCGCCTGGGTTGGATCTAACGCAGTAGATGGTGATTACAACAGAAAATGCGGACAAAGCTGTTGTGCAGCATCAACTTCTCAGACACATGAGGTGGATCCCTGGATAGAAATAGATCTAGGAGAAACAAATACTTTTAAGCGTATTGTTATATATGGTCGGACAGACGGTGAATTCGCTGGACGTAAGTTAACCACTTTGTATACGAATATTCCAGTCATGTCAGGCAAATCGTTGTTTCGTTGTCCCTGTGAACAGTGACTGCTTTAACCTGCGCACAATATCGTAAGAAACGTCACTGCCCGTATACAGGTAAAAAAGTATACAAGACAGAAGATATACCGTCGGATGCTTTACCGAATTTATTGCAACATGTCGATGCCTTTAGGTGACGCCGAAAGACACCGACATGTTGCAATAAGCCTCTAATTCGCCTAATGTGGCTTCTTTTCATCGTTCAGTGTTACGTTTAAGCATTAAAATACCATAGACTGAGTGAGGTGTTATTCCTATATTTTCGTATAGTTTGTGACGATATTAGAATAAATGCAAAATGAATAAAGAGACATAATAATAAAATGAGTGGGGTAAATTTACATGATGTTTGCTTCACTTTAAACCTTTCATGTATCTAGCAATCACGACAGGAGTCAAATTTGCAGAATGTTTGATCATAGAACGCTGCCCTGTTAACTTTTATTTTTGTATTTCACGAAGTAAATGTTGTCCCAATAATTTGAATGTCACCGAAATAATCACGAAATGTTTCACTTAATTGACCCAATACATCGGTCCAAAATGTCCAGGGTACAATTCCACCAACCTTATTGTTGTTGTTGTTGTTGTTTCATGTAGTTTCCCCCGTTCTCTTCGAGACACTCCTATTGGTAGTAGGATATTGTTGATTCGGTTGAATCGTCCATATCAATTATATCTGGAAGTGCGGGTAAACACATGCAGGTGATCATATTTACGCAAACATATGTACAGTCACTTGCGGCTTATATAATAAGTCTCAGTTGATATTAATGTTAAAACTAGTTAATGTCCACGCACACTTAATATTTTGGTATATAGGGTCTCAAAGAGAGACGTGGGTTTTAGATACTTATTGTGCTTAACTTGTCAGGAGAAGGGATCTGGAGCGGTGCAGCTTGTAGCAGAGGACTTGTGAGCATCGCTCGATATCTTCCTTCTGTTTTGTTGACAGTAGAATCAGTAAAGAGATTCCGGTATGAGTGCAGTCTAGTATCAGTTGTACAAGCAGGTCATTGCTAATACTTGTTACTAGAGTATTTGAGGGTAGTTCTTCGAGGATCCTGTTTAGTCTTCTGATACTTTCACCTCTTGTATCTGTCAGGGATGAGCATTTTATAAGATGTTGCTTCAATTTCTCTACCGTTGAACCTTGCAGAATTTGTCTGTAAAATATACGTTCCTGTTAGTAGTCTCGCCTTGACCTCAGCTCTTTGGGTTTCATGTAATTTTGGCTTTGTTACTTTCCATATGTTCTGTGGGGTAACAGTTGGGTTTTCTTGTATTTGGAGGTATTGCAACGTTGTTTTCACTTTGGTTTCTTCTGTCCACTTTGGGGACCAGAATTCGCTGATAGCTGTCGGTATCATTGGTTTCCATGTTGCTTTAGTAGGAGGGTAAACAAGAAGTTCTTCCGGAGTCGGTAGTGTGTATTTTTGTAGCGTCTTTCTTACTGTAGGTGCGAATGAGTTATTTTCTGCATCTACTAAGTTTAACTGGCGCTGGAGAATGCCATATTCAACTGAAGCTGGTAATCTGGCTATATTAAGGAACAGTGAGAGTAAGTTTCTGTCAAATACTTAACGCTAAGTAATACTTAAATACTTAAAAGCATATTTCATAATGTGTGTTTCCTTAACATGTCGTAAAACATGAATGATGGAATATATTCAAGTAAATGACTAAGTCGACATAAATATTTACCTTAATGACTAACACTACTTGTTAAGAATGAAATAGTTTGGCATTTCTATTAGGGATACAAAAATAACGAATCACGCTCTTAAGTATTTAAGTACTACTTAACGCTAAGGATCGTTGGTGGAATTTGGATCAGGTCCGTCTTATTGAGCTGTATCACTACATGTATAAAGATGAATTGGAACATCAATGGTACATGTTGTGAAATAAAAATGATCTCTTTAAATGATGTTGGGGAATTTTGAAAGGGTTTGACCTTGAAAAGAATTGGCCTTCTTGTCTGATAACTTAGTTTAATAAAAAAGAACGGGTTTGATTGTATGCAGTAAACTTAATTTGGGTGATATTTGAAAATACCGTAGCTTATATTTAATAGTACCGTGATAAATCAAGTGCGTGAAACTCAGAAGTTCTTGCTATTATGCAATTATATATACACAAGGGATTGCAATTTGTTATCTAATTTGACCTTGAATTTCCCCAATTGTCCTCATAGGGTAAACAACTCTTTTCCACTTAACAATAACCTCCATATGCCATGAACCTAGCCTGTGGCCCTTTGGTGCTTGCTAACCACCAACACAATAGAATGCTACCCTAATTGTATGTTACCTCAAGCTTGAATGTTTGTAAATTGCTTTAATTTGGTAGTTTGTTTTTCCCGTATTGCAACATTAAGTTTTAAAAGCCCGCATATATATTGATTATCTTATAATCATTTTTAAAAAACCCGTTACTTTCATTAAGGAGACAACATATTCATGTAGCACTTTTTGGAAAATGAATACTATCCACTAATCTTATCCTTTTTCAGAATCGCTAAACGGTCTTAATCTATATCTAGACAGTGGATTGGTTTCATCTATCAATACTATTGAACCGATCTACGATTTCTATTATTTCGAACTGAGTCGGCCATACTCGGCGAGATATATCAAGTTTGTATTGGGAGGTAATGACAAAATGATTGTACTTTGTGAAGTTGATGTTTTTAATGGTGAGTATTTAGTTTAGTTAGACATGTATTATTATATAGGTTTTATTGAACGTGCATCAATAGACAATCACGTTTGCATTTTCTAAACCACAAACACCTCGATGATCGTTGGATTCTGCTTTCCCATATTTTATTTACATCGATAAAGCGTTTACAACGTCAATCAACCTTTAACAATCCTAAAAGAAGAAAGCGTTTATCACAGGATTCGAACCCTGGAACTAGGATGAAGTCTAACTCTGATCAGTTGTCTGAAAAAAATAATAAAACCGTTGTTTACAAAATGTGAACATGCGCATAAGTTACTTTGTATTTTCATTTCCAGGGACCGGCAAACTAGATTCTACCCCGATCATGTCCTACTTTGAAGAAATGATAATATATACGAGGGACGTTCGGAAAGTTTTGAGACTATCTTTGTTTTTTAATGATAAGTCGGAAACAGTGCATAAAAAATCGCACATTGTATCTTTAAGTTATAATCTACTGAATGGTACAATTTTCATATACATAACGCAATACTATAGGTTATTGAACCTGTACTGTGAAATAATCGTCGGACGAGTTCTTGGGTTGACGTTGCCGAGCTTGCGAGGCTACGTTCTCCAAAGAACGAGGTCCAACGATGATTTCGAAGTACAGGGTCAATTACCTTTTTATTGCATACTTTCATATTGTAAACTATTGGTTCTCTCTTCTGGAGACCCTTAATGTCGGTCTTCGTTTCTGTCCGTTTGTTTGTAAAATCTTTTTGGCAAGCGTAGCGCCAAAACTATTCAACGGATTTCGACCAAACTTGGTAGAGATGAAGGGTCTAGGCTCTAGTTGTTCCTTGTGTAGTATGGTCGCCATAGAAACCACCTTTGCTATGGAAACGGGCAAAAACCGCCTTTCCTGCGAAAACTATCTCCTCCCACATTTTTTTCGAATTTAGAAACCAATCGGTGTGCATTGTGTAGCCCATCAGTTGCTTCATCGAATGATCGTCCCGATTTTTGATCCGTCTCTTCGTTTTCTTAATATTTGAGTTGCCGTAAGGGGTACCATTTCCGCGGAAAACACAGACACGTCAAAACTAAATATATCGACACAAAAAGAAATGGTTTCCTATTACTTGATCGCTGATTGGCTAAAAATCCGGACACGACCAAATATCGACCAACCAGAGACCACTTCACATTAGGCATTACAACTTCCGTTTCCCGTACTTTTACAAGAGGAGAAGAAATATTCAGTATGCTTGTTTAGAATACAGTGTGGATTTTTTTTTTATATCTAGATTCGATAAATCTTCCTCCTAAATCGAAACAAACTGTTTGTTTACATATGTAGTCATTTTGTTGAAACTGCCATTTGGAAAGTTGAATTACAACGGTGACGTATTTTTTTTCAAATGACGTCATGCACGTGCATAACCAACATTTTAGACGCGCGTTTTAGACTGTTATCCGATCAAAAACGTACTGTTAGCATGAGACAATAAGAAATTGTCCATGATCAGCATATGAGAATTTAACATTACAAAGTCACGTGAGGAATAATAATGATATTTATGTAAGCTATGTTTGTTTACAAAAAAAACAGTAGTCCCTAGCATGTTATTATGCGGAATTTTCGCACGCCCTTATCTACGACCATGATCACTCCTTGACAGCGGTCATAATCGAAAAATCAGGACCACTTTCTTCAATGTAAAGTGAACGGAACAATATAAAAGTATGTAATAAATGTATATACATTAACAACAATACATGGTCCCCTACGCAGTAACGTCGTTTTCACGTAACGTCTAAACAAAAGTGTTGTTTTAACGCAGTTCCTAATTTAACTCCTTCTCAAAGGACCGCCCGATGCACTGTACACATTTCGCATGTCTTTTCATCCACTTTTCAAATACAGTCTTCTGTCAAAATTATGTGAGCAGTCGCTCCACCAATATAGCACACATTTGCAATATCCTTCACAGTCATTCCGATCTGTATTAAGCGCGTTCTTTACATAATCGCAACCTTTTCGGACGAAAAGATATGTGTTTGTACTTTGTACATCTTCTACCGTCAAGGAAACTTTCATTCCATGTGTCCACAAGTGCCCTGCTCACAGATTCTCCGGTATAAGCACTCTCCAACAGCTCCTTTGTTTCCGGTGGCGTTTTCCCGAGAATGACCCAATCTTTAAATGAAAATCCGCTGTTCCTCTTTTGTTCGACGTCATGTATGTTTTACAACGTTTCGCGCGTTTTTATTATGATTGTGTGTTCAATATAGTGCAGTGTAATCGAGAAACTTAGTGTTGTGCCGGGTCGTTACAACCCATGCTGCTAATGGATACGAATATAACAATATGGCTGACATCACAATACTATAATCTGAATATAAGCTTTTGAAATATGATATTCTCATACATGCTTAAGTTTCTTAACGATTTGTCAAAAGAACAGTGTTAAATGGACGTTGTCTCAAAACATTTCGAACGTCTCTCGTACATGATATATATATGAAACGTGTTCTACGAATCTGAACGAACTAGCTTCCCAAACAAGATTGGACAACGATCAGTTTGCACGTCTGTGCAAGGTTACCTTAGTGTACAATGTATGTCAGAGGCTTTTTTTAATACTGTATTGACTTATTAGCAAACAGTGCAGTTCGAATGACCGGTCTAAGCTTTAGAAAATGATTTAATTTCTGTTCGTGGACCGAAATGGGGAGTTATTGTGTTCTAAAAGTGGTCTAAGGTAACGGACTAAGCAATGGACTAAGTTTCAGGGGTCTCGGACGAACGGTCTTGAAGCAAATGGTAATATTTCGTATTAATTGAAGTTTTGTTTTGTTTGTGTGAGCCGCCATTGTGATTATTTCAAGCCAAAATCGAAATGGGGAGTTATTGTGTTCTTTAAGTGGTTTAAGGTAACGGACTAAGCAACGGACTAAGATTCAGGGGTCTCTGACGAACGGTCTGGAAGTAAATGGTAATATTTCGTATTAATTGAAGTTTTGTTTTGTTTGTGTGAGCCGCCATTGTGATTATTTCAAGCCATAGATACATTGTATTTGCCGAGTTTGAAATCTGAAAATCCCGTGCGAGGGCGCTCTCGTGCGTATCATTTTTCAACTATACTGTCAAACCGTTAAAAGCGCACCATGCCAAAAAAAAAATACCACGATGTCTAAAAAGCACACCACCAGCAAGTCTTCAACTGTCACTGAGGTATCTGAGTCTGCTGTTTTGTCGCCCGAACCGACCTTTGCTAAGCGCCCAGCTTCATCGCCCCTCGAAAACTCAGTTTCAAACCCAGGGAAAAAAACTCGCAACAAATCAGAGGAAATGCCTGATATTCCTGAGTGTCAATACACTCTGTCCCAAATGAACCCAGACGACATCATTCGAATTGCGGTTGAACTGAGAGCAATCATGCTGCCTGATTTAAAATCAATCGTAGATACATCTCGCCCTGATATTAGCGCAATCATTACCGAAGCGGTTAAAGAGGCTGTGGACTCTGTCAAGCTTGAATATGACACCATCATACGGAGCGTCGTGACTGAAAATAAGCGTTTAAGCGAACAGTGCTCTACCCTTGAGATCGAACTTCGTTCGTGTAAAACAGCCAACGACAACATCGAGCAGTACTCGCGTAGGAACAACGTCCGCATATCGGGAATAACTGAAACCCAGGGTGAAGATACGGACCAGCTTGTACTCCAAATTGCCTCGAAGATTGGTGTTAATATTACGATAAATACAATCGATCGATCCCATCGTATTGGTGAGAGACAACCAAAAGATATTATTGTAAAGTTCGTCAGCTATCGAGATCGGAGATCTCTCTTCACCAACCGTAAGAAGCTGTCCACCATTGAAGATAACACACTGAAAAATGTATACATCAATGATGATCTTACAGCCTTTCGGAATAAACTCTTATTTGAAGCGCGGTCCCTCATGAAATCTGGTAGAATAAAGGCTGCGTTTTCATCTGATGGTAATATCTTTGTTCTGGACAGTGATATGCGCCGCCATAGGATCATGGTAAACAAAGACTTACACAAGTTTATATAGAAGTCGCGCAATCTTTTTGGCGCAGTATAGATATCTGTGTATCATGCTTGAGTGACTTACTGTATGATGATTGCTATTGAACCAACCTTTTGTTACCGTTATTTTGTGTGGCTACCTGTTGTTTTCACAATTTAGATTACATGGACGATTATGAAAAGGTATTGCTTTTTCGTCTTGATAACGAGGCTTGTATAATCCTATGCTCACGCGTGCATGTCTTCCTGCATGCTTGCATTCATTTATGTATTGGTGTTGGTATGTGTGTATAGGTACATGTGTGTATGTATGCATATGCATGTATGTATGTATGTATGTATGTGTATGTATATATATATATATATATATGTATGTATGTGTGTATGTGTATGTATATGTGTATGTATATATGTATGTATGTATATGTATATATATGTATTAGTGTGTGTTGAGTATAAGAGTGTTTGTATATATACATGTGCGTGTTCGAATTGCTGTTACTTATAATGGCTATACTCTCAAAAGCAATTTGAAATATTCTTGGCAATAATTCGTCTGCAGTATTGAAGACCTGGATTGTTATTAAGTATCAGTATATATTCACATGCGGGTTTGAATAACTGCTAACTGGCCATTAACATATTGAAATATTACTGGCATGTGTCTATCTGCAGCATCGAAGATCTGTACTGCAATTTTATCCAAAATCTACAACAAATAGCTTCTGTTTATATTTGTAAATGTTATAGCCTATAATAGAACTGTGGAGATGTTAGACCTTTTTACAAGTCATGCATCCTCTTATTCTATATAAATGCTATAGCCTAAAATTGAACTAAAAGGATATATAATAAAACTTTAAAATTTACATCCTACAACTTGAAACTTGTAACTGTCTGATGTTCTATATGTACATTATTTGTATGTATGCCTTTTTTATTTTTGAGGCTTTAGATCCCATTGATTTATAATTTGACCCATATTCGATCCTATTTTTCTCGTATGCATTTATATCTTTGTTTATATGTCTTCTCTAAATCCTTTCTTCATTCTTTTTATATCCTTGGTGGCGGAGAGGTTGTTATGTTACATTTAGCTTGTAGTATAGCCCTGTGGCGGTTACTCGTAAACATTAGGTTATGTTCTCATAAGTCCTGTGACAATTCCAAGAATATGCTCAGTACTTAAAACACTTATAACAAATGTGTCTCTTGTATTTTTGCTCATTTTGTCTGGAGATATACATCCGCATCCTGGTCCATTAAAAGAGTCCAACGAGTCTGCTAATGTAAGTTTCTCCTCTCAAGAGCAGATACCCTCGCCTGTTTTATCCAAACATTTTTCCATAGTCCACTATAACGTTCAAAGTATAGCTACCAAAATCGATCTAATCGGTCCGGAACTCTATGAATTTGATATTTTATGTTTCACTGAGACATGGCTAAGCGACTCCGTAGATTCAAATGATCTAGAAATTGGGTCATTTCATTCACCAGTTCGGAAAGACCGACAAGGCGATAGTCACGGTGGAGTCATGGTCTATATTAAAGATACTTTACATTTTAAACGTAGGTTTGATCTTGAAATTAATAATCTTGAATGTATATGGATTGAAATAATTGTTAGTAAGTCTACAAATATACTACTAGGCGTTTTTTATAGACCACCGAATTCAGATTCCACTACATACAGTTTAATACAAGATTCTATATCGCTCGCTCGAGATACTAATTTAAAAAACATTATTATTACTGGAGATTTTAATTACAATTTACTAAACCCTATGTCTGCTCGTAAAATTGAATCGATATGTCAACAATTTGCCTTGACACAAATGATTGAAGAGCCAACACATTTTACAGAAAATAGTTCTTCGATTATAGATCTGATCCGTGTGTCCTCCTCCAATGATATCCTTACATCAGGTGTTAGTGAGCCCTTTCTTAATCAGCAGCAACGAGTTCACTGCCCGGTTTATGTAGTCTTTAAACACCATTCGTATAAGCGGAAATCATTTAAACGTAGGGTGTGGAAATATGACCAAGCTAATTTCGGAAGTTTTCGCGCTGATATTAGAAATTTTAACTGGGAAGAACTTGAAATGAATAACATTCATGATCATGCATCTAAATTTTCAAATTGCTTGTTCAAGATAGCAAATCGAAACATTCCAAACAAAGTTGTAGTTGTAAACCCTGACGACATCCCTTGGATACATAGTGGTATTAAACATAAAATCAAACAAAGAAAACGCGCATACAAAAAAGCAAAGATAACTAAGTATGATCATGATTGGTATTCTTTCAAACAATTAAGAAATGAGATAGTCTCTGACCTACGTGAAGCTAAAGCAAATTATTTTAAAAACCTTGCAAGAAAATTAAAAGATAAGCAAAACAAGCAAATTCAGAGAATTCTGGTCCCCCGCCAGGGTCAAGGTCACAAGGTCAAAAAAATTGGTATTGATGGAAAGGGGTTGTCACAAGGAATACACATGTGAAATATGAAAGCAGTACCTATTACGGTTCAGAAGTTATGACCAAGGTTAAAGTTTTTGTGACAGCGTGACTGACGGACGGACTGACGGACTGACGGACGGACTGACTGACGAATGAGAAATAATAGTCCCCACGCTTTCGCTAAAGCGGGGGACAATAACCTTAGTCAAAATGATTGGTGGAAAACACTGAAAAAGTTTATATCAAAAACCAATAAACAAAACATTCCACCACTTTATAATGAGGAATTAAATAGATTATCAAATAATGATATGGAAAAGGCTAATGTATTAAATGATTATTTTAGATCACAAAACTGTTTAAATGATCTCGGCAAGAATGTGCCAGAACTACTTATCCCTGACAAAGTAATCGACTCTATAGTTTTAACAACCCCAGAAGTAGTTGATATTCTCAAAAATGTGCCAATTGGGAAAGCATCTGGTCCAGATGGTATAAGTAATACAATGTTGCGTGAGGCTTCTATCGAACTTTCTGGGCCATTATGTGCACTTTTCAATAAGTCTCTATCTTGTAAAATTGTGCCAGACTGTTGGAAGGAGGCGCACGTAACCGCTGTTTTTAAAATTGGTGATAATACTAAACCTAACAATTATAGACCTATCTCACTTCTCAATACCATTGAAAAGGTGTTTGAACGCCTAATCTTTAAACATGTTTTTAACCATCTCCAAGATATACACTTTCTCACTAGCGCACATTCAGGTTTTGTTCCAGGTGATTCCACAGTAAACCAACTGACCGTATGATACTTTTTGTAAAGCTCTGGACGATGGTTTGGAGGTCCGAACTGTATTTTTCGATATAAGTAAAGCGTTTGATAAGGTGTGGCATAAGGGACTTCTCCATAAGCTTCAAAGCGCTGGTATTACAGAATCACTCTACTCTTGGTTCAAAAGTTATTTATCTAACCGTAGGCAACGTGTTGTACTTCCTGGAGTCGAATCGGACTGGGCAGCTATTGATTCTGGGGTACCCCAAGGTTCGATACTTGGTCCTCTTCTGTTTTTAATCTTTATAAATGATATTACATCGGAAATAAACAGCAGTATCCGTCTTTTTGCTGATGATACTAGTCTGTATGTTATAGTACAAAATCCGCAAGTAGCAACTTCCAATCTATTGACTGATATAGTTAAAATATCCGATTGGGCTGATACATTTTTAATGATATTAATTTTAATCCCTCCAAATCTGAAACTCTTCTCTTCTCGCGCAAACTTAACAGAAATGCACACGATCCCTTATATATGCGTACCCAGCCAATAAAAGAAGTTAATATACATAAACATCTAGGTCTTAATTTTGCTTCTGATTGCACGTGGCACGAACATATTGATTATGTAGCGGCTAAAGCTTGGAAAAGAATCAACATAATGAGAAAATTAAAATTTGTTTTGGATAGAAACTCCCTTGAAATTATTTACTTTTCTTTCATAAGACCTATTTTGGAATATGCAGATGTTGTTTGGGATAACTGTAATCAAAACGATAAGGATAGATTAGAAAAGATACAACATGAAGGAGCAAGAATTGTTTCCGGAGCTACTAAACTTATTTCAATTTGTGATCTTTACAATGAAGTGAGGTGGGAATCTTTAGAAAATAGAAGAACTAAACACAAGTTGATCATGTTGTATAAAATGAAAAACAATCTAACTCCAGCATATTTATCTAATAAAGTCCCAACTATGGTAGGTCAAAATTCTCAATATTCCTTAAGAAACTCTGATGACTTACAAACAATCCACTCTAGAACAACACTATACTATAATTCGTTTCTTCCATCATCAATAAGAGAATGGAATACATTGTCTCCCGAAATACAAAATGCTGAATCAGTAAGATCTTTTAAACTATTATTAAATAAAGAAAATAGGAAACCACCTCTATATTATTACCTTGGGGATAGGTATTCTCAGGTATTACATACCCGATTAAGAACACAATGTAGTGGACTCAACCATCATCTTTTTCTCAGGAATATTGTTGATTCTCCCCTTTGTGCATGTGGACAAATTGAAAATACATTACATTACCTACTTGAATGTCCCCGCTATAACGATAGGAGACATGGCATGCTAAGAGAACTTCCTCAAAACATTAGGCTTGATACGTTGTTATACGGAAATCCAAACTCACCAATCGAAGAAAATAATGCTATTTTTGAATCAGTCCAACAATTTATAATCGGAACCAAAAGGTTTAGCTCACGATAATTCACCCTTTTCCTTAATTGCTTTTTTGTTAACTTGCAACTTTTTAAGTATCTTTTTATGTTATATTTTATTCGGTATGGATAATCGACATATATACATTAACTAGCCTCCCATACGCGCACCACCCTCCTTTGTCTATTTCTGCTCTCTTTACATCTATCTCTTTCTTCCTCTTTCTCCTTCCTTGCTCTCTCTCTCCACTCTCTTTTATGTATCTGTTTCTTGTATTATAAATTACAAAGCTTAAGTAAGCTGATATTTTCTGCACATGTTAAATATTCACCGTGCTTCCTGTAAATTAATCTTTATTGGAGAGGACCTTCAATAAGCTATGAGCTTTCGGTCCAATCCATTTCTTCATTGTATATTTCTTGATGTAACCTACTATGTAAAAAAATATGAGAATTAAATATGTTTAAACTAAACAGTGCATAGCCAGAACCTGCTGCGCAGATAATAAGGATGATTTAAATTTACAATGGACATTACGTTTAGTTGTTAGTTTATCTGTAGCACCTCTAATATTTGTCTTTTTTTTGGGATAAGTGTAAAGTATAGCATCACCTTTATTTACAGATACAAATATATCTACGGGAAGTATAACCTCATCTAGCTCCACGTTCACCGACTGGGTATCCTCGTTAGCTGTAGACGGGTTGATATCAACAAGAACTCATTTGACACATGTTGTCTCAGATATTTCTGAACAATCTTAACCTACTCCAGATCTTTGTGCATGTTGACATACATTATTGTCTCGCCCACGATAGTGGAGTGAGACATAGCAGTCACTTTTCGGCGACGGCGACGGCGGCCGCTTTTACAAATAGCTATATCTCGGCAACCCCTCCTTGAATTTTTCTGAAACTTTGTTAGCCGTATTGTTTGGTCATGGGACATCTGTCTATATCAAAATATCCAGGGTCAATGTCATAATTGTGCAGAACTTTACCTTTGTTAGGTAACTTAACCTTAAAACTTAACCTTTCTTATATCTCAGCAACCTCTGCTTGAATTTTTCTGAAACCTTGTCAGATGTATTATTTGGTCATGGAACATCTGTCAACGTCAAAATGTTCAGGGTCAAGGTCATAATTGTGCAGAACTTGACCTTTGTAAGGTAACTTAACCAAAAAATAACTTAACCTTTCTTATATCTCAGCAACCTCTGCTTGAATTTTTCTGAAACTTTGTCAGATGTATTGTTTGGTCATGGGACATCTGTCAACGTCAACACTTTCATGGTCAAGGTCATAATTGTGCAGAACTTGACCTTTGTTAGGTAACTTAACCTCAAAACTTAACCTTTCTTATATCTCAGCAACCTCTGCTTGAATTTCTTTCTGAAACTTTGTCAGATGTATTGTTTGGTCATGGGACATCTGCCAACGTCAAAATTTTCAGAGTCGATGTAAAATTGTGCAGAACTTGACCTTTGTTAAGTAATAATATATTAAGATATATACACATGTAGTGAGTTTATTATTTATCATGACATGTTGATAACAATGCATTGACAGACACTTACTTTTTCACATTTTATCAACTTTACTTTCTTTTTGCATAATGATACCATTTAATATCTGATTTTCTTAGAAGGGCGAGACACCCTCAGCCCGAGGTCAAGCATGTGATGAAAAGACGTCACAATAATCCACATCTTTGGATAAGGTTCAGGATCAGGTCAAGTTTGTGGAAGCGCATAATCGAATTAAAAAGATGTTTAGTCGTGTTATGATGTCACTTATTGTAAATCTAATATATATTACTAATCAGAGTCATATGAAGGCATGAAGATACAATTAGACGGCGTAGATATAGATACAGTACCAAACGGACAATTCATTAACTACTATGAACTATTTCCTGCACCAGAGAAGATTGGACGACACGTCAAGTTTATACTTGATGGATCGAAAAGATTACTTGTTATATGCGAAGTGGTTATATATGGAGGTAGGTATAAATCTTACTGTCCTATCACTCTAGAACTCAGATATGCTGTTTTTATATTTAAAATGGACATGTTGTCTTACCTTATTTTAAGATGATACCGCTTGTCTAAAACACAAATCGAACAATTTATCAATTCATAATTCATGTTAAGAACCTCTATATGATAAAATACTGACTCCGTGCACACACAACCAGCAACATTGCTCGCGCATTATTTGCAGACACGAACCAGTAGATGACACTCCATCGATAATTTACATTCAATTGTTCATTTGATAGAGAATTCACTGATCTAATTGAAGAGGACCGCGTGAAACCTCTTTAAGTGCTAGCTCAAGTAATATTCAACCAATACAATTTATCTTTTTAAATTGTTTAATTAAGTAATTTGAATTTATTATACAAACTACTCCTAGAACTTATTTTCCATGTATACACTGTATCATACGGATATTCCAATTTTTAGCTCGACTATTCGAAGAATATGAGAGCTTTATAACTCGCCCCGGCGTCAGCGGCTGGTTAAAGTTTTAGGGAAAATTGGCATTTTCATTCATAAGTATTTGTGCTAGGGCTTTCATATTTGGAATATAGTTACATCTTATACCTTTCTTCACATTGAATGCTGAAGACGCTGAGTTTGACATTCTTTTTCGGGTAAAAAACATGATTTTTGTTGATTTTAAGAATTTGAGATAAATTCATAATGTTTGGTTACATTCCTTTCTAATTGTGACCATTCATTTATCAAATATAATTCTTCAACATATCAAACAGGTTTTGGTGTCAAACATTTGGAAAACCTTTTTTTTAAGGTTCTGCTATCTTTGGATTCAGCCAGTTTTAACATTTGCTTTTAGCTCAACGTTAAAGTTTCGTTTTTAGCTCGAATATTCGAAAAAAAATGTGGACTTTACTACTCGCCCCGGTGTCGGTGTCCGGTTCATGTTTTAGGGCAAGCTGGCATTTTCATATATAACTCCAATACCCTTCATTCAAATCACTTCATACTTCACACATTTGTTAAGGACCATCACACAATTAAATTACATAATTCCATTGTATCCTAAATATGGAGTTATGGCCCTTGATTGACTTAGGAAGTTTGATTTTTTAAATTATATACATGTATATTTAAATGTATGTATCTCTATTCAGTTGCTTTTACATATAGAGTAAACACGATTCAATAGTACTTAAGTGCAATATAATGGGGTATCTCTAATCAGTTGCTTTAACATATAGAGTATACATGATTTAATAGCAATAAGTGCAATATAATGAAATAGTGCTTTATGTGAATAAGCGGCATATAGTCGAGCGCGCTGTCCTTCGACAGCTCTTGTTGTTGATATAATGACAGAACGAGTAATCTCTATCGGGAAGCAATCATCAATCAGCACGCAGTATACTGACTGGGAGGCTAGCAGAGCAGTGGATGGAGACTATCGGAGCCTACCTTATCAGTTTAACTGTTGTACAGCCACGAAATACCAAAAAGACCCTTATCTACGAGTAAACCTTGGAAATGTCCATAGAGTAACACGGATTTCTATAAACGCGAGAACGGATAACGAATATTATGGGCGTAAGTAAAGAAGCTTATATATATTTTTTTTAATTATTGCAATAACTCTGTCTGATATATACTGATCCAAACAAGTAACGATACATACTTAGATCATTTGTAAAATCTTAAAGCTTAAACTTGTGTTATATGTAATGTGATTACATGATTGCTTAAACGTATGACTGTTTTCATAGACCATTATCGATTATTGTAGAATATCGTGTTACTGGCAATAGGATTTTTACGTTTTGCACGCACTGCACGGGAAACCCATGATGATGAACATGTATCGACATAAAAATATACGCATTTCACAGATATTGTACCTGTATTGTGAAAACATAGGCAAAATTCAATATTTCTCTGCTGTAATTATGCCGAGACTGAATGCAAATCAACGCCTTATAGCCATTGGTATGCTACAAGCAAACTTACGTCACGCTGACGTCGCTGCTCACTTTGGAGTGTCTAGGTTGACTATAACCCGACTTTTAGGCCGTTATCGTGCCTTTGGTTCTGTTAATGAGCGTCCCCGTTCTGGTAGGCCCCATGAAACGACTCCTGCACAGGACCGTCACATAAGGACGTCACACTTACGTGACCGGTTTCTTCCATCTACTGTTACTGCTGCTGTAACACATGGTCGTACACACAACATAATTCACCGCGTCTTGAGACGTCAGTGGGCCACTGGATACTTGAATTGGACAAGAAATCAATGGAATACGGTAATGTTCACTGATGAGTCGCGTTTTTGTTTGAGGCGAGGAGATGGACGTGCTAGAGTATACCGTAGGGTCGGTGAACGTTATGTGTGAACGAGGTGGACCGTTACGGTGGTGGAAGTATCATGGTTTGGGACGGAATATCCTACCAGAATCGCACTCCATTGGTTATTGTGCGTGGGAATCTAACGGGACAACGTTATCGAGACGAAATTTTAACACCAGTTGTCGTACCATTTCTTAACGCTAACGTGAACGTCACGTTGTTCCAGCAAGACAATGCTAGGTGCCATACAGCACATGTATGCCGCAATTTTCTTACCCAACAAAACATTAATGTTCTAGATTGGCCTGCTTGTTCACCAGATTTGTCCCCAATAGAACATCTTTGGGATGCCCTGCACCGTCGGATTAGACGTCGCAATCCCCAAACATTAGCGGAGTTGGAGTTTTTTAATTCAAGAATAGAATGCCATTCGACAGCGAGATATTCAAGCACTTTTCAATTATATGCGTAGACGATGCACTGCTGTAATGAATGCACAGGGAGGTCACATATTTTTATAGGAAAAAGTGTTGCAATAGGAGAAATTACACATGAAGAGCAATTATTCGAAGTTTCTTTTTTGTTTTAAATAACATATGTGGGAAAGGGTTAAATACAGTTGAAAACATTGTGGCCAAAAGAGACATTGGCAAATATGTTTTTTAAAAATTTATACCAATCATTCTTTTACATCTTTTTTGGGACAGCTACCAATTCAACAAACTTACTTGTTCAGATTTGAGTTAAAAAATGAATATAATTTTCATACTAGAGAAATATTTAAGATCTTTGATTTTTTGTTATGTTTTCAAAAGTCGTTTGTTGTGTCAAAATACATCTGCAGGTGGGAAAGGGTAACAATTAAATTTGCTTAACATGAGGATACCTAGTACCCAATTCTCTGGTGCAATATAAACTGCTGCTAAATAAATATCATTTTCTAATCCGAAAAAACACTTTTCGAGTTTTAACCAGATAATACAGTCTATATGGTTTTTTACCACTTTGACATCCTTTCTTATACATAAATTATTAATCCACAGCTTGATCTTTTTGCTCGTCTGTGTTGGAATTTTCGAAATGAGTGTATAGGATTTGAATATCCTTTTATGTCGATAGTTGAGTGTTTGTTAGTCCATGTTTCATTTAAACAAATTATATCATATTTTGAAATTAATCCCAAAAAATTATTATCTGACGTTTTAATAGATGTTAAACCTTCGATGTTCCATGATAAACAGTGTAACACGCTCTCACACGGATCCTAGCTGTTTTCCACATACAGATTCTTGTCAATGTACAGTTTGTCCACTACAAGAAAAGCCTCCTTGCCCTTCTCACGTGCCGATTTCATTATCGGTACGAGTTTCCGACGTGTGTCCATAATTTCCTTCGGATATTGTTCCGAAATACCGTAGTTCGTACCTTTCAACTGTTTTGAATTTGTTCTCACTTTCTCTCTGTCAGGAAAATATGCAAATGTTGCCACAATAGGTCGGGTTTTGTCCTTCACGTATCCACCAACTCTGTGTACTCTGTGCAGTTTTATGTCCGTAGACGCATTCTCTATCTTAATTTTCTGCTCAATAAAATCTAAAATGGTCTTTCACGGTTCTCATCCTTCTCTTCTGGTATTTGATAGAACATGAGGTTATCTCGCATACTACGACATTTCAAGTCCGTTATTTCTTCCCTCATTTTTCTTTCCCTCTGACCATAGTCTTTTTCATATGTTTTCACTTTTGTTATTAATGTGTTCATTTCTTTCTGGCCACTCGATATGTCATTTAAAAATGTGCTATCAACTACCTTTCTTGTTTCAAGTGATTTCATTTTAACTTCAAAATCTTTCATTTTTTGTTCCATTGTGTCCATACGGCTAGAAATGCTCTTGATATGTGTCTGTATTTGTTCTAACTGTGACAGTTTGTTATCCATAGAGCCAAGTCTTTGAATAATGGTTAAAAATAATCAGGGCTCGGATTTACGGATGGTGTAGATGGAGTTGGACACTGTTGTTGGTAGGTTGATGGTAACACTGGAGATCCCGAGTTTAGCATCATTAAATAAGGTTTATTGTTACCGTTATTATTGTATATCGGTGAGTGGCCAATCACTGGTTGTGAGAAAGACTGACCTGTCTGTTGATTGTTTGTGGATTGACCGGGTTAACAACACCAGTTAATAGGTCATAAAACTAATTCGTCCAATAAACTTGATTAAACGTATAAAAAAACCTCCTATCACACAGTAACTTGGCCATTCACATTGTCAAAGCTATACACAAAGAAAAAAAAATGATAGCCTGATACAGATTAAACCTAATTTAAAAAAAAAAGTTAAAACGAGGAATCCCCAAATATATAGAATTGCCAGAAAGCATTTGTTAAACTAAACTGAAATATTGTGAGAAATGGAGACTTTGCTCATTATGTCTCTTAAGCTGTACAAAAATGCAATTTGGTGAAATTATCTCTGCTATTCAATTTAGAAAAATGCAATTATCTGAGAATCAATTGGGTAAATACCCAGGTTCACTAAACAAATATATATATGCAGCCCTATGACCCAACAGAGGTCTGCTGCTCTTGAAGCAGATGTTCTAGAAAGAATGATAGAGCAAGCGTTTAAATACAACCAGCCGAGCCCCGGTAGCTCAGTCGGTAGCGATGCGGGCTGTCAATCCAGGGGTTGTGAGTTCAAATCCTGGCTCGGCAAACTTTCTTTCCGACGATTGACAAAAGTCAATGTGACATGCGTCATTCGTCTTCCACCAATGGGCTAAGTCTATGTGGAAAAGCAGCCAGTTGCTTGGGAAGATGGTTGTGTGGAGTACTGGTGTGAGAAAACTAGGAAATGCATGAATAGGTGAACTGGCCGCCGTGATATAACTGAGAAATTATTAAAAACGGTGTTAAACCCCAATCAATCAATCAATCAATTAAATACGACCACTAGATTGATAGTCCTCTATCATTGTTCACCATTTTCAGGAGTGATTACTACTCAATATGATGAAAAAAAGTATTGCAGTATGTCAAAGCAATAGTCTAGACGTAGTGGTTTAAGTGAAAAGAGGATAGATATACCAGTAACACATATTTATTTAGACCAAATAATTCATAAATTTTTATCTGTCCACAAATTTTAGCAAAGGTTCATACGAAAAAAATTATATTTCTTTACAAAGACAACAGATGGACACGGATACACAATAACTTGCTTACCTTGATCACTTTTAGTCCTTCATATAAAGAAATCCTGTAAACTCATTGTTCACTTCTTTCCTATCTTGGTGCCAAATTCATAACAGATGATAAAGTGAGCCATCAAACGTCTGTATTATTTGGTCACTGTGTGCTGTATGGAAATAAATCGGTAAATGAGGTTAAAGTCGCTGTATAAGCGGTGCTCTATGAAAAACAACCGTAGCGTATTTTTTACAAATACATGAAGATAAATATCTGTTAATCACCTGCATATTTATACAATTTCGTCCGATTATTCTTATACAAAAATTACAGACTAAAATGTATTTTCTTGGACAAAGCAACTAAAATAAATTTGACTATTAAACTTCAAATCAGATTATTGCTTCATTTATTAAAAATCATTCTTTCCCACAGGTTTGTAGACGCATTTATATGCATCTGCAACAGACTAAAACATCCTATTTGGAAAAGCTGTTAACCTTATCCCTCATATAGACGCTTTTTGATGCCTTTGCAGCCGACGGCTTTTTGAAAACATTGTGACAAAAGAAGAAATAGCTCAACACGAGCAATTTCTCCTTTTGACACAATGTTTTCAACTTTTTAGTATATATAAATTTAAGAGATTTTCTATTTTTTGACAAAATATGTTCAAAGTCGTCTGCTTCAGAATTGTCGTATGAGGGAAAGGGTTAAGCAACCAGTTGCTTGGAAAGTATGTTGTGTGAGCAAACTAGGAAACATATGAGTAGATGAACTGGCTGCCGTGAATGATATGACTGATTTTTTTTTAAAACAGCGTTAAACCCAATAAATCAATCAATCAGTGTAGTTCATGTATGATGTAGTAGTAGAGACCAAATAAGTCGAAACTTATCAGCATGAGAAGTTTTTCTGTTTATAAATGTTTAAAGCTGGGCGTTTCCAGGTAAAATGACTGGAATGAATTATATTTAATATTCTGATATTAGCCAAAGATACAGTAACATACACATAAATCATTGAGGGCGGAGTAATGGATAAACTCCCATAAATATATCATAACGAAGGACATGAATCCACCTACCTTTATAGTTTAACCCGTATTCTGTGCACAAAATATTCTTCCGTCTCGTAAATTTCATGGCTACATGCCGGCTGACTTACACTTCCGGTGCGCATGCGCATTTGTAGTACATCTCGTGTTTTTCATGGACTTTAAAATTTCACGTAACACCTGTATTAACAAATTCCAGAACTTAACATTTTCATCAGTCTATTTTCTTATTGATTTTCAAAAAGTTTAAATGAAATTGAAGCATAATAATCAATTTAAATACATGTATCAAAGACCATATTTTCAAAATGCTTAAAAACATATTCATATTACTGACCCACGATAAAATTGTATCCAATTGATTTCATGTATCGTAACTTGTTTGACTCAGTATATATTACAATACAGATGTAAAGTGTATATAAAAATAACTTTTATAAAATAGTATTAACCCGTCCTTTCGAAAAAGGAACACATCGGTATTTCTGTACTGTATAGGTTCATATGAGGCTGCATATCTGTTGCTTCTTAAAATAATCCACACAACGTTACATAATGTATAAGCAGTTTGTACAAGTCATATGTGAGGAGAGTAGATCGTGAGCAGACATGCAGCCTGCATAGCTCTAGATAAGAAGAGTGTTTCACATCCCCAAATCCTTATTTGACGCTCAAACCCTATGTTGTGGGTACTCAAAAGAATCGTCTCATTACCCAAAGGAATCGTCTCAGTGAGACGATTCTTTTGAGTACCAACAACAAAGGTTTAAGTTGAGTCATAAGAAAGATATGGGTGGGAAAAGACCAGTTCATTCCTCTTTATCTAATCCTCTGCATAATGCTGATATGGATATACATTATTCACAAAATCCAACGTGAACATTTTCCGATTGACGGGCTCATATAATACTACTTTTAGAGTGTCTTGGAATATCAATTGTAAATTAAACTTGCAGAAAACTTGAAGGGAATGTTAATTGAGTCGAGTAATTCCTTTACACGTGAGATAACGGCACAAGAACCAGGACTATGGATCGTCTTCTATGCATTCCAACTATCAACACTAGTACGTGTTAGTGAAATCACCGTGACTCTTCCAGGTGACAACCAACAACTGGTCGTTTGTGAGCTGTTGATTTATGGAGGTATGTATTTTTCTGTATATCCATTGTTTAATCGCTTGCCTGGTGCATATATATGTTGATGCCTCTAGACCATGCATCTTGATGGAACAGACATGCATCTAAATGATCAATTTAATTTTCCCATTCCCATATCGATTTGCGATAGCTCACAAGGTATACATCGTTCGGAGCCTTGATCTGGCATTATTTCTATTCCATTATTAACAGAAGCCTTTATGACTCGCATCATTCATCTCCGACCAATGCACGAAATAGTCCCTGTGTAAAAATGGTTAATATCCTGAAATAAATGCTGTGGAGAGTACTGTTATGAAACAACCAGAACACACAAGGCTGAACTGGCCACCGAAGTATGTATGTACTGTTAAACACGGCGTTGAACTCAAACCAAACAATCATTTTCTCATACTCTTTTAAAGCGGGTCGATATAATTATCAACTAAATAATGAAGTTAAGGTTATCGTGTACTTGAAATAATCCTGAAAACTGTTCTTTTATTCTAGCAACCAGCAGTTCAAATGAAGAACTAACTACTTCTAAAATTCTAAACACGTTGATCTTACCTAACTGCTGATCAATAGTTGTCACAGCCATATTTGTTAACCCTTAGCTGCAATAGCGCTGTTGTTAGGTTAATGTAAATACAACCGTGATTTACGGATCGTGTCGTCATGTTTTACAGACTGCGCTGACGGTTATTTTGGCGCGGGATGTTCAAGACAATGCAACTGTGAAGGGTTAACATGTCGTACAATAACTGGTGTTTGTCCATCACGGCTATGCAAACACGGATATAGGGGTCCGACTTGTAGTGAAAGTAAGTTATATGGTTATTGTGAACATGATGCTAATGATGATGATGTTAATTGTACTTATGGGAATGAAGATGATCGTGGTGATGATGATGATGATGATGATGATGATGCTGATGATGACGATTGGTGTGAAACCAGTATAGCTATGGACAACTCCTGAATAATTATCCTGTATCAATGTTCTAAGTTGGTGGACAGTGAAGATGTGTGCGTTGCTTGTATAGTATAAGCCTTGACTTACCACATCTCCTTAAGACCCCTTTACGCATGACGCTGTTTATTTGTTTAATACTCCAGTAAGTTATCATAAACATCTGCATAAAGTTTACATGTAATCTTATCTTGTTATACAAAACGAATTAGAACTAATTTCATGGTTATTTTAACAATGATAAGTAATCATGGAAAAAGAACTATGCTCCTGCGTTTAACTGTAACAATGGTAACTTAGTCCGAACGCGTTTCGGCTTATGAATATATATCGACCCTTAAATGAACGAATTAGTCAAAAGTAATAGTTTCCAATTACAAAATCATTTATATAACATTCGTGTCTGTATATACGTGCAGGCACGAATGTTATATAAATGATTTTGTAATTGGAAACTACTAGGACGAATCGTATCAATCGTCCTGGTATGGTCAGAACTGTTCGGAACCATGCGGTCATTGTAAAGACAGTCAGACGTGTAACCATATCACTGGACATTGTAGTGAGTGTGCGGAAGGATACTACAGTACAGACCCGCTCTGTAAAACAGGTATAACCAGGACTCAATATAGTGGCTGATCCATTGTTGGTCAACAAAGCATATATATCGCTATATGTATTATTGTACCTTAACATTGTTTTATAAACAATATTGTCGATTACTTATGTATACTTATAGTTTGTGGGTATGGACTTATTTGGATTGTTTAATAGTGAAAATGGACTCCAATTCCGACTGACTGGGGGTACTTTGGACGTAACCTTTACCTGGCATGATAATAAGACACTGTTGAACCAAGCAATCGGTTCGCTCATATAATAATTCTGCAGACGACTTTTAAAACAGCTAGGCAAAACTTGAGAACATACCTAAAGAGAACGTATACTTATTGATGGTTGAACATTTAAGAAATAAACTATCAACAACCGTGGGTTATTCGCCAATAAACCAAGGTTTTTGATAGTTTCATTTCGATTCTAACATGACCCGACACCTTAACAAGGGGAAATAAATGCACTATTTAGCAAACCAGTTTACCCACCAGTTTGCTGTTCCATCAATTGTGACTACCCACTGCATTATACGCATAACTGCAGAAAAAAACGACAAAGAGGGGTAGACTCAGCAACAAGACAAATTAATTATTTAGTTTTCATTGTACTATACAAGTTAACAATATGTATAGAATGAGTGTAGTGGAGCAGAATTATTCTATTCTGTTCTGCGGAACGAATGTCTACAGGGCTATGTCCGAAAATTCAGCGATTTGAGGACAAAGAAATTTTGCTGAAATTCCCCACACTTATAGAACTCAATGTGATCTAGGTCTGGGCGTGTTCGTTATATATGGGAAAAATCTAGTTTCAGAGATTTTTGAGGTTAAAACCTGAAAAATCGACATTTTCACAACATATTTCTGTAGATCTCGTACCAGCAAATAACGGAATCAGCTAGAAACCTGAAATTCAACCTAAAACTTGTCCGAGATCCAGTGCAAACAACGGTGTGTTTATATTTCTGATACATTTAGTTTGGATTCTTGGAGAAAGCTTTTAATAGGGGTTCTTAACTTAAACATTTTCTGTGGGCGTGACTAGGAAAGTGACGTCACGTGAGCGGTTTGACGTCATAACGTTACAGTGGTGCAGAGGTAGAGCGTCGGCCTCTCGTATCAAAGGTCCCTGGTTCGCGTCCCGTGATGAGCGGGTCCTGTCTTTGAGATTTTTCCACACAAAACGGCACGAGTACTGGTTAAGTCTCCAGGAAGCAGACATCGAGCATGATTAATCCAAGCTGAAAGCTTGTTTCGCAATCGATGTAAAATAAATAAAAATAAAATAAATAAAATATCGAGTCAGCCATTGCAGACGACGTAGTATACACATGTATGTTTCTTTACATCACGTGACGCTGAATGACAGGCTTATACGCGGGGGGATAACCGGAATAGCCAATGTGAAAAGTAGTGCATTTCCATTAGTTATTGACGAATAATCAACGGTTATTTTCTTCGTTCTCTATAGGCAAGGAAAACAACGTCATGTTAGAATATTCCATACACAATAGTAGATTGTTGTACGCAATTCCATACGTATCAGTAGATGGTCGAACACTTTTCAATGCACATCAGTAGATGGTTGAATATTATTAAATGCACACGAGTAGATGGTTGAACATTATTCCATGCACATCAGTAGATGGTTGAACATTATTCCATGCACATCAGTAGATGGTTGAACATTATTAAATGCACATAAGTAGATGGTTGAACATTATTCCATGCGCATCAGTAGATTGTTGAACATTAGTCCATGCACATCAGTAGATGGTTGAACGTTATTAAATGCACATCAGTAGATTGTTGAACATTATTCCATACGCATCAGTAGATGGTTGAACATTGTTCCATACGCATCAGTAGATGGTTGAACATTATTCCATACACATCAGTAGATGGTTGAACATTATTAAATGCACATCAGTAGATTGTTGAACATTATTCCATACGCATCAGTTGATGGTTGAACATTATTCAATGCACATCAGTAGATGGTTGAACATTATGTCTTGTACATCTGTAGATCATTCCATGCATATCATTAGATGGTTGAACATTATTCTATTCACATCAGAAGATGGTTGAATATTATTAAATGCACACCAGTAGACAGTTGAACATTATTCCATACGCATCAGTAGATTGTTGAACACAAGTCCATGCACATCAGTACATGTTGAACATTATTCCATGCACATCAGTAGATGGTTGAACATTATTCCACGCACATCAGTAGATGTTTGAACATTATTCCATGCACATCAATAGATTGTTGAACATTATTCCATACGCATCAGTAGATTGTTGAACATTATTTCATGCACATCAGAAGATTGTTGAACATTATTCCATGCACATCAGTAGACGATTGAACATATTTCATGTACATCAGTAGATTGTTGAACATTATTCCATGCACATCAGTAGATGTTTGAACATTATTCTATGCACATCGGTAGATTGTTGAACATTATTCCATGCGCATCAGTAGATTGTTGAACATAATTCCATGCACATCAGTAGATGTTTGAACATTATTACATGCACATCAGTAGATGTTTGAACATTATTCCATGCACATCAGTAGATGTTTGAACATTATTCCATGCATATCATTAGTTGGTTGAGAAATAATTGTGGATAACATCCTGATAAAGTCACTGTTCTTAACAAATGATTTTGCCAAATAATAATTGTCATTCTTTGCCATAACAAATGTTTTACTCAAAACTAAACATTCCCCCAATAAAGTATCTCTATGTTTAACTGAATAAAACATGGCATTAACTGTCATATAAATGATGTCGATATTGTTATGACCTAGTTTAGTTTAAGCTAATACATATAACGAGTCCGACGTAGTACTACTTCCAGAGAACCACAACAAACTGTTATTGAGATGGAAGGGTCCTTTTGAGGTAACAAAGGTAATGAACCAACTTATAATAATGAAACACTCTAACCTTCAATATCCAATACTGCACTTGCTAGGTCTCGCTGTTTAACTATCTACTCTTAATCTACTGAACACTTCCTTTAAAGCTATAACATGCTGATCCCAAGTCATCGTGAACACTAGAATATCATCAATGTAACTATCTACACCCTCTAAACCTTTAAGAACCTTTCTCATTAGTCTGCAGAATGTACTTGGCGCACATACCAGCCCAAATGGCATTTTATTAAAACGCCACAGTCCTGTGGACGTTTCAAATGATGTCATATCCTTTGCCTGCTCTGTTAAAGGTACTTGCCAGTAGCCTTTACTGAGATCTATCTTTGAAAATTATTTAGCCTTAGACAATTTCGAGAATATCTGCTCAATATTCGGCATCGGTTCAGCGTCAAACACTGTAGCCTTATTTAACTGCCTGAAATCAATGCAAAATCTGATGCTGCCATCTTTCTTTCTTATCAAGACAATCGGACTAGAAAATGGTGCATTTGAAGGTTCTATTACCCCTAGTTCTATCATCTTACTAACTTCCTCATTTACTATCTCTACAGATTGGTAAGGAATAGGATACGCTTTACTTCTAATTGGTTCAGCTGTACTGAGCTTTATGTCGTGCTCTATAAATGACGTGGTTCCTGGTATGTCGGTTAAGACATCAGTGAACTCCTTCAACACTTTATCTACTTGTGCTTTCTGATCTACTGATAAGTCTTTACAAATATCTACGTTGTCGACTGATTCAGTACCTACGCTAGATGGACACTCTAATGGTATCTCTTCATCGACCCAATCGATATCATCTCCTTTCCTATCATCCTCATCTTCTGCAATTGCAGAACAAACCACAGCAAATACCCCTCGAACCTCATTATCATCATCAATGTCTCTCTCGTGATATTTTTTTAACATATTCGCATGGAATGTTTTTTCCTTACCCTGCATATCAATTACCAAATCAAGTTGGTTCATTACCTTTGTTACCTCAAAAGGACCCTTCCATCTCAATAACAGTTTGTTGTGGTTCTCTGGAAGTAGTACTTATACTTTGTCACCTTCTTCAAACTTTCTTGCCCTGGTCCGCTTATTATAATACTTCTTCTGACGTAATTTAGCCTTACCTAACTGTTCTTGCGCCATCTTACATGTTTCTTCCAATCGTTCCCGCAAATCTATAACATATTGGTATGTGGATTTAATCTCACCCTCAGTCACTTCACCAGCCCATAATTCCTTCAATATACTCAACGGTCCTCTCACAGTCCTACCATAAAGTAACTCAAAAGGTGAAAACCCCAAGCTCTCTTGTGGTACTTCTCTATAGGCAAATAAAGCTGCATTTACATACTTATCCCAGTCTTTTGGTCTCTCACAACACATCCGTTTTAGCATCCGCTTTAACGTCCCGTTGAACTTCTCCACCAAACCATTACACATTGGGTGATAAGGGGTTGTGGTTAACTGACGTAAGGATAACATTCGACTTACCTCAGCCATCATCTCAGATGTGAACTGTGAACCCATATCTGTCAACATCTCCTCTGGGATTCCAAGTCTGCTAAACATGTCTACTAGGGCCTCCGCTACTCGGGCTGTCTCAATACTTGGTAAAGCCACCGCTTCGGGATATCGTGTTGCATAGTCTACCATCACTAGAATATATCGGTTCTTCCTGTCGGTCATCGGCTCTATTGGTCCCACCAAATCTACTGCTACCCGCTTGAAGGGTGTATCGATCAATGGCATGTCTCCTAGTGGTACTCTCATGACCTTACCTCTTGCTATAGTTCTTTGACAGATATCGCAGGACCTGCAATATCGACTAACTTCTGCACAAACTCCTGGCCAATAGAACTCAGCTAAAACCTTATCACTGGTCTTCCGTATTCCTAGATGTCCTCCCATCAATGCTTCGTGTGCTAACTTCATCACGGTTTCTCGACACTTGGTTGGAACTACTAACTGGTATGCCTTCTTATGATCTGGATATAAAAACTCCCGATACAACAACTCGTTCTTAAATAAAAAGTTAACCTGTCCACCTCCTTTACACATTCTGACATGTCCTTCTGTGGCTTTCTGTCTAGTCTTCTCCAGAGATTCATCTTGCATCTGTAATTCTTTAAAATCTGTTCTAGAAATATCCAATATTTTACCTGGAACAATCAATTTCCGATATGGCTTAGTCCCTTCTTGTTTTTGAGCTCTAGTCTGCACTGCGTTTACTTCATCTTCGGGTTCTGGATATCTTGCCCCTGAAATGTTACCTATAACTAGATCATATAATGGTGTGTCAATACACAATGCTTCTGTGATACCTTTATAATAGGGTGTGTTCACGTCGATCTTTGCGACGGGAAAATAATGTTCGGAACCATCTATGTACTTACAGCACTTCTCCTTACCAGTAAATTGGTCCTCCCGCACTAACGTCTTCTTCACAATGACACAGGTTGCCCCGGTATCTCTCATCATGTTCACCTTGTTCCCATTCACTGTTCCTTCCTTGGTTGGACAATTGCTCTGCATGCATGCCCCTAAATGCTCCGAAACATCGCTACATACATGTATACAATTCGAACTGTCTGTCCTTCTCATACCCCTTCGACCTTGACCTCTATACCTTCCTCGGCCTCTTCCATGCTGGTTACCTCGATAGTTTTGATGTTGGTAAAAGGTGTTTCCACTTCCGGTCTCTGTACTGGCAACTACTCTTCCATTACTATCGTCAACGGCTGCCATCATCGGTCTGTTACCTTTTCTTCTGCAGTCAGCCGATTTATGATTACCACCTCCACAATGCTGACACTTCCACTGATCATCTGAATGGTTACTCGTGCCTCGGTCCTTTCGTCTTCCTTCCTTTGACACTACCTGTTGACAACCACCTCTCGCTTCTGCAAACAAATCCGCCTGTGCTGCCATCTCTGTTCCGTCTGTAAACAATTTCGTTTTAAGAAATAATAGCAACTCATGATTGCTTATAGCCAACAATTGATCTCTTAACAAATAATCTACTACACCATCATACGTCTTTACTACTTTCCCTAAATCAAACCACCGTTCCAAATAGTTTCTTGACCTTCTTAAATACTGTATAAATGTCTCTCCATTCTCTGGTCTAGCTGCTTTAAATCGCTTCCTAAACCCTTCCTCCGTCAATTCAAACCGTTTTAACAAGGCTGACTTTAACTTCCCATAGTCCAAAGAGTCATCAGTAGGTAATCTAGAGTATACATCTAATGCCTTCCCTTTTAACAACGCACTAAGGTGTAGGGCCCATTGTTCATCCTTCCATCCTTGTACTTCTGCGTATCTCTCAAATCGTGATAAATAACTGTCCATGTTGTCCTTGTTCTCATCAAACCATGGTAACCTCGGTCCTCTAACTTTATGTTCCTGAATTACTGTCTTTCCTTTGTTGATTTCTGCCAACTCCATTGCTTGCTGGTGTTGAACAGCTGCCAACTCCATTGTTCTCTGGTGGTCTTTCAGCATTTGGCTTTCTATGGCTTCTCTCTTCCTGAGTTCTGCTTCTCTCTTCCGGACTTCTGCTTCGCGTTCTGCTTCACGTTCCATTTGTCTCTGTTTCCTCTCCCTGGCCTGTTCCTCTTGTACAAAATGCCTAAGATCCTCACCTGTATAACCAAACTTCTCTCCTAACTCCGTTAACTCCTTCATACTAGTCATAATTATTAATTGTATAACCTCAAACAATAAATAATACTACACTTTGACTAAACACTAGCTACCTTCTAAATATATGACAAAACAATAGCTAATCAAATAAGATCAACTTATATATATTACAACCCTGAATTTTAATTAACTCACTTCAAAGTTAAATACATCTATAATATGACGCAAAAGTATTCTAAGTAATTGCGTAGACGGTCCAGTATACTTCACTAACCGTAATACTAACAACAATCCAATGTATGACTATAGCCTATATCTATATATCTAATTCAAAATACTGCTAGCCCATAAATGTAGCACGTAAATGGATGTTTTATTTAACACAATCTAGCCACGATGACTAAGAGATGCTTATATAAAATTAAAACAGGTGTTCGTGCTTTATGTTACTTTTGTAAGAATGATTGAACATGAAGTGTGTGTAATCGGAACAGTACAGGTCAGGATGTGTAAAAGGTCAGTAATTGTCATCTATATGCAGGGTAGTGAGGGCAGCAATATGTGTACACAACAGCTAGACAGATTGTTTTTGTTTATGCTTGAACTTTTCATGAAATATCATACATTTGTCAGTTTCTGAAATATATGCACGACTGAAGACAGTTGAGCAGTGGTAGAGCGTCCTCTCGTACCAAAGGTCCCAGATTCGCATCCTTTGATGAGCGAATTCTGTCTTTGAAATTGTCCTTACAAACGGCGCGCGCCGAGCAGTGGTAAAGTTTCCAGGAAGCAGATATCGAGCGTGATTGATATAGGCCTTTACCATGCAATGAGCAGATTACGTGACGTATAACACTGGTATGATAAACCTTTTGTTTACATGTCTACTGGTATGATAAACTTTTATCTTTATCAGTCTACTTATTTTTAGAAATGACGTAATCGCTGGAACTACTTTTTCTGAAATATAAATGAGCCGTTCCACCAGAAAACTATCGAATCGGATCAGCTTCAGCGTGCGGTGCAGGCTAACCCGAACAGACACATTTCGCCTCCTGTGGATTTTCTGTTTAAGGAATCATTGCTCAATACCTCTATTCCCCTGAGACGGAATGTGTCGGACCGGATTAGCCTGCGCAGGCTGATCTGGTTCGATACATTACGCAGAATCCATAATGTTGGTTTTTATCGTGGAACGGCTCAATTATGTTGATAGTATAGCAGTCAAAGCAATGAGCAAACATAAAATAACAATCAGAAATAAAGTTATTATTGTTTTAATTACATTTCAACAAATTGTACAATGCAAATACAAATCGAAAAGCATATCGTTATATAAATCACACGGAATCTGCATGTTCAGTCTTACTTGATGAACTGTCTTTCTTCGTTGAAAATGTAGCATACATAGACCGGTTTATTCTCACGTGATCAGTTCATAGGTAACCTTGTTTAAATACAATCTGAAGCGAGTAATGTCCTATCTATGTTTCCACAAGTAATTTTAATACACTTAAATGAATCCACGTTAAACGACAAATTTTAAATTTCTATCGCCTGTCTGTGTTCTACCACGAGAAAGGGTTTTCGAACAGCCTCATCTACCCATGGATTCCTCTTTCATACAGCAGTTCCAACAGAAAATCATTATGCGTTCGAGATATCCAGAAAATGTTTCTTCTTGTTAAATCACTTTATCATTTACGTACAGCTAGGGTTTAAATGATCATTCCTAAAACTAAACGTTTCGTAACGTGTCTTCGACATGTCTACCGACAACAGTGACGGTGTCCTTTTCTAAAAATGAATGTCTCCAATCTAAACGACGACTAAGCCTAAGCATCACACTTGTCTTGAATATAGTCATCTGTATTTAAACTTTGAGTGTTACTTCAACTTCCATAGCCTGAACTAACTGTATACATTGACTTTCAGATCCAACACAACTAGGCCTATTCATTTTCAAAACACGGTGGTTGACATACATTTGACCTATCTTGTGTACTGAAGCGACGACCAATCCGCAATACTTACACTTCTACTAAGAATATGTTCGAGTTAATATTGCCATTGTAAGGTATTATGTCACACCAGATATACACATTAAGTAGTAATAATCGAGACATATGGAGTTGAAGTCGGAACTCTTTAGCTTCCGTATGTCGTGTGTACACAGTGTAATTCGGCGCGGATTTATGCACGCGCGTGACGTCATTCTATTTAAGGTGAGGTCATTCAATGGGCTTTTGCAGTTTGGTATGTCATTTATTAAAACTAGTTAAAATGAATGTAGATTTACCTGAAAACATAATTTTACATGCAAGATAAATAGAATAGTACGTCCCTGACATTCGACATGAACTTTATCAGACTCGGCTGTGAGAAAGGATAATTGTCTCGCCAAAGGCTCGCCAATTATCAATTCTCCCAACCTCGTCAGATAAAGTTCATATCTTACGTCAGGGACATAATATTCTCTATTTATCTTGCTACACAATCGATGTAAAACAAATAAGCTTACATTAAATAAATGTAAATCATTTGCTCACTAATTTATAATATTCCTGAATTACTGTCTTTCCTTTGTTGATTTCTGCCAACTCCATTGCTTGCTGGTGTTGAACAGCTGCCAACTCCATTGTTCTCTGGTGGTCTTTCAGCATTTGGCTTTCTATGGCTTCTCTCTTCCTGAGTTCTGCTTCTCTCTTCCGGACTTCTGCTTCGCGTTCTGCTTCACGTTCCATTTGTCTCTGTTTCCTCTCCCTGGCCTGTTCCTCTTGTACAAAATGCCTAAGATCCTCACCTGTATAACCAAACTTCTCTCCTAACTCCGTTAACTCCTTCATACTAGTCATAATTATTAATTGTATAACCTCAAACAATAAATAATACTACACTTTGACTAAACACTAGCTACCTTCTAAATATATGACAAAACAATAGCTAATCAAATAAGATCAACTTATATATATTACAACCCTGCATTTTAATTAACTCACTTCAAAGTTAAATACATCTATAATATGACGCAAAAGTATTCTAAGTAATTGCGTAGACGGTCCAGTATACTTCACTAACCGTAATACTAACAACAATCCAATGTATGACTATAGCCTATATCTATATATCTAATTCAAAATACTGCTAGCCCATAAATGTAGCACGTAAATGGATGTTTTATTTAACACAATCTAGCCACGATGACTAAGAGATGCTTATATAAAATTAAAACAGGTGTTCGTGCTTTATGTTACTTTTGTAAGAATGATTGAACATGAAGTGTGTGTAATCGGAACAGTACAGGTCAGGATGTGTAAAAGGTCAGTAATTGTCATCTATATGCAGGGTAGTGAGGGCAGCAATATGTGTACACAACAGCTAGACAGATTGTTTTTGTTTATGCTTGAACTTTTCATGAAATATCATACATTTGTCAGTTTCTGAAATATATGCACGACTGAAGACAGTTGAGCAGTGGTAGAGCGTCCTGAAAACATAATTTTACATGCAAGATAAATAGAATAGTACGTCCCTGACATTCGACATGAACTTTATCAGACTCGGCTGTGAGAAAGGATAATTGTCTCGCCAAAGGCTCGCCAATTATCAATTCTCCCAACCTCGTCAGATAAAGTTCATATCTTACGTCAAGGACATAATATTCTCTATTTATCTTGCTACACAATCGATGTAAAACAAATAAGCTTACATTAAATAAATGTAAATCATTTGCTCACTAATTTATAATATTCCTCCTCGCCATAAAATATGTATTTGTTTATTGTTGTGCTTGACATAGTTATCGTCGCTGGTGTGTTTCATGGTATTGTAGCTTTGGTAACTGTTGAATGAAACAAGGAATTCCGGAAATCAAGTCTAGTCTAATTTTCGTCTTTATTGAAAATATTCGTGCCATTCACGCTTTATGCACACCGTGATTGCATAACTTTGGGAACATTTCATGAATTCAAGAATGAAATAAAGCATATTTTTCATTTGCAGGATAATGGTTTAGCATAGAAAATGTCACATGTGTAAACGATTTATTAAGGACAGCGTGTATCATGACACGCGCTATTATCTATATGGAATATAGAATTGTTCAAAATATTTCAGCCTGCAATGGAGGTACCTATGGTAAAAACTGTACACAAACATGCGGTAAATGTAGAGATAATGACAGTTGTAAAGCTGTTGACGGGTATTGTACAGAGACTGACCGGGCATGTAAAACGCGTAGGTATGCGCATTGACTATCAACAGGTAGTGTACAGCACAACATGAAACGTATACAACCAGGCTTATTTGAATGCCTGAAACTTTCTTTTGCATAATTGATTCAAGATCGAGTAATTTATGTTCTTGAAATGCTGCAAATTAATTAACGTGCACATTTCATTTTGGTATTCGATAATGATTATGTTGACATGTTTGGTGAAAGATAATTCTCGTATACGCGTTCAATTGAGCATTTCAAATGAAATGAGACTTAGACAAAGATTAACATGCTAGATTATTTGTTAGAAAGTGAGAACATAATTAGTGTTATAGAACACTCTGTTCAACATATTGTTAAACTAGAATCATTGAATCATATCCTATAAGTATAAAGATATTGCAAATAATGTGCTCAAACAAGGCTCTTGTGCCAACATATAATTGAGTTTTGATAACAATTTGACCGGTCCGTATTTATAAATCGCATAAAACGTTAACTAGCTCACAGGTTGCAGCATAGTTTGCTCGATCACACAATCAAATGACATGTCTGTTGTCTATCTAAAAACCGTCTTCTAAAACACCGTAACAGACCCATCACCACAAATTATTCCGGCGTAACCCTCTTCGCATATTTTACTTTTATGACGAACATCATCCGTACATTGAATCTTTACTTATAGGTATATAAATATGAATTTACATTTACATTACTCATCCGTCGACACTACAACGTGTTTTACAGAATGCCAGACTGGTACTTTTGGTTTCAATTGTGAACACCGCTGCGGCATGTGTAAATGCGGAGACGTTTGTGACCTATATACAAGAATGTGTCCAAATGGCTGCACCGATTGGTACACGGGTGACCAATGCTTGCAGGAGATATACCACGAGGTTTCCTGTTATTCATATGCATATATCAGCCTACCTGTATTCATAGGATCGCTGTGTGCCGTCATCATCATTTACACAACTGTTGTAATTGTTCTCGTCTGCATGTTACATCGGAAGGGGCTGCACAGGAAATCAGAGTAAGAAACATAACATATTTAATAAACTCAGCCTCAATTTGCAAAATCCGCCAGAACTAATTGTTCGCTAAAGTTATATAACCTTAATAGTGATGCCTTTAATACGTTAAGGATAATACTGGGCGTACACATACATTATTAATACGACTTAACAGAGATGTTGGATGATCTGAATCTTAAGTTTCATTTTTCGTCGACACGTTGTTGAACTGCCTGTTTTCGCGTGTATATTGTAAACATCATTAGTTTATGATGTGTTCACTAAAACCGGGAAATAATTTTCACTCTTGCTAAAAATTTAGTAAATATTCTTAATGCAAAATGAAATATCGGATAGTTCACATATCGAATCAGATACTTTATTGAATAGAACTTTGGAGTAAATTCTGTAAAAAAAATACATTTACACATTTTATTTCTTGCTTTCAGCAAAACAACGAAAAGTGGAGACACTACAATCGCACCTCAACATACATCATCACATCATGACACGCTGCAATTATACGACATTGGTGCGGAGAGCACGTATACCGAGTTAAATGGGAATCCTTAAGCCTCGTCACGATTCGCGCTTCTTTGAAGATAATGCTCTGGACATATTATTCAAGCCTTTGAACATCATTTGCTTAAGATTTTGTCTATACTTAGATGGAGCATATGCATGATGCTTTGCCAAAAATGTTATTCAATTAACGCACAAAAACATATGTATATTTGTGTACGTATGTTATAAATTGTCTAGTGAATCCATGTCTAACTGACACTTTACCTTGGCGTCATTTATAAAGTTATATTGACATAGTTATATTGACATAAAAGTAGTGAGGCTACGCTGTTTCTAGGTCTAAATTACATCAGTATGGTCAGTTAAGACTGGTGAAACTGCATAATATGATACATAGGCTCCTCCGAGTCTTCACTGGATACAGATGCATTATAACCCCAAATAACTTAATGCAGATCAATAATTGCAAAGTATCTATTATAAACGGACTATTTTATTATTCAAATCATAGCATACATATATATTGATAAAAATGGTTTTGTGCAGACATGTATACACATCTTGATTTTATTTTTATTGTGCAATCAGTAACTGTATGTATTTTTGTTTCGTTTCAGATCATGGAAATGTTGACAGATTATAATGTGCAGCATTACTTGTGAAGAAGATTCATAATGTCAGTGTATGGGACATTTTTACAACCAACTTTTATGTATTGGAAAAGTTGGGGTATATTTACTGTTATTTCCGGTTTCGTTTTTAGTTGAATCAGAGAAATAAAAGACAAATGGCAAGTCCTGGACGCAACAAAACGGGTAGAAAACAAAAACAAAACGACGTTAATGACATTCTTCAAAGCTGGTAACAGCAGCGAGTCGTTGTGACAAGTATTCTGAATGAAAGTGTTTGTTTTAACTCGGAAAACAGTAACGGAATGGAATGTTGTAAACGATACAAATACGAATCAAGGATGCACAATGAGATCTGTTTTTGTTTACTATAATACAGGAAGATAACTGTGTAATTAACTAATTACTATGAACAAGACATTCAAGTAAATCATTTTGAGCTATAACACAGCCTTCCAGGAAGACACTTGTACATGATAACTAACATTAAGTAGATCATTTTGAACTACATATTGTGTCACACAGGGTGAACCTGTTGATAATTTTGATCAGGCAGATCATTTGTTTTGTTAAATGACCCAAGATGTAAAAGGTTTGTTAAATGACCCAAGATGTAAAACTGTTTAAAAAAGTTTACTAGCATTTGTCAACAGTAAGAGGCATGATTAAAAGCATTGTGACAAAAGGAGAAATTGCTCGTATGGAGCAATTTCTTCCTCTGCTTCCATGTTTTCAAAAAGCTGTCTGCTGCAGAGGCGTCAGAAAGTGTCTATTTGAGGGAAAGGGTGATTGAAATATTATAATTAGCTCCTCTGGCTGAAAACTAGTCGAGCTTATAGTAGGGTCAATTTATGAAAAATATGGCCTAACCCCAAAAAAATTGCATTATATCAAAAGTTTAGGAAAATTTAGGTCACAGAAAGGGTCAAAATGTGACGTCATAAACAAGATGGCCGCCAAATCATGATATTGGCTATATCTCGCTTAGTATTTGACATATGGTGACAATATTGGTGTCTAGCTATAGGTTTTAGGGATCAAGGAATCCATTAATTCTATTCGTGAGGTTGTGGGGGAATTTCATCATGGGAAATCCAAGATGGCCGCCACGACGGCCCCAAATTATGTCATTGGCCATAACTCGGTTCATATTTAACATAGGATAACAATGTTAGTGTCTATCCATAGGTTTCAGTGGTCAAGGAATCCTTTAAGGCTATTTGTAATATTGTGTGGGAATTGCGTCATGAAAAATCAAGATGGCCACCATATGCACCATCTGTTTAGGTCAAGGTTTTCGATTGATAGCCTCTCTGTCATGGGATATTGCTCATCCTACTCGGAGATTCAAAGGTTTGAGAACAACGCCGCAGCTGCAATTGCTCCAGATATGTTAGGTGGAGATTTAGACACAATTGACATGGCTCTGCTGTTCGCAGCCGATAATGTCGATCATAATATAGTAACGCTTGATGGAAAGGGTACCTTTCATGGGATGGGTGTAATTGCGGCCATCACACCCGGGAAACCCGCCAGTCACACTATTCCAAGGCGAAAAAGAGTTGACTTAAATATTCTGAATAAGGCAAAGGTGGACATCAAGGACTATCGCTTTGCTAATTTAAACACGTTCGCCGCAATGTGGAATTCATGCCTCTTACATTGTTTTGCGACATCGATCACAAAATCGACATACTCTGGAAGATATCGTTACGTTTCCGTCCATGCGCCCCAAACTGGCAGGGCATGATTCATACCATGTTCAAGGGATGTGATCATCCTGGCCAGTCTTCGATAGCGTTCCTTCCCATGATTGATATGTCATCAAGTGACAAAACATGCATTTTCTCCTCATTGGAATATGTGTACAACCTAGCTGCCAAGCAAAACGTTCCACCAATCATTACATTCGACCAACCGCTCTTCTGGAAGGCATCAGAGATAGTGAATGAAGTACCAGACAATAGTCCTATAAGAGATGTTGTGTTGTTACTGGGCAGTTTTCACACCTTCATGAATCTGTTGGGGGCCATAGGAACATTAATGGATGGGAGTGGACTGAGACAGATCCTAGAAACAATATATGGTGAGAACGCAGTTGTGCATATGATGAGTGGTAAATCTGTACAACGTGCATTTCGCGGACATCTCCTAGTATATCTAGTAGAGCTTGAAACGTTGTTCGATCTTATGGAAACTGGTGAAAGAGACATGGATTCTTTGCCGAAGTCGGATTGCATTGGAATAATCGCTGATCGGCTTAAATCGAAAGCAGGTGAACTATCCAGTCATTCAAGGATAAGCAAACTGTGGTTAAATTATCAGCAAATGTTGGGAGTTGCCCGCAAACTCATCGAGGCCGATCGCACCGGATCATGGGAGATATACCTCCATGCCATATCTGACCAATACTTTCAGCTGCTGGACACCCTAACTATCTCAAGTCGGGTTATCTGTATCTTCAGAAGATGTACAGCTTAGAAACTGAAAACCCGTCTGTTTATCAGAAATTCATAAATGGTTTCCATGTCATACGCCGCAGTAATCAATACTGGGCTGGCCTAAGCTCGGATCTTGTCATCGAGCAGACGCTCATGCATTCCCTTAAAAGCAAGGGCGGGCTAACAAGAGGAAGTGGCTTTGATGAACACCAAAGAACACTTTGGACCATGTCTCGCCCTGTAACCTCAGCCCACAACTATGCCATGCAAGAGTCCAGCCAGATGGTATACAAAACAAGAGAACAACACAAAGAGGCTACGTCTGCAAGGATGAATAAAGATAAATCAGACAAAGAAAAGCTTGTAGAAAAAACTTGCAGACTTTTCTCCATTTACAGTAGATGCTACCTTGCGCAACATCATAACCGGAATAAATGCTTATGACGATGTGAATGTGGATGACCTTTTCACGGTTGGCAACAGTGCAAACAATGGAAGGTCAATCTATCTTTTCGTATTCGCACAAGAGAAATACTAGAGTGAAGACATTAGCTACTGCCCGGGCCATCAAAGTAACTGAGGACAGAACCATAGACCCAGCTCTGTTGTTTCAGTGGTTCTTGGTGCTGTGTCACTCCCACATCTGATGATGCTCTGCTCGAGGCGATCCCAGTTACTGAGCACTACGTTTTAGACGGGGGCTCACTTTTGCATAGACTGAAATGGACCGAAGGATCTACATACAGCTCAATCGCCGATGCATATGCGAAGTTTACTTTGGATTTATACGGACATGCCACAGTAGTATTTGATGGGTACATGGGAGGGCCAGGCATTAAGGACAATACACATCAACGACGAGGTGCTAATAAGACATCTAACAAGGTCAATATATCGGATGCTACTAAGTTTGTAGGGAAAAAGGAGGATTTTCTCTCGAATTCGGAAAACAAACAGGCTATGATTGATCTGATCGCAAAATGCTTGAAGCAGAAAGGCTGCCATGTCATCCAAGCTGAGGGAGATGCAGACGTGGACATAGTAAAAGCCGCAGTTTCGATGTGTGAATACAAGTCTACAACGCTCATTGGTGAAGATACGGACTTGCTGATTCTCCTTCTGCATCATGCGACTCTTAAGGACAGCCATGAGCTCTACTTCCGTTCAGATAAAACCGGGAATAAAACAAGATACTAGGTGATGACATATGCACTGATCTGTTGTTTGTTCACGCATTCACAGGTTGCGATACGACATCAAGGATCTTTGGGATTGGCAAAAAATCCGTTTTCCAAAATATTCTCAAGGGGGAATCCGTGTTTCGTACATGTTCAAAGATTTTTTGTTCACCCGACAAAGATCAAGATACCATTGAAAGTGCTGGCTGTAAGGCAATGAATGGTTTCATTGTTCAATGGGAATCAAAACGAATCTCTCGCAACCCTTAGGTACAGTTTGCTATGTAAGAAAGTTTCAAGAGCCAAGACATTTGTCACACCTGAACGACTTTCGCCAACTGCTTCTGCAACTAGATTTCACCCTCTGAGGACGCATTACCAAGTTATGGTCTGGATGGGCATAAGTGAGGACATGGTCTGGGGACTGGGGATTTAAGTTCAAGGGGACATACTCATTCCGATCATGATGGATAAGGACCCTGCTCCCGAGGTTCTCCTCAAAATGATCCACTGCAACTGTTCCGCTGGTTGTAATACACTAAAATGTACATGTAAAAAGCATGGGCTTGATTGTACAAATGCATGCGGACCTTGTCAAGAAAGGAACTGTGACAGCATGACACTGGAGCCAATACTAGATGAAGACGATGACGATGACGAAGAGCAATGAGATAGTATGTGTGAAAGCCTAACTGACAGGTTTTTTCTACACCTTTGGTTAGACACCATGAATGTTATTGTTGTTTACATGAAATATATGCCTAACTTGTGGCACATCATGGCAGTCATCTTGGAATTCCCATGATGCTATTCCCACACAATCTTATAAATAGCCTTAAAGGATTCCTTGACCACTGAAACCTATGGATAGACACTAACATTGTTATCCTATGTTAAATATGAACCGAGTTATGGCCAATAACATAATTTGGGGCCGTCGTGGCGACCATCTTGGATTTCCCATGATGCAATTCCCCCACAACCTCACGAATAGAATTAATGGATTCCTTGACCCCTAAAACCTATAGCTAGACACAAATATTGTCACCCTATGTCAAATATTAAGCGAGATATATCCAATATTATGATTTGGCGGCCATCTTGTTTATGACGTCACATTTTGACCCTTTCTGTGGCCTAAATTTTCCTAAACTTTTGATATGTTGTTCACAAGACCCAATACTACAGGAAAACACCATAAAACGTTTGCTTGCAATTTTTTTGGGGTCAGGTGCTATATTGACCCTACTATTATGTCATGGCGAATTGTCCGTCGTGCATGCGTTAATTTTTTGCTTCAAACGACTTCTCCTACCTAACCACTTGGTCAATTAAGATGAAACTTCCTAGGAACCATCCTCTTAATGTCCTCTACTAAATTCATTCAAATTGTTTGGATCCATGCAAAATTCTGGTTTCCATGGCAACCAAATTAAAAAAATAGGGAAAAAGCTTCTCCTCCGAAAGTGTCAGGCCGATTTTCAAATAATTTTGTAGAAATGTTCCTTGGGTGACCCTCTATCAGATTCCTTCAAGCCAAGTTGATTGGTAGAAAAAAATGGTGGCCAGGGGGGGGGGGGGGGGGGGGGGGGGGCGGCGGGTCATTTTGCCTTATATGGCTATAGTGAAAACTTAAAATATCTTTACCTCAAAAAGTGTTTGGCAAATTTTCAAATAATTTTGTAGAAATGTTCCTTGGGAAACCCTCTATCAGATTCCTTCAAGCCATGTTGATTAGTCAAAAACATGGCCATCAGAGTGTGGGGTTATTTTGCCGTATATGGCTATAGTGAAAACTTAAAAAAATCTTCTTCTCCGAAAGTTTCCGGCCGATTTTCAAATAATCTTGTAGAAATGTTCCTTGTGTGACCCTCTATCAGATTCCTTCAAGCCAAGTTGATTGGACGAAAAACATGGTCGCCAGGGGAGCGGGGCTAATTTGCCTTATATGGCTATAATGTAAAATTAAAATATCTTTATCTCAAAAAGTGTTTGGCAAATTTTCAAATAATTTTGTAGAAATGTTCCTTGGGAGACCCTCTGTCAGATTCCTTCAAGCCATATTGATTAGTGGAAAACTATGGCTGCCAGGGGGCGGGGCTATTTTGCCTTATATGGCTATAGTGAAAACTTAAAAAATCTTCTCCTCCGAAAGTTTCAGGCAAATTTTCAAATAATTTTGTAGAAATGTTCCTTGGGTGACCCTCTATCAGATCCTTCAAGCCATGTTGATTAGTCGAAAAACATGGCCGTCAGAGGGTGGGGCTATTTTGCCGTATATGGCTATAGTGAAAACTTAAAAAATCTTCTCCTCCGAGAGTGTCCAGCTGATTTTCAAATAATTTTGTAGATATTTTCTTTGGGTGACCCTCTATCAAATTCCTTCAAGCCAAGTTGATTGGTCGAAAACTATGGCTGCCAGGGTGCGGGGCTATTTTGCTTTATATGGCTATAGTGAAAACTTAAAAAATCTTCTACGAAAGTTTCGGGCTGATTTTCAAATAATTTTGTTGAAATGTTCCTAGGATGGTCCTCTATCAGATTCCTTCAACAATGTTGATTGGTCAAAAACATGGCCATCAGGGGGCGGGGCTGTTTGAAAATTAAATTTTTGCCTAATGGCCGTGGAGCGATACTGGCCCTCTTGGGCCTCTTGTTTTTTAAATCTGATCAAAGCTTTCTCTGTCTAGATTCCATAGAGTACTGGTACATGTTCATAAGAAGAATTAATTTCACAATGAAATTATTGATCACAAAAGGAAAAAGCACATTATGAGATTTAACTTCTGACATAAAGTTTAAAGATTTTCTATTGCATCATTATTGTCTACAGCCTATATACATTCAAAGGTCAGTTTACTATTTTTTTCTATGGATATATGTGTTTATATTATTCTGGTATATTCAAGTTGATATGTACTCATCATGCAACAGAATTTACATATACAAAATATGTCCCCAATTGTTCAATTGTTGAACATAGTAATGGGAAGAAAAGTTTGAAATTTTTAACACAACTGTACATTTTGACCTGTTGATTTTTTTGCAAACTTCAAGGATTGGAAGAATTATTTGAACGGAACCAATATCACAGGCTCTTTTTAAAAAACTTTACCCAAATTTAACCAATCTACAGCAGACAACTTTGAAAATATCTTTGCAAGCTCACTTTGGTTCAGCATGTTTCCTATTTTATTACTCAGTTTACCGTAGCTCAGTCAGTAGAGACATGGGCTGTTAATCCAGGGGTTGTGAGTTCGAACACCAGCTTGGCCTACATTCCTTCCAACATTTGACATGACTACCATCAATGGGCTTTCAGACTATGTGGAAAAGCAGCCAGTTGCTTGGAAATAATGTTGTGTGAAGTACTGGTATGAGAAAGCCAAGAAACATATGAGTAGTTGAACTGGCTGCCGTGATATGACTGAAAGATTGATGAAAATGGTGTTAAACCCCAATTAATCAATGAAACTATTTTATTACCTAATACTTTGAGACTTGGAAAACGTGTTCATCTAATATCCTTCTTCTCATTGTATACTAAATAGGCTGAGTGTAGCCTATTTTTGGGGGTAAAAAGTATAAATTTTGGTTGTATTTGAGAATTGGACATTGTTGGTTAAGTTACAGGTCAATTTGACAGAAAATCCACAGGAGAGATTTGTCTATCCTTGTAAGCCTGTGTGGCATGCTTAGGCTGATCCGGATCGATACTTTACACAGAGTCCATAATGTTGGTTTGCTCAAATTAAAGGAAAATCTAGTTAACACTCTGGAAGCCGCATGTTTTACTTGAGCATGTTGAAATTTTCTCAGAATATTTGCTTGTATGATATCTAGCCTAAGTTCGAATATGTGTCAGATCCAGTAAAGAACTAGGTCACTTAGCCAAACACTGTAGAAAAATCTTGTTAACACTATAGACACTGCATTTTTGTATTGAGCATTTTGAAACCTTGTCAGAAAGTTTGTCTTGATAGGCCAATTTCAAATATTGGTTATTTTGGATAAAACATTAGGGCACTAAGCCAAGTTGGAGGAAAATCTTGTTAACCTTTTCCCTCATATAGACGCGTTCTGACGCCTCTGCTTCAGATGGCTTTTTGAAAACATAGAGACAAAAGAAGAAATTCCTCAAAACAAGCACAAAACTTTTGCCACAATGTTTTCCACTTTTAGTCATAGGTTATCCATTCAATTATAGAGGTTTTGTATCAATTGACAAAATATGTTCAAAGTCGTCTGCTGCAGAATTGTCGTATGAGGGAAAGGGTTAAGACTCTGGAAGCGGCACTTTTAGCTTGAGCATGCTGAAACTTTGTCAGAATGATTGTTTTTATTATATTTATTTTGAATACGGGTAATGTTTGTTAAAAAATTAGGTCACTATGCCAAGTTGTAGGACAATCTTGATTTAACACTTAAGAGACCACACTTTTGACCCTAGCGGCTTGAAACTTTGTCAGACAGTTTTTCTTGATGATATACTGGCCAATTTAGACATTGGTCATGTTGAGTAAAAAATTAGGTCCCTTGATCAAATTTAAGAAAAAATCTTGTTAATGCTCTGGAAGCCATGTTTTTAACTCTAGCATGATGAAACTTTACCAGAATGTTTATCTTGATGATATTTAGGCTAACTTCGAATATGGTCTTGCTAAAAACTAGGTCACTAGGCCAATATTGAGAAATATTTTGTAAACACTGTAGTCACCACATTTCTCTCAAATGTTCCTTGCGTGCCTCTTTACTAAGAGTGTTAAAATTAAGTTGATTCTTTAGATACTATAGATAATAAATAGCTTTGCTATAGGTACTATGTTACCCTTTCTACACTACAGACACATGTTGTCTAATCTTCAACAGATGGATGGTATGAGAAATTTCGACAGTTTTCTCAATGTTTTATTGACTTTTAGTTTCATCAATACAGATTTACCAATATCTTTAGTTAAACATTTTCAAATCATCTGCTGTAGGGTTTATCCATGTGATAAATTACCTATCACAAATGTGTTTGTTTATCTAACTGTATCTACTGTTTACAAGTCAAGAGTTTAATTATAGATCTCTGGAAATAAGGGGTTAACCCTGTCTTAAATAAATGTTTGAACTGTATGCATTTTTGCTTTTTTGTTTACATTTTTAGCTCGTCTGATTTTTGGGAAAAAAAAGACGAGCTATTGTCGTCACTTGATCGTCGTCGTCGTCTGCGTCGGCGTTGGTTAAGTTTTGCGTTTAGCTCACTTACATGGAAACTATCAAACATAATACTTTGAAACTTGGAAAACGTGTTCATCTAATACCCTTCTTCACATTGAATGCTAAAGATACTGAGTTTGACCTTATTTTTGGGGTAAAAAACATGATTTTGGTGGTTTTGGGTTGACTTTGATCAAAGCTCCCTCATTTTTTGTTAGATTGATTTCAAATTGTGCACACATATTTCATAAATAATATACTTCAACATGTCAAATGGGATTTTGGGTCAAACATTTGGATTTTTTGCTTTTTCATTTCTTGTATTTTTGGCTATTGTGATCACATTTTGTCAGGCGTCCGTCCGTCGTGCGTCGTCAACATTTGAGCTTGTTAACACTCTACGGGCTACATTTTGTATCCAATCTTCATGAAAGTTTATCAGAATGTTCATCTCCATAAAATCTTGGACAAGTTCGAAACTGGGCCATATGAGGTCAACAACTAGGTCGAATTGAAGGGAAATCTTGTTAACACTCTGGAGGCCACGTTTTCAACTTGATCATGTTGAAACTTTATCAGAATGTTTGTCTTGATGATATGTAGGTCAAGTTCGAACATGGGTCACGTCGGGTCAAAAAGTAGGTCACTAGGTCAAATTGAGGGAAAATCTTGTTAACACTCCAGAGGTCGCAATTTTTATATAAGCAGTTTGAAATTTTGTCAGAATGTTTGTCTTAAAATATCTAGGTCAAGTTCGAATATGGGTTATGCTGGGTCAAAAACTAGGTCACTAGGTCAAATTGAAGGAAATTCTTGTTATCACTTTGGATGCCGCAGCTTCAGCAGCTTCAAATTTGGTCAGAATGTTTGTCTTAAAGATATCTAGGTCAAGTCCAAATATGGGTCATATTGGGTCAGAAACTAGGTATCAGACGAGCGTCAGGCACCCGCTGGCGGTGCTCTTGTTTGAAATTATGTGACTTGTGTTGTAACTTTCTAAAAAATAGAACAGTTGACCATCTTTTTCCCCCTCATACAATGGGTACCGTCCCACAGCACTTTCAGTGCTTTGATTATGTTTCAGTATGTTACAAAATCTTCTCCGTTACTGTTCAAGAATTTATTGAAAAACAAAGTTTTGCCGCTGAAAGAGTGCTACATTTATTATCATGGGATTAATTATCGTAATGATTATGTTTTCCTGTCATGTTGTCGTAGGGAACAAGTTGTTTATCATTTCACCTCTGTTAAAAGCGGATGACATAAATCACAGTATTTCATAATATGACAGAGTATCGGCTATTTATCACATAAATACCCTTATTTTCAAGTTGAGAACAAATCACGGAACAACGTTATCATACACGTGTGATAACAAAAACACGTCATACACGCGACTACTGATGACGTCATTTTGACCTCTATCTTTATTATGTTTATTGTTAAGTTGTTAAATTTTACACATTGAAAAATGCAATAATACGTTATTTTGAATAAATAACGAGTCTTAATTGTTTAAAAAAAAAAATTTTTTTTTTTTCTTATTGAAAAATGATGAGGACTACTTTTTTATGCGGTGAATCACAAGTTCTTATGAAGAATATGTTATTCGGTCTTTGTTTTGATGTTGTCAATATTTTTCATTAAAACACACTGTTTAGGTGATAAAAAGAATCCATCACTCGTTTTTTTTTTGGAGAATATTTCTTAAATTCGTCTCGAAAAAGAGAGTTATTAACCTCGCCAAGAGGCTCGGTTAATAACCGTCTTTTTCTAGACTCATTTAAGAAATCTTGATCTCCAAAGAAAACTCATGATGGATCCTATATATATATTATGTATTATAATAAGAATTTACATCTGCATTGGGGTTTATAAAGTTTATATTAGTAAGAGAGTGAGAACTAATTTAAGAAACAAACAAACATACAAGCTGGTAGGCGACGTGGGATTCGCCTTAATCTTATTAACATTCCATCCTGTAGTTTTAAAATTATTCTACGCACAAGAAAAAGTAACAAAGGGCCATAACATTTTGATTAGCTAAATTAGAGTTATGGTTATTGTACACTGCACTTCTTCTCATCGTGCTCTACCATTGTATGAAGTTTTATCAGATTCCATCTTGTAGTTATTAAGTTATTCACCGGACAAGAAAAACAAATGGCTATACCTCTGTAATTCCTCAAAATAGAGTTATGGGTCTTGTACACCGCACTTCCTATAAATGTGTTGTATCATTGTATAAAGTTTTATTAAATTCCATCTAGTAGTTTTAAAGTTATTCTACGCACAAGAAAAACTAACAAAGGGCTATAATTCTTTGATTAGCTAAATTATGTTTATGGTCCTTGTACACTGCATTTTCTCTCATTGTGCTTAAACTTTGTATAAAGTTTTATAACATTCCATCTCGTAGTTATTAAGTTATTCTTAGAAGAAGTAAAAGTAACAATGGGCAATAACTGTGTAATCAGGTAAAAAAGATACCCTATCACTGAAAGGCTACCATTGGGAAAGAAAGGCCTAAATCAAAAATCGTAACGCAGGTTTTTCTTTATATCACGAAGTTTCTATAATCGAAGTTTCAGTTCTCCATATTCAAAACTGTAGGAGAAGATAGAAAATGTTTTTTGTTTTTTTGCTAGCTGTATAGCAACAGGTTTATCCATAGCAACGAAACTCAAACGCGCATATCCTGAGCCCCTATGGCACCTGTTCATCAAGTTTCATCGGAATCGGCCCGCCAGTTTGGGCTGTCGAGCGTCGCCAAAAAAACAACTGGACACACAAACACACACACACACACACACACACACACACACACACACACACACACACACACACACACACACACACACACACACACACACACACACACACACACACACACCCAGACAGACAGACAGGCAGACAGACAGACAGGCAGGCAGGCAGGCAGGCAGGCAGGCAGGCAGGCAGGCAGGCAGGTAGGCAGGCAGGCAGGCAGGCAGGCAGGCAGATTCACACCAAGCAGACAGATTCACCCCCCCCCCCCCCCCGCCTATCTCCCCTTAACAGCTACTAGTTTTATAAGTAATACATACTTAGAAGTTAAATTGCAATAGTGTAACTACACTGTCTGATCTACACGATTTACAATGTTCACATACTCCATCCATGACTTCAGAGACCAGCTTAGTTACCGAAATATAGTAATACAGAGAGACATACAATCAGATAGACATACATTTATATAGAGAAACATGAATACAAGAGAGACATGAATACATACAGATAGACATATACAGTGAAAAACATACATGATGATAGACATATATAGACATATAGACATGCAAACACATAGACAGATAAACATACAGATTGACATACACACGTATACATATATATATGCAGATTGACAGTTACACCAACAGATAGACGGAGAAATAGACGGACATACATATATACATAAACATAAAGACATAAATACAGATAGACATAAATACAGATAGACATACACTCAGATAGTCATACACTCAGATAGACATACACTCAGATAGACATACACTCATATAGACATACACTCAGATAGACATACACTCAGATAAGCATACACTCAGATAAGCATAACTTCAGAGACACACACATACATACATACATACATACATACATACATACATACATACATACATACATACATACATACATACATACATACATACATACATACATACATACATACATACATACATACATACATACATACATACATACATAGTGATAGATATACATAATGATAAAGACACGATGATAGACATTCATGATGATAGACATGCATAGACAATAATACATAGAAACACATAGACAGATAAACATACAGATTGACATTCACATGTAAATACATGCATACAGGCAGATTGACAGTTACACCAAGAGATAGACGGAGAGATAGACGAACATACATATGTACATACACATAAAGACATAAATACAGATAGGAATACACTCAGATAGACATATATTCAGATAGTCATACATTCAGAGACACATGAATACATGCAGATTTACATACATATTGATAGACATGCATAATGATAGAGACAAGATGAAAGAGACAATATGAAAGACATACATGCTGATAGGCATACATAGACAGATAGACATACAAATACATAGATGTATAGACTTTCGAACGCATAATATGAATGAAAATATGAAAACATGAATTAATTTTACATTTGCAACAATGTTCGATAAACTGTGTCCGAATGAGGATACAACGTAGAACGTAATGTTTTCTCCTTGCATGAAAGCATAATAAAGTATAAGTGTGCCCTCAATTTAAATATATTCTCACATTACAAGAACATTAAGAAAGTGTTACAACATTTAAATAATATCATGCCATCTCACGATGAACAGATTTGTATAGAAATAATTTTATTTTGATGTGTATTACGCGTCAAGTGTGGATTAAAACACTTCCAAACATTTTACAATTTAAAACAATTAGATATTCGGATAAAATCTGATTGATTGAAACGAATTGTTAAAAAACACCTAATGCGTATTAAAACCAAAGGCTTCTTTTCACACAACATTTTTTTTTCAAGAGCTACAATATCTAAAGAGGCAACATGTTAGGGTGTTTATCTAGTATGCATGAGTTCGATTTTACCATACCAATTCAGGAAAAGTGATTTCCACATCTTTCTCCTTTCCCCTGGTAAATCAATCGGTAGCGAAGCGGGCTGTCCAGCGGTTGTAAGTTCAAATCCAAGCTCGGCCCACATTCTTTCCGTCAATGTGACAAGCGTCATTCATCTTTCACCAATCGGCTAACAGTCTATTTGGAAAAGAAGCCAATTGCTTGGAAATAATGTTGTGTGGATTACTTGTGTGAGATAGCCAGACAACACATGAATAGATGAACTGGCCGCCGTGATATGACTGAACAATTGTTGAAAACGGCGTTAACGCCCAATCAATCAATCCTTTTTATATAATCATTCGGTAATTTACCATTTAGAATGCCCCCTAATCCCCTGATACTATTTAGTCGAGTAGTCGTTCGGAGGAACACACCATTCGTGAATTACCAGCTAACTGACACTTCTCCCTAGCACACAACTATTGACAACATTGTGACAAATCATAAGAAATTTATCCCAGGACTCCAAATGTTGCTTCTGCAAGTATTTAATGCATTAAACTACTTTCAAGGAAAATATGTGTTTAAAAAAGTATGAGGTAAATATTAGAAACCTGCAGCAGACGATTTTGAAAATATCTGAAAGGGAATTTTTCCTTTTCCCACAACGTTTCAATTATATATAATATATATAAATGATTCAAAAACCTATAAATGAATATACTAGAGGAAATGTAAGGAATATAACTGAAAGTCAAATTAAGGATAGATTAGCATATTTTGGGGCAACTACCCATTGTACCTAATTTCTCTTTATCCAACAATGTTTATGAAATTTGCAGTAGTTTTGAAAACATTTCGAATCCATTACTGAAAGTACTAATTAAGGATGATACATTGTGGCAAAAGGAGAAATAACTCATAATGAACAATTTCATCTTTTATTTCAATGTTTTCAAGAGTTGCCAGGGAGCGTCTAAACGAGGGAAAGGTTTAAGACAGATGTTTTCTAACTATGTGAAGTGAGACTTTCTACTTCATAGCAAAAATTATTGAATTCCTATTCAATTCCAAGATGTTGTGTGCAAACATCACAGCAGTTATGTAGTATGTTTACAGTTTCAAAACCAAAGTAACTATTTATTGTTCTCCGCCGGCATGTATCAGTATAAGACAATATATTCCCTCATATATGTTGTCATACTAGGAAGCCCAACGTCAGCGTTGTTGTAGGATAAAATGCCATCAGCTTTACCACTTGATCTGCCAGCCCTCCCTACCTCTTGGACATAAGCTGTAAAAGAACAGAAACAATTTAAATAACTTTCTGCATGTACATTACTAAATGTGCAATCTGCTCAGTATCTGAACAGTATCTGAACTTTTGGCTTAACGATTTATCAGATTATTTATCTTCACAAGGTGAACAATGTAGATCATGAACATACTATGTATGTAATACACAGCTGTGTAGGCTCATGGAAATTCCATAATCTATTCATTCCATTTTCAAAATATATGATGTTTGTGAGTGCCACATATTTTATTGTGCATGTTTTATACATAATATGAGCCCGTGCATGACAAAATGTACAAGTTGGCTGTTGAGAACAGTATTATAGATTTAGATTAGACTGTGTATCTACACAGTCTGATCAATATCTACACTGTTCACATATTACTTACACTAGCTTGTTAGAATATTAATTCTGGTAGTGTAATACTGTATAATTTGCAGTAGTCCGTTAGCGCATAGGAGACTTTGTCACCCTGTAAACAACCAGTACTTTTTTTTTTTTTAAAAAGCCAAATTAAACCGACTGTTATATTGCTATTTATAGAAGTTTTCCTTTTAACCCTTACCTACTTGTAGACACATTCCGAAACACCTGACAACTTTTAAAAACAATGGAGAAATTACTTCTAATTCTCATTTCGCCACAATGTTTTCAACTCTATTCAATTATTAAACTTTCATATACAGTGATTTTTGTCAAGCTGTTTTCAAAGTCGTCCACTGCATATTTGATGTATGTGGGAAAGTATTAAGTTAACCACATGTTATCCCTTCACATACAAATTAAACCTTCACTTTATGAATACATGTTTATCATTGATTATAATTGCAAATCATATTGCACATCAGTGTTTACTGTTAGATCCAACAGGGTTTATCTATCCTTTATTAACCCTTTCCCACTAAGTGACATATAGACGCATTTTGACAACTCTGCAGCAGAAGACTTTTGAAAAGCATTTTACTCCTTTTGTCACAATATTTTCAACTTTTTACAGTAATTATACTTTCATTTCTAGAGGTAGTTTTCGCAGGAAAAGCGGTTTTCGCTCGTTTCCATAGCAACGGTGGTTTCTATGGCGACCATACTACTAAAGGAACAACTACAGCCTAGACCCTTCATCCCAAGACCCAAGTTTGGTCGAAATCCGTTGAATAGTTTTGGCGCTACGCTTGCCACAAACAAACAAACGGACAGAAACGAAGACCGACTTTAAGGGTCTCTAGATGAGAGAACCAACAATTATATTAATGATATCGGTGTACCCCTTTACGTTATATTCTACTAAGGATGTTATATTATATACGGCTGTCATATATCCAGATCATCCGGATCTGCCATATAGTCTGATAATGATATTCATTGTTCGTCATTTATATTTACCTTGCAAAGTAATAACAACTCGAAAATAGATAAAACCCAATCTTCATTGTCAGTAAATACAACTTGAAGTGTTTTACTCTAATACAATAACTGCATATAACCCTTGTGTAAACCCTTTATTCGATAGCGATGAGTTTTTTGTCAACCATTTATAAACTATGCAAACACTTTTGATCCAGATCAGGCCCCATACAATGAGGGATCTGATTCAAATCCAAAAAAAAAATCGTAAAATGTTTATGTTTATTTGTGATTCTACTTAACTCAATATCATTAAGATTGGACCAGAATATGTATCTGTGCTTATATTAGATCAGACGACATTGCATAAATGGTCGTCTCAAATTGTCCCTAAATATTCATGAGATGGTGTTTGTGTTTCGTCCAATAAAATCAGACGATACCAGCAACGCTCATTTGCTATCCAAAGGTTTACTGTACAAACGGAATACTCTATCATCCTTTCTTCTATATCTCTTATACCCATACGGGTCATCTTCCCTGCCATCCTTGCTTCTCTATCTAGTATACCCATATGGGTCATCTTCTCTGCCATCCTTGATTCTCTATCTAGTATACCCATATGGGTCATCTTCCCTGCCATCCTTGCTTCTCTATCTCTTATACCCATATGGGTAATCTTCCCTGCCAGCCTTGCTTCTCTATCTCTTATACTCATAGTAAGATCATAGAATGAGATAATAACCTTACAAAAGGCTATCGCATCCTTACGAATAACGTATATTTTCTGGATAAGATAATTTGTGTCAATTGAATATTTCATGCCTTTTGAGATTAATTAAACTTTTCTTCTTTCAGTAACTCATATAAACCATGGAGGTATCAGGCAGGAGACAGGTAGGGAGTGATGACTTGAGTACTGGTATTCTCTGTGACCCATGTAAAGGTGAAGGTGAAGATGAACACGCTGTATGCTATTGTACAGTTTGTAACGAGTTCCTATGTGACACTTGTACTAAAGCACACAGAAGAGTTAACGTATCGAAATATCATCAATTGTTAGACAGAGACAGCATGCCTAAACAGAAGTTATGTCGTCGGAGGAAAGTATGTGTACTAAACACAGCGGCAAATTGGTTAAATACTGTTGTAAAATGCATGATGATTGCTGTTGCTCTGTTTGTGCTACGATTGAACACAAACAATGTAAAGTAGAGTGTATTGATGATATTGCGACAGAGTTCGAAAAGAGTAAAGAGTATAAATCTCTAATGAGCGTAATAGCCGATCTTACTCAACTACTGCAGAATACGAAGAAAATGTCATTGAAGAAAAAGGATGACCTGGGGAGAATTCACGGGAAGTTTGTTTCAGAAGTAAAGAAATTTAGGGCTGAGATAAACCAGATTTTAGATTCCCTCGAACAAAGCACCTTGATGCAGGCCCATACCGTGAGGGACACGGATACCAAATCAACTGAATCAGTGTCTACAACGTGTGATACGATGATTGCTGACCTGGAGAAGATGTCCAGTAATATAGAGACGCAGAAGAGAAACAAACAACAACGGCAGTTCGTGATCTCTGCTAAAAAGGCTAAAAATCAAATCAAACATTATGACAATATAACATCAGAGTTGAATAACCAATGTACAATTCGAGAATACTGCTTTCGGCCGAATGAGATTATCATTCAGTATATCAACGCTGTAAATAGTCTTGGACAATTGGATGATAGAAAAAAAGAAGAAGGAAACACAAAACCTGAGAAAAAGGGGATGGAACATGAGAAGTTATCTGCACCAAGAAAGCCGTTATCATCTATGGAAATATGGCAAAAAATGTTCAGTAAATAATCCAACAATTAGTTTTATCCAACATTCCTATGATAAGTTTAGAAACGGCTGCAGGATCTTTACAGGAGGAGAAATGTTAGAGAACAACATGCTCGCATTGACCGATCATATGAACTCCAGTGTAAAGGTTGTCGACGGTTATAAGAAAAAAGTGATATCCTGTATAAAACTACCTAACGACCCATGGGATATTGCACGTGTAGAAAGCGATCAGATAGTCGCTACATGTGTTGATAAACAGTGTGTATTCCTAAAGGTTGGTAAGAAATTTTCGGTAGTAAAGGTACTGGACATTGGTGGTCAGTGTCGCGGTATTGATTGTCACTTATCAGAATCTAAAGTGCGTGCAAATCCTTGATTTATAAGGGAACATATTAAAAGCAATCTTAACAGATGGAAAAGGAAATCAAACGCTGGAACCGACATCTAACATTACACTAAGTACGGACCAGAAAACACTATACGTATCAGATGAGGGTAACAACAGTGTAACAAGAATGGATCTTGACGGTACTGTACAGGAGGTATATAAACAAACTTAATGGTCCTTGCAGTCTGACAGTAGATATTGTATATTCAGATCAGACTGTGTGATTGTACAGGTTGATTCGGATCCGAATATACAGTAGTTGAAGAAGCCCTTTGTTTAATGTATCGTGACTCAATGTTTGTATTATGTTAACAAAAGACATATCCTGAAATAAGTCTTACATATTTGTTTACAAAATTGGAACAGAGGTACTATCAGGGACGTAGATAAGAGGGATAAGTAACTAAATTATATACTAAAATATCACCCGTGCCGACATTTGTAGCAAGTAAAACTCAAAAACTATGCAAGATATGAAAATAAAAAAGTATGTTTTGGAAGTTTAAACATTCTTTTATTGCAGTAGATAAAAATATTTTAATATATTAAAGGTTTTGATAATATGTTATCCGTATGAAAAATGTCAGTCTATTAATTTTTGGAAAAAAAATAATATAATTCAGAAATCCCAATATCTGTGTCTTTTTAACCAGTCATTGTTCAAAATACAAAGACATTCCAGTTATTCATTGTATCTCTAACCTTAGTTGAAATGTTAAGCTTTCAGAATATGTATGTTTTGTTTATATGCCAAAAGTTTTATTTGCTACAAAATGTGAATATTTGGACAATTTTATTTCTATGTGTGATATTTTAACCAGATAACGGGTGTACAGGTGGAGTTGCCTATCCCTCTTATCTACGTCCCTGGTACTATGAAGTATAAGAAACACACACATATGGAATCAAAAGATATTGGTCACAATTCCCGTTTTTAAGCTATATCTATATTTACAACGCCACTATTTAAAAGTTTAGGAAAAGGTATTCTTTAATCAAATTTCAAAGTGTTCTCATCATAAATCAAATAGCAAATCATAGCATTGAATGTGTAGTTTGAAACAGTATTTTAATTAGAATGGACGACAATTATAACACTACAAAGAACTATTTTGAGATGAGTTAACAGTTGCATGGTAATATTGGATGTTTAGTAATTGCACACACATGTCTCATATACAATACATAACCTGACAAATCTGCAAAATTGAAACTTTTTCTATATTAATATAGTTCTCTTGCAGAGATCTTTTTTTTATTTATTAATGTTGGCTCAAAATGTAGATTGGTGTATTTATGCTATTAAAATGAATAAAAGATATAGCTTGCCATGCTTTTTTCTGAGAAATTGTATGCAGCCCCAACCCAATTTTTAAAAGAATGAAATTGGAAACATTGTGTTCTTAGCTTCACTTATCTATGAAGAACATAATCTTATCTAGATCTACATTTGTATCATATCACTTCAAACACTTGTTGTTATATTAATATATTGCTAGTCTAAATATATTCATGTCTATAACCAGAATGCATTGTGTATCCAAATCTACATCCGCCCAGCTTCTATGAATTAAACATCATCATATCAACTTATATTCTGTGTATCATTAAATCCAGGATTAAATATACCATCATAACAAAACATGGTGTCAGAAGTAAACCAATTGTGGAATTAAGTGATTAATATTCCTTACTAGTGTGAATTTAAACGTTAGAATCATTTTCAAAGGAAAATATTTGTTTAACATTCCAAACAACACGCCATGGAGATGTATGGAGTCTCCATCCCGAAAATGGACTGGGATAGCAGTAACTTACCACAAGCATGGGATAAATTCAAAAGACATGCTGAACTTATCTTCTCGGGACTGCTTAAAGCAAAAAGCGAGGAAAAACAGATTTCGTATTTACTTCTTTGGGTAGGCGAGAAAGGTCGCGATGTGCATCAGACTTGGCAAGGCATTTCAGTCGAACAAGCCAAAAAACTTGTTACATACACAGACAGGTTCAAAACATATGTGCAGCCCAAACTCAATCCAATTTTCGCTCGTTTCAAGTTTAACAATATAACACTTGTTAGGAGTCAACCTATGTAAATTTTCACAAGCTTACACTTTTCAGAAATGACAACTCTGATTTTCTCTTTGATATAGACTGTCCCGATTCACGAATGTTATACTTTAAAATTTAAATGTAACAAAAAGAGTTTGTAAAATTTGAGAAGTAGATTTAAAAATGACCGTTGAAATAGCACAATGTTGTTTAGCCCGAAGAAAAATCATCTTTAAAATCAACGAAGCGTAAAAAGGAGCAAAATAAAATTTACAATTGAGCGAAAAGGAATGCGCATAAAAGATGCTCATGGGCAACTCGAAGAAACGTCTTTAAGTCTGGTTGATGTCAAACCGAGTTTGATTCCGGCCCGCGGCTGTCATTGCGGTGTAACTTAAGGCAATGCATATGTCCTAGCCTCGAACTGGTATATCACCCAAGGATCGTTGATAAGTGTTATGTCCTCGTGATATATGTGACCAACTGTTGCAAATGGCGTTAAGCCCATTTATAACAATACAAACATCGACTTAAGGATCCAAACACTATTTATACGTACATTGCGAAAACAGGTTAAGGAGAGTATAAGTCTTGTATGTGGAATATTAAAGTCGATGTACGTGTTTGGTTCTTGCGAACTGGATAATGTCGCGCTGCTAACCTTCTGAGTTTTGCTGAATTTATATGCATTAGATTTAACACTGTCTGGTATACTATTCAGGTCAGAATTAACGAATTATTAGAGAACAGTGTCAACGAAGAGTTTACACACTTATCTGTGCTTAAAACCTCGTTTAGGTAATGCAACCATGTTTCTTAACAATCAATAAGTACGTGTATAATAACTAGTATAGTCCTAGATAATTCTGTACGTACTTACACACTTATCTTGGTCTACATTTTTCGCTAAGGTTACATTAAGACGGCTTGAACAAGGTCAGTAAACAATCTTATTCCGTATAGACACACTGGTGACAACGTCTTAACCATCTAAAAATTAAAAGCTAAATCAAGGTTGATTACAAATAGGAAGAAAATAATATTGCTCTGTTATTCGAATCCATTAGACCGGTTTGTCTTGCGGTCATATTTTATCAATGCATGAGTTGCGTCACTACCGTCGTGTTTCTAATAAGGGATACTTCTATGTACCTATAACATAAAGTCAGTATGTCATTAAAAGAGACAGCTAACACGCCGGAGCGATGGCATTTTATAGAAAGGTTTTTCGTGCTATATTGAATGCCAGATATAATGATGACATATACATGGAATGACTGACTTACAAAATTAAGGATTAAGATATGAAATAAAATAAAACAAAATATAGTGCATTTGTACCAGTAAGAAAGTTAAATTAAACAAACTAATGAGTAACATTCGGAAACTAGTGTTACACGGTTACTGATAAAAACTAAATGTTGACACTAATTAGCTACCTACTATCATTCTTCAAATGTATTAAAATTGATTATTTTATTGTTAAAACATGTACGATTGGCTCCCTCGAACTGGTTATGAAAAGTTGTCTTGCCTATGGATCTGTACTGGTCACCTGAAGCTATGACTAAACTCATCGTTATGCATGGGAAACAACTAACACTTGTGCAAAGACCATACAGCGTTGGAATTTGGCTTAAGCGGGGATACACAACCCAAGATGCACATATTAGTATGCAGACACATATTGTGTAACGTTGCATGACCGTAACTCAAATACATTGGGAGATACGAGCAACAAAACGTTTGCACCCACTATTAGCTTATTCTAACAAATACAAGGGATCGCAAAAGTGAAAGGGCCAAAAGCACTGTTGAAACCGGGCTCGTCGATTCCAAAACTTCATATGCTAGCCAACAGTCCTGTTATGTTTCATGATCGTCAGTCCCATACTGTCCGAGATACCCGCGGCACAAACTTTCGAGACCGTTTCATGACTGTAACTGAAATTATTTTGGAGATGGGTCTGATAGAAATTCATCGCACTGTTTAAGCTTATTCTTAATAAGCCAGAGGCCTTGTATCTGTTAAATCAAGGTTTCAGCAAAAGTAAAACAGGTGCACATCTTCACATGCTAATAAACATTCCTGTAAAGTTAATATGGTTGTGACGCAAATATGTGTATTGGTTGTAAATAATGTTATCTTTTGTTTGATTATACTCTTCGAAATTATAATTTTTTATACATTGTAAACTTGTTAAAACTTATATGTTGACACAAATTGATTGCCAGACGTTTTCGATTTTTTTGTTTTGTTTAACTATGTTTCTTTTTAGTTTTGTTAGTAAGGGGCTAAATGGTCTAAGCTTGACTAGCCAGAAAGTTGTGTACACACGTTAGATGATCTGGTCACCGTATTATAACAGACCTTTTGTTTTAAACATGTTTTTGTAAGTCTACATATTCATCATTCGATCTCGGACAACTTTAAAATTGGCCTCTCCACCATGGTACTGGTAAACTAAACTTGCCTACATACGAATGTTATTTGATCGTACATACTTTATGGTCGCATACCTCCGACGCTCGGCGTTGGCATGACGTGACCCATATGTGTAAATATTCGGAGGTTATTGTATTTGAGTATATTCGTCCACCGTGCTCGCTGTTATGACGACTAGCCATGGCGACCTAGGGGATGTGACTTCGAATCCCCTTCTCGGCCATTGATTGTTTCTTATGTGAGTCAGTATTTGGTTATTGTATTTGTTTATCGCAAGTAGGCCCATTATGTATAGTTGGGAAGGTAGCAAGTTGCCTTCGAATTGTATTACACAATCGCACGTGTTTAGCCATTCCTCCTTTGCTACCAATATCTGCAAGAATCGCCTGTATCCGGAAAATAGTTCTACAATAATCTGCGTAACAGATCGAACTAATTGGTCATATCCGAAATTGGTTGATGGCAAGCCATGAAACAAATATCAACTTCAGCTAATCGCATTTGGACGAATCCGCTGCAGACGACTTTTGAAAAAGAAATGACAAAAGAAGAAATTGCTCTTAACGAGCGGTTTCACTTTTTTCCACTATATTCAATGATAACACTTTCATTTATAGAGATTTTCTATATTTTGACTTACATTTTAACAAAGTCGCCTACTGGAGATTTGACATATGTGAGAATGGTTAAAATTGATGATTCCTTCTAAAGTTGAAAGATAATTCAATCCAGACTTTGACTTTCAGTGGGATAAAAGTTAAACTAATTCAGTCATTTTTGTTACGCAGGGTCAACACAACTTTCTTCCATCAATGCTTATCTCTTGTAGCAGTTTGTCCGCTTCTCGTGAAAAATTTCAGTTACAGGTTCAACAAACCAGGCGTTCAATTAACCTCACTGTGTTTCTTGGCTTTATCTCATAAGTGTAGACATAATTGAAACAATTCATCAGTTACAAATGACCGAAACAACGACTGTACTGTTGGTAATTAATGCATCATGTAATCGGCATGCATTTGAAGTTATGCTTGCTTTTGAGTGGCGTGTCTCGTATAAAGCGTATAATTCTTTGTCATGCAATTTGAAGTGGAGACACAGAAGAATTTCACAAACCATTGACGACATATGCTAACAGTTAGATGAAGATCATGCCTTAGAAAATATGGGGTCTTATCGTAAATCCAAACTGTCTGATACGCAGATTCTTTTTCCAAAGTATCGCAGACGGAAAAATAAAATATGTAAAGAGTTAAACTTGATGTGCGATAAGTATAAGTTGTGTTTGTTTTGTAATCTTGACATCACATTGAAGAGTCTAATTCGAAAAACATAATGCTTGACACATAACGAATTTTGTTAGCAGCATTTTAATAAGATAACGTAAAGGTCAACCTGAGGCAACCTCTTATAGGCAGTCTTCAAATCTTTATGAGCATTTGATTCTTAAGAGAAGTTTAAATCTGGTTTAAATGAGATTGTTTGTATCTTAGACATCTCACCTGACGACACGTGACTCATGTATTTAATGTGTTTTCAAGCGCTTAAATATAGTGGTGTCGCTTTTCAGAATACTAGGGTCGTATTTCTTTCACTTTAAAGTATTTAAAAAATAATATATTACACGTTCTAAAGATACGCATGTTATATATAGTTTGTAATAATTGTATATGAATTAAACTCGTAAAAATCATATCCTTAACATCTTTAGTAGCAATGATCTTCTTGCGTTTGTCGTTTTATATTCACTTATTATAACATAGAAAGAGCGTATTTCCTTTAACCCATACACCTTTAATAGACAATACCATTTGCATATAAAAAAAAATAAGAGGAAACCCTCAAATCCTTTTAATATTGGACCGCGGTATGTGCTAATGCTCTATGCTGTTGACTGCTCATCTCAATATTTATCTTGATATTCATATAATTGGCTTCAGACTCTTCAAAATGCTCAGCTGGGCAAGTCAATTTTAAAACTTCAACATTGACAGGAGTACAGTAAGAGAAACTCCTTAAAATGCTGTAAAGGTACAAAGTCGTCGACATTAAAATCTTTAGATACACTGAACACTTAAGTAAGATCATTGAATCAGATGTTTACCTTACAAAAGGCTACCGTACCCTTACGAATAACGTATAGATTCTGGATAAGATAACTTGTGTCAATCGAATATTTCATGCCCTTTGAGGTTAATAAAAAAACTCTTCTTTCAGTAACTCATATCAACCATGGATGTATTAGGGAGGAGAGAGGTAGGGAGTGATGTTTTGAGTACTGGTATTCTCTGTGACCCATGTAAAGGTGAAGGTGAAGATTAAAACGCTGTATATTATTGTACAGTTTGCAACAAGTTCCTATGTGACACTTGTACTAATGCACACAAAATAGTCAAAGTATCGAAACATCATCAATTGTTAGACAGAGACAGCATGCCTAAAAAGAAGTTTATGTCGTCGGAGGAAAGTATGTGTATTAAACACAACGGGAAATTGGTTGAATACTATTGTAACATTCATGGCGAATGCTGCTGTTCTGTTTGTGCAACGATTGAACACAAACAGTGTAAATTAGAATATATTGTTGATATTGCGACAGAATTCGAAAAGAGTAAAGATTATAAATCTCTAATGAGCGTGATAGCCGATCTTACTCAACTACTGCAGAATACAAAGAAAATGTCATTGAAGAAAAAGGATGACCTGGGAAGAATTAATGGGAAGTTTGTTTCAGAAGTAAAGAAATTTAGGGCTGAGATAAACAGATAATGAAGATTTTAGATTCCCTCGAACAAAGCACCTTGATGCAGGCCCATACCGTGAGGGACAAGGATACCAAATCAACTGAATCAGTGTCTACAACGTGTGATGAGATGATTGCTGACCTGGAGAAGATGTCCAGTAATATAGAGACACAGAAGAAATACAAACAACACCGTCAATTCGTGATCTCTGCTAAAAAGGCACAAAATCATATCAAACAATATGACAGTATAAAATCAGAGTTGAATAACCAATGTTCCATTCAAGAATACTGCTTTAGGCCGAATGAGACTATTATTCAGTCTATCAAAGCCGTAAACAGTCTTGGACAATTGGATGATAGAAAAAACAAGTAGGACAAATAGATATTTAGAAAAAGGAGATGAAACTTCGTAAGTCGGTTTCATTGAGAAATCTTGGTGAATTGAATATCAAACACTCTACATATACAAGTCGACTGCTGGATTACAGGAGGAGTAATGTTAGACAACAACATGGTGGCATTGGCTGATTGTGATAACTCCAGTGGAAAGGTGGTTGACGTTAACCAGAATAAAATAATATCCTGTATAAAACTACACTCACCGCCATGGGATATTGCACGTGTAGAACGAGATCAGGTAGTCGTTACATGTGGAAATAAACTTGTATTCATAAAGGTTGGTAGGGTATTGTCGGTTGTGAAGGAAGTGGACATTGATGTATCTAGTGGAGGTATTGTTTATACAAACAACACATTGATTGTCTCTTGTGGATATTCTTTCTGCGTGCGAATCTTTGATTTAGAAGGGCAACTATTGAAAACAATCTCAACAGATGAATAAGGAAATCGATCGATTAATCAGCAATATTACATTGCACTGAGTACGGACCGGAAAACACTATACGTATCGGATGAAGGTAACAACAGTGTAACGAGTATGGATCTGACCGGTACTGTTAAACATGTATATAAACATGACACACTGAAGGGTCTTCGCGGTCTGGCAGTAGATAGAGAAGATAATATTTATATAGCCGGGCATAGGTCAAATAATATACATATTATCTCACCACAGTGTACGAACTTACAAGTATTACAAGCTGAAACATCGTGGAAGAAAGGTCGACAGGCAGTTATATATTGTGAAAGAAATAACAGACTTCATTTCAGTCAAACTCATGAAGTTGATAGTCATATAGACAACAAAGTTCAAGTATATCAGATAGAGGGATGTATACAACATGAAATATCAAATACATTTCTCTAAGTGAGCTACGCTCCAGGAAAAACAAACCATAATACGTGTGTCACATGTAAATATGCACTGATAATAAATAAGTCTTACTCACGTTAAATTGTTCATTCTTACATGTACATCAACAAACAAATATCAGTAGACAGAGTTTCATGTTTATTTTTTCCCCATTTCCCGCCCCCCCCCCCCCCCCCCCCCCATGGAGAAGGTCCTTAACCACATCCCGTTTAAACTCGATTCTTTAAAGCAATTCGACGATCATTGATCAACGCCAAACTAAAACCAACCTTCGGAGGTTTTTGAGATTTATAGCGGTACAACCTGTCTACTTATAATCAACTTGTTTATCCCTAGAGGCTACCTTGACGCTGATAGGACGACAATGCGAACAGTGAATGTTCAGATCAGACTGTTCAAACTCATCAGGATGTTCGCTAGTCGCAAATTTCGTGTGTCGTTGCATAATTCGAGTAAAAGCACGGCACGTACCTTGATACAATAAGGTTGATATTTGTATAGGAATTAGTTATAAACCACCTTTTTTAAGCTCCTGGGATGTATCCTTGACTAATTGGCAAACATCGTATACTTAGATCAGACTATGCTATTGTAAAGGTTGATTCGGATCCGGATCTACAGTGGTCGCATAATCCATTTGATTGGTGTTCGTATTGCACGTCTCATATATACTTTGTGTTATGTGATTTGTATCGTGATACAATGTTTATGATGTATGTATTATGTTAATCAAAGAAATATCCTGGAATAAGTCTTAAGATATTCTTTTAAAAATTGGAACAGAGATACTATGAAGTATAAGAAACTTAAATATGGAATAACAAATAATGTCATTTATAAGCTAGATCTATATTTAGAACTCCAATAATTGATATTTGTGGAAAAGGTAGACGTAAATCAATTTACCAGGTGTTCTCATCATAAATCAAATAGCAAATCATTTGAACAAGGTTAAATTTGTAGTTTGCAAAAGTATTGCAGAATAAAGTGGGCAATTATAACTCTACAAATACATTGAAATGAGTAATATTGGATGTTTAGTTGTTCACACTTGTCGCATATAGAACATAATCTTAAATATCCTCAAACCTCAAACCTTTCTTTTACATTATTAACATTCTAACGATCTTTTCCTTTTTATTTCCACTCAAAATGTTGATTGTAGTATCTATTCTATTAAAATGAATAAAAAATATACTTTGCTATGGGGTTTTTTATTAGACATTTTATGCATTATGAGCAATTCCCTCATTTGTAAAATTGTTTTCAAAATATTTTACATTTTGGAAACGGGTTATGCAGTAGATCTTCATCTCTGTCTGTCTGTCTGTCCCTTTCATTCTCGTTATCTCTGTCTCTGTCTGTCTCTCTCTCTTTCTATTTATATATCTCCCTGTCTCTCTTTCTATTTATATCCCTCTCTGTCTCTCTCTGTGTGTTTCTCCCACCCTCTAGCTATATGTCTCTCTCTCTCTATATACCTCTCTACCTCTCTGTATCTCTGTATCTATCTCTCTGTCTGTCCCTTTAATTCTCTATGTCTCTGTATGTTTGTTTCTCTCACCCTCTAGCTATAGGTCTCTCTATACCTCTCTACCTCTCTGTATCTCTGTATATCTCTGTCTGTCTGTCTGTCCCTTTAATTCTCTATATCTCTGTCTGTGTCTGTCTCTCTGTATGTCTGTCTGTCTCACTCTCTGTCTCTCTTGTCTCTCTCTCTATCTCTCTCTGTATTTCTCTCTATATATCGGTATGTCTATGTCTCTGTATGTCTGTCTGTCTGTCCCTTTCATTCTCTATATCTCTGTCTATGTCTGTCTGTCTCTCTCTCTTTCTATTTATATCTCTCTCTGTCTGTCTGTTTCTGTTTGTTTCTCTCACCCGATCGCTATCTGTATATCTCTATATGCCTCTCTACCTCTCTCTATCTCTGTATCTCTCTCTCTCTCTCTACCTCTCTCTATATATCTGTATCTATATCTCTACCTCTCTCTCTCTCTCTCTCTCTCTCTCTCTCTCTATCTCTCTCTCTCTCTCTCTCTCTGTATCTCTATATTTGTCTCTCACTCTCTCTGTCTTACTATGAGCCATTCCACATCTTGCCATTTAAGTTTCAAAAGTAAGCACTACAAATGCATCTGCATCAGGGAAGGGGTAGGAGTAATACAAACATTTGGTTTCTAGAGAGTCCCTAGAATGTTGTTTCTCAAATCTGGTCTAGAGTGGTCCTCTAGTCCTTGGAAAATAATCTTTGGTTCGGACCAGTGAAAAATGTCCTCAAGTAATTATAACGTGACCAAACATTTAAGATTGTCGGACTTTTGAATTTGTCTTTACCCTTTCCTACATATAATAAATCTTCACATGCGACTTTGAATACGTATAAGTAAAATTATGCTAACTGACTCTCTATCAGGAAAGTTTAATTATTGCTAAAAGTTGAAAACATTGTGAAAAAAGTAGAAATTGCAGATGCCTCGGAATGGCTAAATGGTGAAACATGTCCCGCATGTAGACATATGTTATCACATCTTCAGAAGACATCTTTCATTAGATACTTATATAGTAAACCTTTTGCAAGCAGTCACTTGTATCGAACGACCAAAGACTTTAAGTCATTTCAATTACGTAGCGATCACCTGAGTATCATGGCTATGCAATATTCTGATGAAGTTTGAACATGCAAATTCCAGAATGTTAACGAGATATCTCTTCAATTTGGCCTAGTGACCTGTTTTTTTATCCGGCATAACCTATACTCGAACTTGACCTGAGTATCATCAAGATTCATAAACTGAATAAATTCCATTATAATTCGATATAAACAGTGGGCTCTAGAGCTATAGAGATATAGTGTGAGCTAAAAAACATTTAAAAACCATCATTAATTTGCCATGCTATTTCGAAATATCACTATACATGATTATACATCATCACAATCATGGACATCATCACCAGTATATAGCTACCGCAACATTTGATTAATAACATTATCCATATGAAGGCACAATGCACAGCATGAAACATAGTTTCTGATGACAATTTTGTCGATAGCTGTCATTCACGCTGCGAGGAAGTACCATGGGGTGACGTAATCAGAAATGGAGCAAACAACTATTATTATTGTTAAGAAAAACTCTGTAATATGTTTGAAAAAACAACCTTTATGAATCAATAAATTGTATAAACTGATTTAAGAAACAAGATACAAAATACGTGTATCTTCTACCGTTATTAAAACATTTTAGACACATTTAATTTGTATTTTATAACTTTTCCCCAACTTCCTAGGCTACGCTATTTATAACAGTTTTGTTAACGGCCCTGACCCGATTCATCAAAGCTCAGAAAAAAAGTTCACTTTTTCCCCATTTCTTAGGCTACGCTTTTTTAATTGTTTGGTTTACGGCCCCCAAAAAGGTTTCGGGGGATGTTTTTGCATTTTTATAAAATTCAGTTGTATTTCTAAACTTAAACGTTCCTCCCCATACAGTTTGTTCATTCAGACCATTGTATTCTTGCTATATGTTGACTATACATGTGAACTTTTTCTTTTAATTTCATAAAAGCTCGCACATACTTGTAAGGGAATGGAGTTCAACAATTTGGTGATCAATTGTTGATCCTCCGTACGAAGGTAAACTGTATGATATAAATACAACAACTAATAATTCCATTGTATTCTTGTTTGTATAAGTATGAAATATTGCCTGCTGTGCTGCTGGATTCTTCTGGGGGTTTATTGGGCATCCAGTGCCGTCTAAAACCACTCCTTTCTGTGGGTAGTTTGTAGGAGCGAAGTACTTATCTAAGTCCTGACTTGGCCAAATGTTAAGCTCCCTCGACTGTCCTTACATAAGGAATGTAACCCATGTTATAAATACATTTGTTAAAACGCCCTCAGCATCATAAATCAATTGTGTGAGTTAAACATTTGTTGTGTGTATCAGCACGATACAAACTGATCTGGAACACTAACACTGACCACTAAATGGTAAATATAATTCAAATGATAAGCGGCAGGTCCCAATGTTCTTAACACACAGACAAAAATCAAATATTGTTAAAGTCATGTGTGAAAGTGCTCAGCTGCTGGATCATGTTCAAATGTGTATATACTGTATGTTGTAAATGTTGGCGTTTGAACATCAGCATCAACTGTTGTACATGTGTGAATTTGAACCTCTGCATCCACCGAAGTACATTCCGATTATGTATGTATCCTGTCAGCTGCTAAACCTGTAAACAACCTACAATAAGTTAATTTTTGAATGACATGTAAATAAGATAAAACACGATCAAGTAGATATCTACCTTGGCCTGTGTTTTCAAATATCTATTACGTAACTCGCTTTTATTTATTCAGACAATAACTGAACTGTAAACACTGTTAAAAACATCGTAATATATAAAACTTACCAAAATAAGGTAATGCGTGATAGTCATCTTCAGTGAACTGGCTCACACAAACATATAAGATTTCAGAGGGAATACAACTTTCGAACTTCGATTTCCCGTACTATCGTTTTCAACATTTGTGAAGTTATATAACGGCGACAATTTACTATTTCGTGATCCATGGGTAAAGGAGTACTATGCTAGGAAATGTGCCTTGTCAAACGGCATTCCACCAAGACCACCGTGAATGGAAAAAGAAGATTAGCCAGGTCGGGGATCCCCTGGATTGATTTATAGCCTTCGTTGGTAACGACTGGTAACGACTGAGTGAAGCCATACTGGAAACAACATATAAACTGAATACGACACAAGCAACGACTGTACTCTTTTAAGGAAGTAAATAATATTATTATAACACGGTAATCGACATGCAGTTAAAGCTATTTGAAGGTATGTTTGCTATTGAGTTGCGTGACTCAAATAAGGACGTATACATATTTACAATATTGATTCATTGACAACTTGAAGTGTTCTCTGCCATTTTTACAACCGAATTCAACCCATTTTCTCTTTGCTCACTAGCGGTGGATTTCACAAACCGTTGAAAACTTATGCAAATAGTTGGGTCAAGATCGAATAGGGGGACTAATTGTAAATCTAAACTACACGCAAATTCTTTTTAAGCAATGATATATGACTGAGAATTTGTTAAAAACGGCGTTTAGCCCAATTAATGTATCAATCAATCAATGAGTCAAGCCTCATGAATATAAGTATTGTTGTTTCTCCCACTGGTCGCCGTATTATCATTCGTCAAAACTTATAGTTAACTCTTGTAGGCAAATGTTGAAGCATTGCAACCGCCGCTGTTTCTCACATTGGACGCTGTATTAACCTTATGCTTCACTTATAAGTAAGTAAGTAAGTAAGTAAGTAAGTAAGTAAATCATTTATTTCAGTGACATGTGTACAAATGAATTCAATACATATATACAAAACATATAGATAAATACACCCGGCCCGACGGACCAATTAGTCACTATTAATATACATTATAATATGGCAAGCGAAACTACAATTTAAAGATTAAAGTGTCATAGATATAGGATGTGAGTAAAGATTAAATATTGAATATTAACCCTTGCACACAAGCAGGCGTATTTTGACCTATCTGCATCAGGCGGTGACAAGCACTGTCAACTTTCAACTGTGTTCAGTAAGTATACTTTTTCATATCTTTTGCCCCCCCTTTTTTTTTTAAAGTTTTCTAATGCAGATATCTATCCTAAGAGCTAATGTGGGCAAAATTATCTTAACAAAATCATTCGTTACATAAAGGTGTACAGTGAAGTCTTTGGCTAAACTGTGTAAGAATATATGTTGATCTCTCAAGATATATCAATCAAATGCTTTGTTTTATTTTCATTCGGAAAGGTCCAATATATAATTATAACGCTAACTTCTGTGTGGACCCTAGACAACTGATGAAAAACCAAATCCGATATCTGTATTTACCAACTATTCTTAGTTAATTTTTATCCTAAGTATAATTGAAAGATATTCTAAATTATACTTTTAAAAGGTTATTTTAATAAAATCAATAAACTGCCATAAAAGTGATATAATAAAAGGAAATTACTTATAGTTCCATAGTGATAAGTTTTCATAGTGACAATGACACTTATTTCTTTAGCAATCTAGGCCTTCGGCCCCTAATACAAAAAAAGGTTTAAAAGTCTAGAGGACATTCTCCTTATCAAACGTAAAGGTCATAATATTGATTGATTGACTGTTTCGTGTTTAAGGCGGTTTTAACATTTTTCAATTATATCAAGGCGCTTCCAGGGTACTATAGGTCGATTTATTCTGACACCAGCCAGTCAGTCGTATTCCTAACCCCACAACCTTGAGCACCGAGACCAAGGAGAGCAGCCATTACAACTTTATATATATACAAAAAAAATCATAGTGGGGAACCGGACTTCATAGTCAAGATTATACAAGACATTGTTTTGTCAAAGGATGATTGTTTGCCATTTTTTTTTCACGTGGTAAAATATATTTGACGTTACGCAAGACTTTCAAATCAATAAATACAAGGACGTAGATAAGAAGGATAAGTAACTATGTTGTATACTAAAATATCGCCCGTCCCACCATTTGTAGCAAGTAAAACTCCACAACTATTAAAGATATGAAAATGACAAGGACCTTTTCTGGAAGTTTAAACATTCTTCTTTTGCATAGATAAAAATATTTTAATATACTACATGTTTTGAAAATATTTTATCCATATGAATAATGTCAGTTTACTAATTTTTGGACAAAATTAATGTAATTCAGAAATCACAATATCTGTGTCTTTTAAACCAGTCAATATTCAAAATACAAAGACATTCCAGTTGTTAATTGTATCTCTAACTTTAGTTGAGATATTAATATTTCAGAATATGTTTTTTTTTTTTATGGAACAAATGTGACTTAAAAGTTTTATTTGCCACAAAATGTGAAAATTTGGACAATTTTATTTCTCCATGTAATATTTTAACCAGATAACAGATGTACAAGTGGAGTTGCCTATCCCTCTTATCTACATCTCTTATAAATACTTAGTCATTTCAAATAGAAAGCCCCTGTTTCAGAATATCTTTTTGCAAAATATCATCAAAATCCCTTATTTCCACTAAGAGCAATATTTAAGGGACTCTCTCTGTCTCGGGAATATTAGTTTTAACTTCTTGCAACTTAATGATGAATACAACAATGGATTACACATAAAACTGTATAGCATAGTCTATTCTTAAACGGTGGCTATCCAATTAATGTTCATATTCAATAAATGAGGACATGTTGTTTGTCTCACCAGGCCAATATAGGTCATGTCAGAGCATAATAGTTATACATATAGCTTATGAAGGGTGTTGGCTTACCGTATGTACACAAATAACCGATCAATTTTTGGTTACATTTCTATCTATGAACGTATATCAATTAATCATTATCGTATTTTTAATTATACATGTTCATGAACAATAAAGTCAATACAAGTTCATCGATTCCTGGTTCAGTTTTAGTTTCAGGTCATATTATCTTCTTAGCTCTGTAAGCTAGGGATTTGAACACTTTACCGATGCCTGTGTAATACAACGGTTATCAAATTGACATTCATATTTATTTAATGACAGGTTTTTAGCAAGGGGCTCGTTAGAGCCAATTGCTATAGCAGGCGAAATCCTTCGAGATTTTGCGACTCAAAAAGATCCAAATCACCCTTTATCTCTTCGCAGTCAGATTAGGATATTCCCTGTTCAAAATATAGTAGTACATTCACCCTGGAATCCTCAAACAATGACCAAATACCTTTCTATACCAGAACATAATTTATTCTAGTAAATTTTAATTTAAATACCTCCGAAGGTCGGTGTTTGCGTGACGTGTTCCACATGTGTAATACCCAGGAGATACATATGTGTAAATACTCGAGAGATATATATGGGTAAATACTCGAAAGATGTATATGTGTAGGTACTCGGTAGTTACACATGTGTAAATACTCAGGAGATACACATGTGTAAATACTCGAGAGATGCATATTTGTAAATACTCGAGAGATATACATGTGTAAATACTCGATAGATACATATGTGTAAATACTCGAGAGAAACATATGTGTTAGCCGGATGCCACTATGTGCAACGTGCTAGCCACGCTGTCACCTCGTTGTAGTCCCGTTGTGACACACTTTTAAGGTGACAACGAATATCGAAGTCGGGTTATGTCTCGCTGTCGCCTCGTTGTCGCAACATTGTTCCACGCTGTGCTTCGATATGCCTCGCTGCCTCCATGCTATCGCTTCGTTGTAGCCATGTTTTCCACGCTTTGCTTCGATATGCCTCGCTGCCATCACGCTAGATAGAATATCCAGCTGACTATTGGTATCCAGGTGTTTATTTTTATTTGCATTATCAAACTCAATTGCAGAATATATTTGTAAGTGGCGACATTCAACTACAAATAAACTGCATCAGGCAATATGTTGTTTTGCTCACCTTTGCACGAAGTGCTCAAGGTGAGCTATTGTGTACGCCTTTTGTCCGTCGTTAGTCGGGTGTCGTGTGTCGTGAACCGTATCAGCAAATAAGGTGGTCATTTCTGACTATGTCGTTGTATACAGACTACGGTGAAGCTGTGCTTAAGCACAGTCACACCAGAGCCTTCACTGTCCGTCAATATGCAGCATAGACCATGATGTTTCTCCACTGGTGACAATATATAAATCTGGGCCGACTATTACCATGTCAATGTAATCTCATTCAAATCAGGTCATAACACTTCGATGTGTGTATATTTGTTCTGACAACACCAACATGTTTAAGGTCATCTCGTATTGACCTTATATATTTAAATACTCATGAGTAGGAGCTCGTATTTGTGTTCAATGTAATCGCACAATACAACCAAAGCTTGGTTCTGCAATCAATGTGGTTACTCTATACACTCGGAAAACTCGGTTATCGCCGTTTCTTTATATCGTTTATCTATATGGTTTATCTCCAGTGGTGATACCTGTTGATTTTGTAGGCCATCCTTGTATTGGCTTTAGCAAAGTTCAAACTTGGCTGACTTGAAATGGTCAGTCATTAAATGTATACAAGCATTTGCTACTGCAGCGAACAATATGCCTCATATGAGAATGAGATTGCTTAGCATTTCAACCTTTAATGAAATTAAAACGGAGTAGCAGCAAGACCCACAATTCGATTGACGAGGCGTTAACACTTTCAAACATATAGATGCATTTTCAACTCATAATGAGCAATTTATCATGTCTCATAAATGTTTTCCGCATTTTTTCCCCCATAATACAACTATAAACAGCTAAATGCCTTTGTTCTTTCGAAGATGTTTCCAAAGTTGTCTGCTGTATATTTGTTTTGTGTGGGAAAGGGATAGTGGTTTACGTAATCAGATATCATATGACCCCGCTTATTGCAAAAGGTACAAGTTTGCATTTCTGAACAGTATATGTTAAGATCTTCGTGAACATCTACCCGTCAAGTTGACAGAAGCTTCTAACAAGTGTAAAGTATATATCTTGATCTGACTGTACGGTTGTACAGTCTGATCTTGATCTACACAGTTCACAATCTTTATCCTTTGCTGTGTACGAGCTTATACCAATGAATTTCAATTATAAATATCAACGGAACAGATCTGTTTGAGAAATTGACCCGTTCCCAACCCCCTCGGTGATGTTATAGATGAACGTCCGCTTCGGGTGCAGAAGGTCGCGGGTTCGATCCCCGGTCGGGTCATGCAAAATACTTTAATAATGGTAGAAATGGATTTTCCTCGTTGGCGCTCAGGGCTGTTTGGTAAGCTGATTAACTGGTGTCAGGATAAGTAATGACCCAGGGAACGCTGAGATATAACTGAAAAATTGTTGAATGCGGCATAAAACATCATACAATTTAACCCGTTCCCACACATAAATTATATGCAGTCTTTGAAAATGAAAACATCTCTGGGAAACTACAGTGTGTGGGGAAGCAAGCTGAATGACAGTACAACTTAAAAACAGCTTCGTCAGCGTGTTAAAAAGGCTTAAACGTTACTTGATAAGGTTTTCCATTTGTCTTAGATATAACAGTACTAAAGCACCAAAATCGAACAGACATACATCTCTGCTAAAAATAATTGGTCTCCCCTTTTTTTAATGGAGAATTTAAAGTTCAAAATCAAGATGTATTGACACCCGAAATTCTCATATGACGTCATTCAAATAATGGCCGCTATCTGTGTTGACTGATAAACATTGAAATTGTTATATATATGAGACTTTATATGGATGTACTTGATTGATATTGTAACTCGTAAACATGTTTGATACCTGCAGTTGAGAGTACGGACTGGTCTACGGAGACGATATCTACAGCATAAATACTGGTAAGTTCGATTTTAATGCATTGTTTATCGACCCGGATCATCCTAAGCATGCCGCACAGGCTTACCCGGGTAGACACTTTTCCCCTCCTGTGGATTTTCTGTTATAAGACTCATAACTCTATACCTCTATCCCCATGAGACGAAATGTGTCGGCCCGTATTAGTCTGCGCAGACTGCCTCTGTCTCATCCACCTGTCTCTGCATATTACTGCCGTTTAAGTGACTCATAGGGGATACATGGGTTTATACTGGTCGACGCTAAGCATATCGGCGTACAAATGGACTGCCCATATGTTGGCTTATTCTTCCAGTACATTTAACTCTCATGTCACGTGATAGCATAGATTAAACTACACAGGACACATTGATATAACGCACAATCTAAGATGTAGTTAATACAAAGCAATAGTGTAACAAGAGGGCCAAGATGGCCATAAGTCCATCACCTGAGTGATAGTAAATTAGTAGCAAATATTTAACTGCAAATATCTGGGAATATTTGATCAGGAGTGCAAATGAAACTGCAAAGAGTGGACACTGGTAAAGAAATAGTAAAATGGCTTATCATTAAAGGCCATTTGTAACTTGAAATCTAACAAGAACTTTAATAAGAATGGAACTATAAAGTAACATTTCTACCATTTTATCTTGGAGGAAAAGGAATTTAAAGTTTGGGTATTTTTAGCATTTTCTGATGACGCAGCAACAAAAGTTCTAAACAGAATGTAAGTCTTTGAACAATTTTGAAAGAGGACCAACACAGAAACATTCCTGTGAAGTCCAGTGGAATGGTAAGAGTTATCATTTGTAGCTAAAAGTTAAATTTACCCCTTTTGTGATGACGCCTGGTAGCTATGATTGTGTAACCAATCAATACGGCTTGAACAAATTAAGTAGAAGTAAGATTCCTTTTCAATTTTCTTAAAATCAGACAACCACTTTATAAAAAAAGGAATTTTTAAATTTTGTCGTTTTGTCCCTTTTCTGATGCCGCCTGACTGCCATATTTTTAAACCAATTAGTATGCCTTGAACAATTTTTGTAGAGGGTCACCAAGGAACATTTCTACCAAATTATATTGGAATCTGAAAAGAAGATTCCGAGAAGAACATTTTTAAAGTTTGCACATTTTGCCCCCTTTCTGATGCCGCAGCAACCAAAGTTCTCAATGCAATTCTCAATGGAATTTAAATCCTTGAACACTTTTGATTGATTGTTTGATAGATTGATTGATTGATTGATTGGGTTTAACGCCGTTTTTACCAATTTCTCAGTCATATCACGGCGACCAGTTCACCTACTCGTGTGTTTCCTGGTTTTCTCACACCAGTACTCCACACAACAATCTAATCAAGCAACTGGCTGCTTTTCCACATAGACTTAGCCCATTGGTGGAAGAGAACACTTTTGAAAGAGGGCCACAAAATTCCTGTGTAGTTTGGTTGAAATTGGTCCTGAGGTAAAGGAGGAGATGATGTTTAAAGCTTATAGTTAACGACGGAAGACGGACGGACGTACTCATGAAGTGTATTTGTGGGGTTATTTCTTTTGTTTGAAACTTGTGGGTTGCAACCCACAAGTATGCTATTCATTCCGTAATTATCCCCCTTTTACGGAATGAACAGCATTAATATGCAAATAAGATACCCGTTATAAAACAAACAAAAAACTATTTATCGAAGTGTCTTTTATAAAGGTGGTGGTTGGGATTCATAAGACACACCCCACAAGTACTCTCTCACCTGGACGAACATAGAGTGATCAGAATAGATCTGGTGAATTAAAAACGTATATTACTATTTCTCTGGAAATTTAAAAATTTAAAGTGGCTGTTGTGTGAAATAAAGACTGGCATCTTATTTCTGTTGCATAGCATACTGTTACAAGGTACTTCCTAGTGCTATATTACCACGGCACAGAAATAAGATCCCAGTTCCCAATACCATCATGTGTCTTGTATTACCAACTTGACTTTATGTAAAAGTCATCATGTGTGTTGTATTACTACCCTGACTTTATGTGTATTACCTTTTTGTTTGCAGATATTATTGTTAGTTTAGGAATTATCAATCTTTTTGTCCTTTTGTGCATGGTTTGGGTAGGTGTGAAATAAAGACTGGCATCTTCTGTCTGTGCCGTGGCAATATTGCACCAGGAAGTACCTTGTAAAATTGTCCACCAATACCTTTATGTGCGTTTGCTTCTTACGGGAACTTTAGATCCAGTTTTAATGAAATTGTTTTATAACTTAGACATCTCACCTGGCGACAAGGGACTACTGGTGTCGCTTTTCAGAAATGCTTGGGTGGTATATTTTTTCCTTTAAAAGAAATAAATTTATTTTGCAATTTCATACTTAAATTACAAGTGCTAAAGATATGCATTACATATATCTTGTATATGAATTAACACTCACAAGAAATCTTTTTTCATTTCAAGTCTTTTACATCTTGAATAGCCAATGCTCTTCTTGCGAGTGTCAATTCATATACACTTATCATAAGATACATATAATATATTTCTTTAAACCTGTAAACCTTTAATAGACAATACGATTAAATCATTTGCATGTTTGAAAATAAGAGGAAAACCTCAGCCCTTTGACCGAAAGTGTGAATACAGTGCAATCCGTGCTGAATGACGAGGCTAGAAACTGTTGGCTGCTCAATTCAATCTTTATATAATTTATATTCATATAATTTGCTACGGACTCTTCAAAGTGCTACGCTGGGTAAGTCAATTTTACAACTTCAGCATTGGCAGGCGTACAGTAAGAGGAAATCCTTAGGATACTTGATAGACTTTCGTCCTTCCCATTTGATTGTGTTTTAAACCCGATGAACTAGTTCTTTAAAAACGAATTTGAATTACTTGGTGATACTTATATATTTGCTTATATGGCTAACGAAACACTTGCAAATAAAGCAATGACATTATATAAATATCATATGGCAGCATGTGTGACAATATCAATGTCACTTATGCTGCCATATGATATTTATTTTATTATACCGAACAAACGTTTTGTGTGTTTTTAGTCTTTCTGTTCATCAAGAGTGTCTAAATCATTTTCAGAAATACTTGCAAATCGAGACATGTTTACTTGCTGACAGTTCCTGTCGTCTGATGTTTTTATGTACACATTAAATAGTGACGTCACTGCTGTATGTGTATAAGGGAGGTAATCACGTCATGATTTAGCTAAAATATTGAAGCCGTTATTTGCCCTTATATGACATTCAAAATATCACTGCCGTCACATGACCTGATATTCAATTTTCGCTTGATCACGTGTCAAAAAGGTTAAACAATTTCTGATAGTCAAAATATCTCTTTTTCCGGTAATGGGATTTTACCATTGTAGACAAAATTGAGGTATAATAAACACAAATGAAGAATAGTTCATGCCTTCTGACGTTAACGCAACTGTTCTTCTTTCAGTAACTCATATCAACCATGGAGGTATTAGGGAGGAGACAGGTAGGGAGTGATGACTTGAGTACTGGTATTCTCTGTGACCCATGTAAAGGTGAAGACGAAGATGAAAACGCTGTATGCTATTGTACAGTTTGCAACGAGTTCCTATGTGACACTTGTACTACTGCACACAGAAGAGTTAACGTATCGAAACATCACCAATTGTTAGACAGAGACAGCATGCCTAAACAGAAGTTCATGTCGTCGGAGGAAAGTATGTGTACTAAACACAACGGGAAATTGGTTGAATACTATTGTAACATTCACGGCGATTGCTGCTGTTCTGTTTGTGCTACGATTGAACACACACAGTGTAAAGTAGAGTATATTGATGATTTTGCGACAGAATTCGAAAAGAGTAAAGAGTATAAATCTCTAATGAGCGTAATAGCCGATCTTACTCAATTACTGCAGAATACTAAGAAAATGTCATTGAAGAAAAAGGATGACCTGGGGAGAATTCATGTGAAGTTTGTTTCAGAAGTAAAGAAATTTAGGACTGAGATAAACCAGATTTTAGATTCCCTCGAACAAAGCACCTTGATGCAGGCCCATACCGTCAGGGACAAGGATACCAAATCAACTGAATCAGTGTCTACAACGTGTGATACGATTATTGCTGACCTGGAGAAGATGTCCAGTAATATAGAGAGGCAGAAGAAATACAAACAACAACGGCAGTTCGTGATCTCTGCTAAAAAGGCTAAAAATCAAATCAAACAATATGACAGTATAACATCAGAGTTGAATAACCAATGTACAATTCGAGAATACTGCTTTCGGCCGAATGAGATTATTATTCAGTCTATCAACGCTGTAAATAGTCTTGGACAATTGGATGATAGAAAAAAAGAAGAAGGAAACACAAAACCTGAGAAAAAGGGGATGGAACATGAGAAGTTATCTGCACCAAGAAAGCCGTTATCATCTTCGGAAAAATATTTAAATAATTTATCCAACAAAAAGTTTTATCCAACATGCCTATGATAAGTTTAGAAACGGCTGCAGGATTTTTACAGGAGGAGTAATGTTAGAGAACAACATGCTCGCATTGACCGATCATATTAACTCCAGTGTAAAGGTTGTCGACGGTTATAAGAAAAAGGTGATATCCTGTATAAAACTACCTAACGACCCATGGGATATTGCACGTGTAGACAGCGATCAGATAGTCGCTACATGTGTTGATAAACAGTTTGTATTCCTAAAGGTTGGTAAGACATTTTCGGTAGTAAAGGTACTGGACATTGGTGGTCAGTGTCGCGGTATTGATTGTCACTTATCAGTATCTAAACTGCGTGCAAATCCTTGATTTATAAGGGAACATATTAAAAGCAATCTCAACAGATGGAAAAGGAAATCAAACGCTTGAACCGCCATTTAACATTACACTAAGTACGGACCAGAAAACACTATACGTATCAGATGAGGGTAACAACAGTGTAACAAGTATGGATCTTGACGGTACTGTACAGCAGTTATATAAACAAACTTAATGGTCCTTGCAGTCTGACAGTAGATATTGTATATTCAGATCAGACTGTGTGATTGTACAGGTTGATTCGGATCCGAATCTAGAGTAGTTGAAGAAGCCCTTTGCTTGGTGTATCGTGACTCAATGTTTGTATTATGTTAACAAACGACATATCCTGAAATAAGTCTTACATATTTGTTTACAAAATTGAAACAGTGGTACTATCAGGGACGTAGATAAGAGGGATAAGTAACTAAATTATATACTAAAATATCACCCGTGCCGACATTTGTAGCAAGTAAAACTCAAAAACTATTCAAGATATGAAAATAAAAAAATAGTTTTTGGAAGTTTAAACATTCTTCTATTGCAGTAGATAAAAATATTTTAATATATTAAAGGTTTTGATAATATGTTATCCGTATGAAAAATGTCAGTCTATTAATTTTTGGAAAGAAAAAAATATAATTCAGAAATCCCAATATCTGTGTCGTTTTAACCAATCATTGTTCAAAATACAAAGACATTCCAGTTATTCATTGTATCTCTAACCTTAGTTGAAATATTAAGCTTTCAGAATATGTATGTTTTGTTTATGTGCCAATTGTGACTTCAAAGTTTTATTTGCTACAAAATGTGAACATTTGGACAATTTTATTTATATGTGTGATATTTTAACCAGATAACGGGTGTACAGGTAGAGTTGCCTATCCCTCTTATCTACGTCCCTGTACTATGAAGTATAAGAAACACACACATGTGGAATCAAAAGATATTGGTCACAATTCCCGTTTTTAAGCTATATCTATATTTACAACGCCACTATTTAAGTTTAGGAAAAGGTATTCTTTAATCAAATTTCAAAGTGTTCTCATCATAAATCACATAGCAAATCATAGGATTGAATTTGTAGTTTGAAACAGTATTTTAATTAGAATGGACGACAATTATAACACTACAAAGAACTATTTTGAGATGAGTTAACAGTTGCATTTTTATCATATCACTTCAAACACTTGTTGTTATATTGTTCTATTGCTAGTCTAAATATATTCATGTCTATAACCAGAATGCATTGTATATCCAAATCTACATCCGCCCAGCTTCTATGAATTAAACATCATCATATCAACTTATATTTTGTGTATCATTAAATCCAGGATTAAATATACCATCATAACAAAACATGGTGTCAGAAGTAAACCAATTGTGGAATTAAGTGATTAATATTCCTTACTAGTGCGAATTTAACCGTTAGAATCATTTTCAAAGGAAAATATTTGTTTAACATTCCAAACAACACGCCATGGAGATGTATGGAGTCTCCATCTGATGGAGATGTATGGAGTCTCCATCCCGAAAATGGACTGGGATAGCAGTAACTTACCACAAGCAGGGGATAAATTCAAAAGACATGCTGAACTTATCTTCTCGGGACCGTTTAAAGCAAAAAGCGAGGAAGAACAGATTTCGTATTTACTTCTTTGGGTAGGCGAGAAAGGTCGCGATGTGCATCAGACTTGGCAAGGCATTTCAGCCAAACAAGCCAAAAAACTTGTTACATACACGGACAGGTTCAAAACATATGTGCAGCCCAAACTCAATCCAATTTTCGCTCGTTTCAAGTTTAACAATATAACACTTGTTAGGAGTCTTGTTTCTCTTTGATATAGACTGTCCCGATTCACGAATGTTATACTTTAAAATTTAAATGTAACAAAAAGACTTTGTAAAATTTGAGAAGTAGATTTAAAAATGGCCGTTGAAATAGCACAATGTTGTTTAGCCCGAACAAATTTCGTCTTTAAAATGAACGAAGCGTAAAAAGGAGCAAATTTTTTTTTACAATTGAGCGAAAATAAATGCGCATAAAAGATGCGCGTGGGCAACTCGAAGAGACGTCTTTAAGTCTGGTTGATGTCGAACCGAGTTTGATTCCGGCTCGCGGCTGTCATTGCGGTGTAACTTAAGGCAATGCATATGTCCTAGCCTCGAACTGGTATATCACACACGGATAAGTGTTATGTCCTCGAGATATATGTGACCAGCTGTTGCAAATGGCGTTAAGCCCATTTATAACAACACAAACATCGACCTAAGGATCCAAACACTATTTATACATACATTGAGAAAACAGGTTAAGGAGAGTATAAGTCTTGTATGTGGAATATTTAAGTCGATGTACGTGTTTGGTTCTTGCGAACTGGATAATGTCGCTCTGTTAACCTTCTGAGTTCTGCTGAATTTATATGCGTTAGATTTAACACTGTCTGGTATGTTATTCAGGTCAGAATTAACGCATTATTAGAGAACAGTGTTAACCAAGAGTTTACACACTTTTCTGTGCTTACAACTTCGTTTAGGTAATGCAGCCATGTTTCTTAACAATCAATAAGTACGTGTATAACTAGTATAGTCCTAGATAATTCTGTACGTACTTACACACTTATCTTGGTCTACATTTTTCGCTAAGGTTACATTAAGACGGCTTGAACAAGGTCAGTAAACAATCTTATTCCGTATAGACACACTGGTGACAACGTCTTAACCATCTAAAAATTAAAAGCTAAATCAAGGTTGATTACAAATAGGAAGAAAATAATATTGCTGTGTTATTCGAATCCATTAGACCGGTTTGTCTTGCGGTCATATTTTATCAATGCATGAGTTGCGTCACTACCGTCGTGTTTCTAATAAGGGATACTTCTATGTACCTATAACATAAAATCAGTATGTCATTAAAAGAGACAGCTAACACGCCGGAGCGATGGCATTTTATAGAAAGGTTTTTCGTGCTATATTGAATGCAAGATATAATGATGACATATACATGGAATGACTGACTTAAAAAATTAAGGATTAAGATATGAAATAAAATAAAACAAAATATAGTGCATTTGTACCAGTAAGAAAGTTAAATTAAACAAACTAATGAGTAACATCCGGAAACTAGTGTTACACGGTTACTGATAAAACCTAAATGTTGACACTAATTAGCTACCTTCTATCATTCTTCAATTTAATTAAAATTGATTATTTTATTGTTAAAACATGTAAGATTGGCTCCCTCGAACTGGTTATGAAGTTGTCTTGCCTATGGATCTGAACTGGTCACCTGAAGCTATGACTAAACTCATCGTTATGCATGGGAAACAACTAACACTTGTGCAAAGACCATACTGCGTTGGAATTTGGCTTAAGCGGGGATACACAACCCAAGATGCACATATTAGTATGCAGACACATATTGTGTAACGTTGCATGACCGTAACTCAAATACATTAGGAGATACGAGCAACATAGTTTGCATCCACTATTAGCTTATTCTAACACATACAAGGGACCACAATAGTGAAAGGGCCAAAGCACTGTTGAAACCGGGCTCGTCGAATCCAAAACTTCATATGCTAGCCAACAGTCCTGTTATGTTTCATGATCGTCAGTCCCATACTGTCCGAGATACCCGTGACACAAATTTTCGAGACTGTTTCATGATCGTAACTGAATTTTTTTTCGAGATGGGTCTGACACAAATTCATCGCACTGTTTTAGCTTAGTCTTAATAAGCCAGAGGCCTTGTATCTGTTAAATCAAGGTTTCAGCACATGTAAAACAGGTACACATCTCCACACGTTTATACACATTCCTGTAAAGTTAATGGTTGTGACGCAAATATGTGTATTGGTTGTAAATAATGTTATCTTTTGTTGGATTATACACTTCGAAATTATAATTTATGATACATTGTAAACTTGTTAAAACTAATATGTTGAAAAGTTGATTGCCAGACGTTAAGACAATGAATTGGAATATGGAGAATATATATATACAGAATAAATAAAAGTAAGTTCGATTTTTTTTGTTTTGTTTAATTATGTTTCTTTGTAGTTTTGTTAGTAAGGGCTAAATGGTCTAAGAGCTTGACTAACATTTTAAACATGTTTTTGTAAGACTACATATTCATCATTCGATCTCTGACAGCTGGTCACAGGTTTACAACTTTAAAATTGGCCTCTCAACAACCGTCCTGGTAAACTAAACTTGCCTACATACGAATGTTATTTGACCGTACACATAGTATAGTCGCATACCTCCGAAGCTCGGCGTTTGCATGACGTGACCCATATGTGTAAAGTTTGCATGACGTGACCCATATGTGTAAAGTTTGCATGACGTGACCCATATGTGTAAAGTTTGCATGACGTGACCCATATGTGTAAAGTTTGCATGACGTGACCCATATGTGTAAAGTTTGCATGACGTGACCCATATGTGTAAAGTTTGCATGACGTGACCCATATGTGTAAAGTTTGCATGACGTGACCCATATGTGTAAATATTCGGAGGTTATTGCATTTGAGTATATTCGTCCACCGTGCTCGCTGTTATGACGAATAGCCCTGGCGACCTAGGGGATGTGACTTCGAATCCCCTTCTCGGCAATCGATTGTTTCTTATGTGAGTCAGTACTTCGTTATTGTATTTGTTTATCGCAAGTAGGTCCATTATGTATAGTTGGGAAGGAAGCAAGTTGCCTTCGAATTATATTACACAATAGCACGTTTTAGCCATTCCTCCCTTTCTACCAATATCTGCAGCATAGGCGCCAACAATCGCATGTATCCGAAAAATAGTTAAACAGTAACCTGCGTAATATATCGAAATAATTGGTCATATTCAAAATTGGTTGATGGCAAGCCATGAAACAATGTTTCAGCTAGCCGCCATGATATAACTATAGTTATGTTGTAAACGTTCTGTATCGAAAAATCAAACAAGAAGCCCTACCTTTGGAAGGACGCTATGAATTACTGCTCTTATTCTAACGTATTCTCGATCCCTATTTAAGCTTGTCGTGAACCCTTTCCCATTTGTAAACGCAATTTGACACATCTGCTGCAGACGACTTTTGAAAAAAAGGGCAAAGAAGAAATTGCTCATAACGAGCGGTTTCTTCTTATTCAAGCTGGGCCCCGGTAGCTCTGTCGGGCTGTCAATCCAAGGGTTGTGAGTTCGAATCCCGGCTCGGCCAACTTTCTTTCCGAGGATTGACAAAAGTCAATGCGACATGCGTCATTCGTCTTCCACCAATGGGCTAAGTCAATGTGGAAAAGCAGCCAGTTGCTTGGGAAGATTGTTGTGTGGAGTACAGGTGTGAGAAAACCAGGAAATGCATGAGTAGGTGAACTTGCCGCCGTGATATAACTGAGAAATTGTTAAAAACGACGTTAAACCCCAACCAATCAATCATTCTTCTTATTGAACTATATTCAATGATAACGCTTTCATTTATAGATATTTTCTATTTTTTGACTTACATATTAACAATGTCGCCCACTGAAGATTTGAAATAAGTGAGAATGGTTAAAATAAATGATTCCTTTTAAAGTTGAAAGATAATTCAACCCATTTGTTTGACTTTCAGGGTGATTCAGTCATTTTTGTTACGCCCGGTGGTCCAACACAACTTTCTTCCATCAATGTTGATCTCTTGCAGAAGTTTGTCCGCTTCTCATGATAAATTTCAGTTACAAGTTCCACAAACCCGGCGTTCAATTAACCTAACTGTGTTTCTTGGCTTTTTCTCAGCTTTACTCAACACTTCATTCAACCCTGGTAACTAACTACTAACTACTTTCCAAATTGGACTAATTCGCTCATTGTTGGAACTACAATGCCATGCGCCATCATTGGGAAGAATATAAGCCTAGTCGGGGATCCCCTAGATTGATAGGCATCGACTGAGTGTTGCCATAATTGAAACAATTCATCAGTTAAAAATGACCGAAACAACGACTGTACTGTTGGTAATTAATGTAAACATGTCTCGGTATGCATTTGAAGTTATGCTTGCTTTTGTGCGGCGTGTCTCTTATAAGGCGTTTTATTGTTTGTCATGCAATTTGATGTGTTTTCTGTCTTTTTATTACCGTACCCAAAACCTTTAACTCTTTGTATACTAGCGGCAAATTTCACAAACCATTGACGACACATGCAAACAGTTGGATGAAGATCATGCCTTAGAAAATATGGGGTCTAATCGTAAATCCAAACTGTCTGATACGCAGATTCTTTTTCAGCAGACGAAAAATAAAATATGTAAAGAGTTAAACTTGATGTGCGATAAGTATATGTGTGTTTGTTTTGTAAACTTGACATCACGTGGAAGGGTCTGATTCGTAAAGGTCAACCTGAAAGGTGAAGGTGATGATCAAAACGCGGTATGCTATTGTACGGTTTGCAACGAGTTCCTGTGTGACACTTGTACTAATGCACACAAAATAGTCAATGTATCGAAACATCACCAATTGTTAGACAGAGACAGCATGCCTAAACAGAAGTTTATGTCGTCGGAAGAAAGTATGTGTACTAACCACAACGGGAAATTGGTTGAATACTATTTTAGAATTCATGGCGATTGCTGCTGTTCTGTTTGTTCTACGATTGAACACAAACAGTGTAAAGTAGAGTATATTGTTGATATTGCGACAGAATTCGAAAAGAGTAAAGATTATAAATCTCTAATGAGCGTAATAGCCGATCTTACTCAACTACTGCAGAATACAAAGAAAATGTCATTGAAGAAAAAGGATGACCTGGTGAGAATTCACGGGAAGTTTGTTTCAGAAGTAAAGAAATTTAGGGCTGAGATAAACCAGATTTTAGATTCCCTCGAACAAAGCACATTGATGCAGGCCCATACCGCGAGGGACAAGGACACACAATCGACTGAATCAGTGTCTACAACGTGTGATGCAATAATTGCTGACCTGGAGGAGATGTCCAGTAATATAGAGACACAGAAGAAATACAAACAACAACTGCAATTTATGATCTGTGCTAAAAAGGCTCAAAATCAAATCAAACCATACGACAGTATAACAGCATAGTTGAATAACCGATGTACCATTCAAGAATACTGCTTTATGAGACTATTATTCAGTCTTTCAAAGCTGTTAACATTCTTGGACAATTGGATGATAAAAGAAACCAAGGAGGACAAATAGATATTGAGAAAAAGGAGATGGAACTTAAGAAGTTATCTGCACCAACTAAGTCAGTTTCTTTGAAAATTCTTGGTGAATTCAATATCCAACACTCTACAGATGACAAACAAATCAGCTGCTTGATTACAAGAGGTGTAATGTTAGACAACAACATGCTGGCATTGGCCGATTCTGGACACTCCAGTGTAAAGGGTTTAATTACTGCCTAAAAATCCTTGATTTAGAAGGACACCTATTGAAAGCAATCTCAACATATGACATACGTTATCGAAAGATGAATTTTGAAAATTACATTGCACTTAGTACGGACAAGAAAACACTATACGTATCAAATGAAATTGACCACAGTGTAACGAGTATGGATCTTACCGGTACTGTAAAGCATGTTTATAAACATGATTCACTGAAGGGTCCTAGCGGTCTGGCAGTAGATAGAGAAGATAGTATTTATATAGCTGGGCATTGGTCAAATAAAATACTTATTATTTCACCACAGTGTACGAACATGCAAGTATTACAAACATCGCGGAAGAAAGGTCGACGGGCAGTTATATATTGTGAAAGAAATAACAGACTTCATTTCAGTCCAACTCGTGATTGTGATAGTCGTATAGACAACACAGTTGATGTGTATCAGATAGAGTGATTTATATAACATTCTAACACTATTGACAATTTCCTTTCTATACACAAAGAAGGATTTGAGCATGATCTAAATGCAGTATATCACTCTAAGTTTCCGGAACTATTTTTGGCTGTTGAAATTCCCTCCCGCGTATTTTTCATACAACGTTTCTAAGTGCGCATGCGTTACTACGTTGTCCTTGACATTTTATGAATGAAATCACGTGACGTAAACAAATCGTAGTAAATTGTTCCGTCAAATGGCCTCATCAATGCCTTACATACCCGTTATAGGCGCCATATGCACAGCAAGACGATTAAAAGGTGATTGGAGAGTAGTAAGCCATATCTTTGATGGTTTAGTTATGAAATGTGTGCTCCAATCTATTGAAACTGGGGAAACTACTACCAGATTTACACATGAAATAACTGAAAAGTCCAGCAGCAGTTATGGAGATTTGACTGATTTTCTCAGACAAGTAGCTGGTATTAGTGAAGAGGACTTGAGCTTCTTGGATGAACCATTTGAAGTTGATGAAAACACCCTTCTTGGCGAAGCTGTTTATGCGCCTGGTGAAAGTTCTTCTAGAGGGATGATTGGCCCTGTCGAAAAGGAAAACCAGCCACCAAAGAGATTTAAACCTGCCACTGATACTGACATTAATCAGCTTAAAGCCCAAAATACAGAAATTACTACCGACAGACAAACAAAATGGGCTGTTAAACTGTTGAAAGGTATTTAAATATTCTTGCCAGTTCAACATATTTTTCATAAATCATCATAATATATGATCTCATTGTGAGTGATATAAAGGCTCGTATATCACGATTTGAGATTCATGTGTGTAGTAATTAATCACGAAGGCCGAATTTTTTCAGTCATATCACAGCGGTCAGTTCACCTACTCATAGGTTTCAAGATTTCTCACATTAGTACTCCCCACAACATACTCTCCAAGTAACTGGCTGCTTTTCCACATAAACTGTAAGCCCATTGGTGAAAGAAGAATGACACTTGTCACACTCAGAGTAACTTTTGTTAAAAGTCGGAAAGAATGTTAGCCAAACTGGGATTCGAACTCGCAACCTCTGCATTGAGAACCTGCATTAATACAGACTGAGCTACCGGGACTTGGACATTTGGAATATATAGGGAATATTATGTTGCGGTAGAGATATCGAATTAGATATTGTTACTATGAGGGGCATGTACAATTTATATCTCGCGAGACTGAAGTTTGAGATAGACATTAAATTGCCCATGTCGTGAGTAGACAATATCCAAAATTGGATTTCACTACTGAAATATAATTTTCCTGTTAGATCATATACCTTATACAACTTTTAAGACAGAATAAAGATAACAATTTATACAATTTCTTTTATTCTAAATAACGAAATAACTAAATGTACACATAAAATAAAATTTCTGTGAATGTGAATGGTGTGATTCATATTTCAATGACGTGACATGATAATAAAAATTATGTCAGTGACGTAACTATATAACTATATTTGGTTCGGTACTTTACCAAATCAAATACGGAATTTTAACCATTTTCCACATACATCTAATCTGTGACATTTGCAAAAGAAATCTTTTGTTATATTAAATGATGCAAAAGGAAGGAAATATGTACAAATAAATTATAATGAGGCCGATAAAACACATCACGGTCTTGACTCTCATGAGAACTACAAGAAACCACGGATGTATGAAACTGATGATGAACACTTTTTGGTACTAATTGTTAGTACATGGCTAGAGGACGAACAGCGAAGATCCTGATAATACGCGATATGATCTGAATCTTCTCTGGTCGCACAGCCTAAGGTAGGCTTCCATACATGTGGTTTTGGCTCTAATAAACTTTAACTCTTATACATACGCTTTCTGACGACTTTGCTGCAAAAGATACTTAATATAACATTAATTGTGACACAACGAGAAATTGCTCATACTGAGCCATATTGATTTTTAATAAAAGAAAATGTCCAAAACAGTGAAAACACTAACTAACAGTAACTTTTCTTCATAATTTAAGATTGGATGATGGAAGCCGAGTATGGTCATCAGGATTTTGAATGGCTCCCTACTGATGCACTTGACACTCTCCTTGAACGCTTCTATGCTTCGGTGCAGACCAAAGATGGAAAGAGTTATTCAAAATCAGCGTTAGTTGGAATCCGTGCTGGTATAAATAGGCACTTGACGACACCTCCAATCAGTAGATTGATCAACATAATGAATGACAGAGACTTTCAGTCATCAAATCAGGTCCTTACTGGATTGGTGAAGGTGCTGAAAAGAGAAGGGAAAGATATTAGCTCCCATAAAGAACCAATTGAGCAGGCAGATATGAATAAATTGTATGAATGTGGTGTTTTCAGTGAAGACGGGCCAAAAACACTACAAAATAAAGTTCTATTTGAAGTTATAAATCAATTTGGTAGGCGTGGTAAGGAAGGTTTACGCCAGTTGCAAAAGAAATCTTTTGTCATATTAAATGATGCAAAAGGCAGGAAATATGTACAAATGGCATATAACGAGGCCGATAAAACACATCACGGTCTTGACTCTCGTGAAAACTACAAGAAACCAAGGATGTATGAAACGGATGATAGTTACTGTCCAGTTCGGTCGTTTGAAAAGTACATGAGCAAATTAAATACTAAATGCCCAGACTTTTTTAAAAAACCTTTAGAATGTGTTTCTCCAATTAAAGAGATATGGTATGCAGCACGTTCATTAGGTGTAAATACGCTATCTACTTCTATGGGGCGCATGTCTCAAGAAGCCAATCTAAGCCGGAAATATACAAATCACTGTATTCGTGCATATACTTCAACTACACTATTTACAAAAGGTTTTAGTAACAGGGCTATTATGTCAGTCACTGGGCACAGAAATGAAAATAGCCTTACCTCTTATATTAAACAATCTGAAGATGAAAGGGCAGCACTTAGTCGAGCTCTCTGTCATTCAGCCACTCTGCATCAGGTTCATGAACACACAACTTTTGCTGACAACACTCGCCCATCCACTGTCGTTGATATCACTTCCCCACCCACTCTCACCGACAGTGTTTCTCATTCGAACATTGTTGATATGAATGTTTTAAAGCATGAAGCAATTATGAACATGTTCACTGGTTCAATCTCCAACAGCACTATCAATGTTAACATGTATCCAAAGTAGAAAATTTAAAAAAGTGTTCGAAACATGTATTTCCCTTCTTTTGGGAGTCAAGGTCGATCTCGCCGTTGCTATTTTTAACTCTTGCATCATTCGTTATAGTATTCAACCATGGGTTGAACTAGTTATGTAAATATAATGTACATTGACTGTAAATTAAATTAAACTGATTACAAAATGTTTTGTTAGTTTAAAAAATCCGTGAATATTGCAAAAACAAATACAATGGGGAGTAAACTGTAAAGATAGAATAGCCGCCATCACGTGATGTTATCAAGGGAAGTAACGTCATGTTTGAACAGAACATAGTTCCCCCTAAGTCGTATCCCTTTAAGTTATTAAAAATGTGCTAGAATTGAAATAGATCTCATTTTGAGTGATATACCGGCTCGTATATCACGATGTGTCGTTCAGGTGTGTATAAATTAATCACTCAGGCCATTCGGCCTTCGTGATTAATTACTACACACCTGAACTCCCCATCGTGATATACGAGCCGGTATATCACTCAAAATGAGATCTATTTCCTAATTTAATATCAAAGACATTACTCTAAGTGAGCTACGCTCCAGGAAAAAGAAACCATAATGCGTTTGTCATATGTAAATCTGCACTGATAATAAGTCTCAGACTTACTAACGTTAAATAGATCATTCTTACATGTACATCAAAAGACAAATATCAGTAGACAGAGTTTCATGTTCATTTTTACCCATTTTCTTTTGCCATGGTTGTGCTGGGTACGTTAACATTTGGTTGAGTCTAACCCTGCACTTTTCCGAATGTTCTGGTTCTTAAGATTTGTTGCAGTCTAACCTTGTTCGTTCTTGATACGTTTGACCACGATGTCACCAGACGTCTTTTTCTAAGCGAGAATTCTAGGCTTAGTTTGGTCTTAAAATGCTTGATGTTCACAACAATGTACGTATTTGTATACTTGCTTAATGTTTCTATAAGCTGTTTGACTCGTGTATGTTTTAACTTTTAGATAATTGTTCCTTTTCTGTTAAAACAACATAGTCGTACCCAGAATGTTTGTACCATTGGGGAATGGTTGATTAGTCAAATTAAGTATCTGAAGAGGCACAGTTGGAAATTAAGATGAGAATTACGGTGTTATTTCTGTGTGGATGTTTTCATTGTCTTGTATGTATTATTCTTAAATAGGAAATATAAAAGTTACATTGTAAATTGAGGCAAACTATTTGTAATATTTTCTATGGCATTTGGTCTAATGTTAGGTTTGTTTATTTACAGCTTTTACCACACTAGCACTGAAGAGGGTTCATTAAAATGATGTTAATACACCTCTCGTTTTGTTCATCTTTGGTCGGGTTATGCTGACTGCGAGTATTCGGATACGAGGCAGTACAGTAAAAGATTATTCTCTACACGTCATCACCAGCATTCTGAAAATTACCAGACCTTCGTCTATTCATGCCTGAGAAGCGAGCCAGGAGATTAACGGCCAAAGCAATGGCTAATCATGAAGAAAAGGTACAGTTTTTTTAACATAAAATTGAAAAACAATGGAACATTCTTAGCAGAATATTTGAAGAGAATAAGGAGGGGAATTCTGATTGTGACATAATAAAACAGAAATTAATTAAAGCTCAAGTGATTGAACAGTTTAGTAAATTGGATGTTGTAGCCACTGAGTATCAGAGATATTTAGAAATTACTGAAAGCGAAGATTTAATGAACGCTCTATTGGATAGGGTATCACAGAGAAGGACATTGGCAAATGAATTTCTCACTACATTAAGTGCCATGAAAACAGTTAACATTGAAACTTCATCCGTTGACTCTAAACGAAGTCATTCGTCGAAGTCAAGCCATCGCAAATTATTGGTTGTCAAAGCAAAGGCTGCTTTTGCAGAACAGACGGCATCACTGGAAAGAAAGAAAGCGGAGCTTGAAGAACAGGAACGAATCAGTGCGGCAGCAGCTATGCGCAAAAAGGTGAATATTGACATTGAATTAAAATTGCTAGAAGGGAAGAAAGAGGTGGCAATAGCTGAAGCTGAATTTGATCACGAAGACGATATTTCAGCTATTGATAGTTTACCAAGTGCCGATACCAAACTGAGGACAGCTGAATATATTCAAAAGTCAGAAATACAGCATGTTTATTCTTCAGCTGCTGAATTTGCGCCTTCTGAACAACTGACTTCTCAAACAATTAGTGATTTCACAAAGTTTCTACTTAAAAAGGACATATTAAATTCAAGGCTGTCATATTTCAATGATCAGCCAGAGGCTTATCAATCGTGGAAAGCAACTTTCAAATCTGTTCGGAGAGACATTGGTGCGTCCCCTGAAGAGGAAATTGATTTACTCATAAAGTGGCTTGGGCCTTCGTCCAAAAGGCAGATATTATCTCTAAAATCTGCATATATAAATAACCCAGTTGAAGGTCTTAACAAAATATGGGGTCGATTAGATGAACGGTTTGGTTCACCGGAAAGTATTTATCATGCAACTGTTAAGAAGTTGGAACAATTCCCGAAATTGACATTGAAAGATGCAGCAAGGTTATACGATTTATCTGACATTCTTTCTGAGATTGAAGGTCTGAAAGAAGACCAAATGTTCTCCACAACATTATCATATTTCGATTCAGCTGCAGGAGTGAATCCTATTATAAGTAAACTTCCTTACAGCCTTCAGGAGAAGTGGGTAAGTCGAGCCATAGACTATAAAAGGAAGCACAGCGTACCCTTTCCCCCATTCAGTGTGTTTGCCAAGTTTGTTCACGAGCAAAGCCGCATCAGGAATGATCCTAGTTTTTTCTACGATACCACTACTTCGAACAATCCTTCCACAGGATCAAACACAAGTCAGAAGAAAACATCTGTTTCCACGAGAAAAACATCTGTAGAAGTTAAGTGTCCTATTCATAAAACGAACCATTCATTGGATGATTGTCGTGTGTTCAAACGGAAATCTTTCGCAGAGAGGAGAAAAGTGTTAAGCGATAACAAGATGTGTTTTAGGTGTTTGTCGCTAGAGCATTTAGCTCGCGAGTGTAAGACTGTCATTAAGTGCAGCATTTGTGAAAATAACTTCCATTGTACAGCGATGCACATGGGACCCGCAACACAAGGAGAGTCACGCAGACCAGCCAATGGTATTGGTTGGGAGAACAATTGGCCACAGGCCCAAAGATGTGACTATCAACCCAAGCAAGAGGTCGTCAACAGATGCACAGAAATTGGTCATGATATAAAGTCATGTGCTAAAATTGTACTTTTAAATGTTTTTACAGATCAAAATCAGGACAATATAGTTAGATGTTATGGTATTATTGATGAGCAAAGTAACAAAACTTTAGCTAAACCAGAATTATTTGATTTATTAGGTATTGAAGGGGATGAATTTGATTATTGTTTAAACTCGTGTGCAGGTCCAACTAATACAAGTGGTAGAAAAGCAATCAATTGTAATGTTATGTCGCTTGATAGTGCTGTATGTTACAAGTTGCCAACTATGATAGAATGTGCTGATATCCCATGTAACAAACATGAAATTTGTACGTCAGAAAATGCTAAAGATTTTCCTCATCTATCTAGTATTATTGATAAATTGCCTCAGCCTGATGAACATGCACAGATATTGCTTTTGTTAGGTAGAGATGTTATTGATGTACATCCTGTTCTAGATCAAGTTGTAGGTCCACCTGGAGCACCATTTGCTCAACGTTTAAGCTTGGGTTGGGTTGTTGTTGGTGAGCTTTGTGTTGGTAATGTTCATGCTAACAATCGTATCAATGTGTTCAAAACTCATTTGTTGTCAAATGGTCGGCCATCGTTATTCAAACCTTGTGATTCCGTTCATGCAGTTGTTGAAAATTGCTACAGTTATGACCCAGTTTTCGTGAGAAAGGTTGATGACAATCAACGTTCTTTGTCTGTCGATGATCGTAATTTTTTGCAGATCATGGATGAAAACATGATAAGAGATGAAAGTGGTCATTGGGTTGCCCCTTTACCTTTCAGACAATCAAGGGAAAGACTTCCAAATAACTGTGCAATGTCATTGAGACGAGCACGTACCTTACACTCTAGTTTATCTAGGAACCCTGTCAAGCAGAAACAATTGCTTGAGTTCATGTCCAAAATTATCGACAAAGGTCATGCTGAAATAGCCCCTATATTGTCCAAGGGAGAGGAGTGCTGGTATCTACCTGTGTTCGGTGTGACTCATCCTCGAAAACCAGATCAGGTCCGTGGAGTTTTTGATTCCTCCGCACAGTATCAAGGGGTTTCTCTTAATTCTGTCTTGTTGAGCGGTCCAGATTTGACAAATAGTTTACTCGGTGTACTTATGAGGTTTCGGAATGAGCAAGTTCCTGTCATAGCTGATATAGAACAAATGTTCTATAGTTTTCGTGTTGATGTAAAGCATCGAAATTTTTTACGGTTTTGGTGGTACAAAAACAACAACCCAGAGTTAGATTTGATAGAGTATCGTATGTGCGTTCATGTTTTTGGTAACAGTCCTTCACCTGCTGTAGCTTCTTATGGTTTACGAAAGTATGTTGTCGATTCAGATGCAGACGTCAGAGATTATGTTTCTGGAGATTTTTACGTTGACGATGGCGTCACTTCAAAACCAACTTCAGACGAAGTTATCAGTCTTATAAAGAGAACTCAGAATGATCTAGCGGCATGTGGTCTGCGTCTTCATAAAATCGCATCTTGTAATTTAGACGTGATAAAGGCGTTTGATGTAGACGATCTCGCTAAGGATATAAGGTGTCTTGAATTTGACAAGGAAGCCCTTCCCGTTCAGCGTAGTTTAGGTGTAGCTTGGTCCCTGAGTCTGGATTGTTTTACATTTAAGGTGGATCCTTTAAGTCGCCCTCTTACTAGACGCGGAATATTGTCAACAGTGAATAGCTTGTTTGATCCAATGGGATTTGTTGCGCCCGTTACAATTGTCAGCAAATTTATTTTGAGAGAGTTAATGTCGATTGAAACGAACTGGGATGAACCAGTTCCCAAAGACATTGAGTCTAAGTTTACATCTTGGCGGGATTCTCTGCAAGCCCTGAGCAAGATTCATATTCCTAGATGTTACTTTAAGGTGTGTTTGGCCAATTTTGTAGAAATAAGCTTACACGTCTTTTCAGATGCTTCTGAAAAAGCCATTTCAGCGGTTGCATATGTAGTTGGTATCTCTCCAAAGTTTAATCCAGTTAGTTTTGTGTTGGGAAAATCAAAGGTAGCACCTTTAAGTGGTCATACAATTCCGCGCTTGGAGTTGTGCGCTGCTGTACTTGGAGTTGAGATAGCGGATGTAGTTTTAAGAAACATAGGTATTCCTCTGTCTGCAACAAAGTTCTATTCTGACAGCCGTGTAGTACTTGGCTATATCAGCAACCAGTCGAGACGCTTTCATACATATGTTAGCAATAGAGTACAGAGAATTCGACATTCTAGTTCACCACAATAGTGGAGTTATATATGTTCCTCTGAAAACCCAGCAGATGTTGGTAGTAGAGGTTTGGACCCCGAACAGTTGCCAAACAGTTTGTGGTTTACAGGACCTTCCCGTCTGCTTGAACACCCAGTAAACATACCAGAGTTTTTTCCCATGATTAGTCCGGAAAATGATTCAGAGGTTCGTCCAGAAGTTAAGGTGTTAGCAACTGACATTTGTATTCGTTATGCCCCTTGTAATTGGTCACAGAAATTTGTTCGGTTTTCTTATTGGGAGAAGCTTATTTTAGGGCTTTCATTACTGAAACATGTGGTCTGTAGCTTTCGACACAAGTCTTGTAAAGGGTGGCATTTTGGTTGTGGTCAGTACAAAAGTGTTGAGGCAAAGACACACACTGAACTCTTTGTTTTGCAGCAACTCGAAGTTTACCATGAGGAATTAGAATGTCTGGGGAATCAAAAGCCTGTGCCAAAACACAGCTCTCTTTATGTTTTAGATCCATTTGTGGATGTTGATGGTCTGTTAAAGGTGGGTGGCCGGTTGCGAAGGAGTAGTTTGTCTTCACGCGAGAAACACCCAATTCTCCTGCCTGGGAAACACCATGTTTCCAAGCTTTTAGCTTATTCTTGTCATGAACTTGTTCAGCATCAAGGAAGGTTGTTCACTGAAGGGTCTATTCGTTCTGCCGGGTACTGGATTACAGGTGGCAAGAGGTTAATTGCTAGTCTCATTTTTAATTGTGTAAAGTGCAAGATACTTAGGGGTCGGTTTGAAACTCAAAAAATGTCTGATCTCCCTTTTGATAGGGTTGAAATGGTCCCCCCATTTTCTTATGTAGGAGTAGATGTGTTTGGTCCATGGGAAGTAGTTTCTAGAAGGACCAGAGGTGGTCAAGCCTGTTCGAAACGTTGGGCTACAATGTTTACATGTTTGAGTATTCGTGCGGTTCCCATCGAGGTCATAGACGAAATGACATCTTCCGCATTCATAAATGCACTTCACAGGTTCATAGCAATACGTGGTAGTGTAAAACTGTTTAGGTCTGATCGTGGGACAAATTTTGTTGGCTCAACCGATTCCTTGAAAATTGACACGATAAATGTGGAAGACGAGAAAACCAAGAAGTCCTATACAATTCCAATTGTGTCTGGTTGTTCAATCCTCCCCATAGTTCCCACTTTGGCGGCTCCTGGGAGCGCATGATAGGAATTTCTCGTAGAATATTAGAGTCTTTGCTTGGAAATGTAAAGAATCTGACGCATGATGTCTTAGTAACATTGATGGCAGAAGTTAGTGTTATTATAAATACACGCCCTTTAGTTCCTGTCTCTAGTGATTGTGAAAACCCAGAGGTTCTTAGTCCATCTGTTCTGTTAACACAAAAGTTTCTGAAAAATGATCAACCTGTTGGAGATATGGATGTTAAGTTAACGTACAAAGATCAGTGGAAGCGAGTTCAGCTTCTTGCGGACCAGTTTTGGGTAAAATGGAAGCAGGAGTACCTGCAAACCTTGCAGAAAAGAAGGTTTTGGAATAGTAATCAAAATCCTATTGAAATAGGTGATGTTGTCCTCTTGAAGGATAAAGATGTTTCCCGCAATTGTTGGCCGATGGGACTCATTTCAAAGGTCTTTCCTAGTGCAGACGGTCGTATTCGGAAGGTTGAGGTTGTCGTTTTCAAAGATGGAAAACGTTTAAGTTATACAAGGCCAATTGTTGACATGGTTCTTCTGGTGAAGGGTAATACCAGTCAATAATAAACTAGTCGTCATTACTAGTTCCTTCTTTGTTTACTAGTTTCTTGGGAGAATTTTTCAGTCTACTATGGTTGAAATTTAAGATTTTTTGTTGTCTGTACTAAGTATATTTAGGATAATAGTTGACTTTCTTACTAGTTCAAGTAATTATTTGTTTTAAATGTTGTTGTTTTTTGTTGTTGTATGTAAGTGTTATTTGGAAATAACAGTTGGGGAGTGTGCTGGGTACGTTAACATTTGGTTGAGTCTAACCCTGCACTTTTCCGAATGTTCTGGTTCTTAAGATTTGTTGCAGTCTAACCTTGTTCGTTCTTGATACGTTTGACCACGATGTCACCAGACGTCTTTTTCTAAGCGAGAATTCTAGGCTTAGTTTGGTCTTAAAATGCTTGACGTTCACAACAATGTACGTATTTGGATACTTGCTTAATGTTTCTATAAGCTGTTTGACTCGTGTATGTTTTAACTTTTAGATAATTGTTCCTTTTCTGTTAAAACAACATAGTCGTACCCAGAATGTTTGTACCATTGGGGAATGGTTGATTAGTCAAATTAAGTATCTGAAGAGGCACAGTTGGAAATTAAGATGAGAATTACGGTGTTATTTCTGTGTGGATGTTTTCATTGTCTTGTATGTATTATTCTTAAATAGGAAATATAAAAGTTACATTGTAAATTGAGGCAAACTATTTGTAATATTTTCTATGGCATTTGGTCTAATGTTAGGTTTGTTTATTTACAGCTTTTACCACACTAGCACTGAAGAGGGTTCATTAAAATGATGTTAATACACCTCTCGTTTTGTTCATCTTTGGTCGGGTTATGCTGACTGCAAGTATTCGGATACGAGGCAGTACAATGGTCCTTAACCACATCCCGTTTAAACGCGATTCTTTTTAAAGATGGATACTACCTAATTTGCTTTGCTTGCAGTTTGAATAACAAATCGATACACTCAGACTGCTTTATCATAAACACATATGGAAGCCATTCCATGATCATTGATCAACGCCAAACTAAAACCAAGCTTCGTAGGTTTTGAGATTTATAGCGTTACAACCTGTCTACTTATAATCAACTTGTTTATCCCTAGAGGCTATCTTGACGCTGATAGGACGAAAATGCGAACAGTGAATGTTCAGATCAGACTGTTCAGAGGCGCAGACTCATCAGGCTGTTCGATAGTCGCAAACTTCGTGTGTCGCTGCAGAATTAGTGTAAAAGAACGGCACGTACCTTGTTACAATAAGGTGGATATTTTTATGGGAATTAGTTATAAACCAATTTGTTTAAGCTCCTTGGAAATATCCTTGACTAATTGTCAAACATCGTATACTTAGATCAGTCTATGCTATTGTAAAGGTTGATTCGCATTCGGATCTACAGTGGTCGCATAATCCATTTGATTGGTGTTCGTATTGGACGGCTCATATATACTTTGTGTTATGTGATTTGTTTCGTGATATAATGTTTATGATGTATGTATTATGGTAATCAAAGAAATATCCTGACTAAGTCATAGATATTTTTTAAAAATTGGAACAGAGCTACTATGAAGTATAAGAAACCCAAATATGGAATAAAAAATAAAGTCGTTTTTAAGCTAGATCTATATTTAGAACTCCAATAATTGATATTTGTGGAATAGGTATACGTTAATCAATTTATCAGGTGTTCTCATCATAAATCAAATAGCAAATCATTTGAACAAGGTTAAATTTGTAGTTTGTAAAGGTATTACAGAATAGAGTGGGCAATTATAACACTACAAATACATTGCAATGAGTAATATTGGATGTTTAGTTATTACACACACTTGTCTCATATATAACATAATCTTAAATATCCTCAAAGCTCAAACCTTTCTTGTACATTATTAACATTCTAATGATCTTTGCCTTTTTATTTCCACTCAAAATATTGATTGTAGTAATTATTTTATTAAAATGAATAAAAAATATAGTTTGATATGGTTTTTTTTATTTGACATTTTATGCATTATCAGCAATTCCCTCATTTGTAAAATTGTTTTCAAAATATTTTACACGTTGGAAACGGGTTTTGCAGTAGACGACTTTGCATGATCTCTTATCGCTGTCTCTCTGTCTCTCTGTCTCTGTCTGTGTGTGTGTGTGTATCTCTCTGTCTCTCTCTGTATATATATATGTCTCGCTGTCTCTCTGTCTCTCTTTCTCTTTATATGTCTCTCTGTATTTCTCTGTATATATCTCTGTCTCTCTGTCGGTATGTCTATGTCTCTGTCTGTCTGTCTGTCCCTTTCATTCTCTCTATCTCTGTATCTGTCTGTCTGTCTCTCTATGTTTGTTTTTTCACTCTCTCGCTATCTGTATATCTCTCTGTACCTCTCTACCTCTCTCAATCTCTCTCTCTCTCTCTCTCTCTCTCTCTCTCTCTCTCTCTCTCTCTCTCTCGCTCTCTCTCTCTCTCTCTCTCTCTCTATGTATGTCCCTTTCATTCTCGTTATCTCTGTCTGTCTGTCTGTCTGTCTCTCTTTCTATTTATATCTCTCTGTGTCTCTCTCTGTTTGTTTCTCTCACCCTCTAGCTATATGTCTCTGTCTCTATACCTCTCTACTACCTCTCTGTATCTCTGTATCTGTATCTCTGTCTGTCTGTCCCTTTAATTCTCTATATCTCTGTCCCTGTCGGTCTCTCTGTCTCTCTGTATGTCTGTCTGTCTCACTCTCTGTCTCTCTCTCTATATATATCTCTGTATTTCTATGTATATATCGGTATGTCTATGTCTCTGTATTTCTATGTATATATCGGTATGTCTATGTCTCTGTCTGTCTGTCTGTCTGTCCCTTTCATTCTCTATATCTCTATATCTCTGTCTCTGTCTATGTCTGTCTCATTCATTTATATTTATCAGTCATTCGGGCAAAGGTGCGCGTCAAAATGCTTGTTTTATCAAGAAAAGCGTTTATTTGTGGGAAAGGGTTAAGTATGCTTGTCATTATCTATTTTTGTTACCATCTGCAACATGTTCGTCATGATGCATTTGATTTATCAGGGATCAGCAAATCATATATGCATACCATTACAGTATTGTCTATTCTTACTTGAACACACCTAACAGACCCTTCCGATGGGTTAAAGTCCTGTCTCCAGAATGATTCATTGGTATGCAAATTAAATATTAAATAATATTGGTAAATCACTTATCTTGATGAACTTTATTATTTGAGGGACACATTGTGTATGACTAGGGAGGAAAAGACAAAATACATAACTTCATCAGTCAAAATTAACCACGGGAACTCCCGTATCCAAAGATCGATTGTTTTGGGGGAAACTTTTGCATGATGGTTTCTTTAAATTGGCTGTTGTTTATATAACACGTCATCGATTAAATTATTAAAAACATATTCTGATATTGCAGAACTCAGCAGTTCTTACATTTTGATATATTTTAATAACGAACCAGGTTTAATTGGTTGTGCAGACGGACCTTTTTTGCTTGGAGCAGACATTATTTGTGTATCAATTCCGAAGCGTGAGAACTCGTTGTTCCGTACGAACTGCACATTCCGGTGGAGTGTCTATACCAAGGTGAATTACATACGGTGTTAGGGTAAATTATTCGACCGCGATTATATTTAACGATCGGGATTTCTCTGGAAAATGCGTCACTTTCATTTTGTCTTACGATTAAAACGACGCATAGAAAATGTTCTATATTCGTTATTCCGGGTTTAAATGCATGATACGACGAACAGCAAATATTTTCATTCCTTTTTCCTGCATTTCAATGCGTGATCATATATTCACGCACCTTATCTGGAGCTCTGCAGATACATTGCTCTACAACGTTGGGTCGAAGGTCAGGTTTGCTAGCGTTACATAATGTGCACCTGTTAAGTACGTCACTAACTAGTCAATGGGCGTACAACTCAAAATTCATACATGCCTACAGACACATGAAATAAATGCCTTTATTATTAAATTGATATTCTCTTGAGAATTGATTCTCTGTGTTGATTCGATAGTTTAAATATGACTTCACTTAATTGAAATAACACATCAAAGTGATGCAATATCGGAAAAAAATACTAGGACTATTTTCAGCAAAGGTGTAGTTTAACGGAACGCGGAATTGTAAAGGTCAAATCTCATACCAATCGGATAAACTCATTCATTTTTTTGAGAAAAAATAAGTCGTTAAAAATCAAATATTTTTAAAGTCATGTGTGAAAGTGCACAGCTGCTGGTTTATGTTCAAATTTGTATATTCTGTATGTTGTAAATGTTGGCGTTTGAACATCAGCATCAACTGTTGCACATGTGTGAATCTCTGCATCCACCGAGGTACATTCTGATTATGTATGTATCCTGTCAGCTGGCAAACCTGTAAACAACCTACAATAAGCTAATTTTTGAATGACATGTAAATACGATAAAACACGATCAAGCAGATATCTACCTTGGCCTGTGTTTTCATATATCTATTGCGTAACTCGCTTTTATATGAGGTAATCCAACTTTAGAACATTGATTTCCGTACTATCGCGTGCCCCAGATTTGTTGACGACTATTATCCTATACGCTGTAATATGTGACTTCTTTTTTATTTGTTTACTAAAAAGGTATTTTACGCCGTTTTCAACAGTTTTTTCAGTTATATCGGCGACAGTTTACTATTTCGTGATCCATGGGTAAACGAGTACTAGGCTAGGAAATGTGCCTTGTCAAAAGGCATTCCACCAAGACCACCGCGAATGGGGTTCGAGCACAGGATGCGAGGTTCGAATTTCCCGATGCTAACGGCCACGGCGGATTCCTCCCCCTTTTTGAGAAAACTAGGCAACAGGTCCGTCTATTTCATGATTTGGGCGAGATAACTCGTTTATGGTGCTTGGAAATCTCCACGGCTGTACTAATGACATAAAGCTATGCATATAATTGTCATCCACGTGCAAGGGAAACACCTAACACGAGGGCAAAGAGCGCCTGATAACCGTGATAGCGGAGTTTTAACATCATGTTTCAATATCATTAAACTGAGTTTAACTGATGTCAATAACAATATGACTAATGATAATAATAAACCACATTAAGATCTGGTCGTAACATTACCATCAGTTTGAATGTAACTCTTATAAGGGATTGCTGTACTTGTTTTACTTAAAAGCTATGTCGTTCAACTAGCTATATACTTGTTCTTAAGATTTATTATCACTTTTTGGGGGAAAATGAAACAGAAAAAGCATATATGATACACGCTTAACTAACAAATCAAAGTCCATTTTACATGTGTATATATTTTTTTCTAAAGTAAAAATCATTATGTTTATGAAAAGTATAGATTAAAGGTTGGATGTTAGCCAAACCTGTAAGTCACAAAATCATTATCTTTAACGATTTTCTATAATAACCATCTATAAGTTCATATTGATTAAATTATTATAATCTTTTTGCAGCTACAATCTATATAGAAGTTTGTTTTTCAACAAAACATTCCCCAACCCTACCGATCCCCACTTAAGGATATATAAGGATTTGAAAAAAGTAAAAGTTAATGCAATAACAGTATATATGTAGCTGTATCACGTTGGTTAAACTCGACTTTCGCATTAATACAAAACTAATGGTGCACATCTTCACATGTTTACGCACATTCCTGTACAGTTTGTAGACTTTAACTAAGCCAAGAACTATAACTCAGTCGCAACTTGACTTCACCGAATATACAACCAAAGGTGAACATGTTCACAAGCTGTCAAACGTTTTTGTAAAATTGCATGACAGTAACTTAAATACAGTCCGAGATTCGCGCGAAACAAATTTGTTTCAACATTATATAATGCTTATTCTAAAAACGTCAAGAGACCACACGACTAATGAAACTGGACTCGACAAATACAAACAAGTGTACATGTTCAGATGCACGTAACTCTTAATACTTTCGGAGATACCCGTGGTCTACACAACTGATATGTTAAAAGTGGACTGCCAAAGGCTGTGAAAAGGCAATGTGACATCTACAGAACAAATAATGATAACTTCTATTTAGTTTGTTTTGTTTTACTATACACTCTTTTTATTAGTGTGTGTATGGATTTGATAGTCTATGTGTTTGTCTGGACAGAAAGACGCCGTGATATAATTGAAATAGTGTTGTACACATGTTTCTGGACTCTCGTATCAAAGGTCCCTGGTTCGAGTCCCGTGATGAGCGGGTCCTGACTTTGGGATTTTTCCACACAAACGGCGCGAGTACTGGTTAAGTCTCCAGGAAGCAGACATCGAGAGTGATTAATCTAAGCCAAAGGCTTGTTTCGCAATCGATGTAAAATAAATAAGTTTAAACTAAACATGTTTCTGGTTTTACGACCAAGATCGATCCAAATATGCCTGCATATCCGTGGATTCCCTGTTTAACATCTACTCGTACATGCATCTTTGAAGCCTCCAAAGAAATGGTAATATACACTTGACTATACAAGTATGTTATTTGATATGGTGTTGGATATTGCATTTGAGTCTATGGTTCCACCTTTCTCGCTGTAAGTACGATTAGGCATGTCAACCTAGAGATTGTGACTTCGAATCATCTGCTCGGCCATTCGTGTTTTCTAATGAGAGTCACTTTTGATCATTGTATGTGTTTATCGCAATAAGTATCATAATGTATATTTTGGGAAGACAGCAAGTTGCATTGGAACTGTATTACACAATCGAACGTCTTGCACTATTTCTCCTTTTCTACTAATGTCTACAGCATAGACGCCAAATGTCGTCTGTATCAGGAAGATGGTTTAAGAAAACTGCATGAAAACGAAATAATTCGTCATACTCGAAATTGATTGACGAAAAGCCATGGAAAACATAGCAAGGTCAGGTAACAATCGTGATATAATTGAAATAATGTTGAAAACGACCTTAATCTAAAATTCAAACAATAAACCCTACCTTTGGACGCTACGAATGAGCGTGTAGTAAAGTATAATTGATCCCAATTTCAGCTTGTCTTTATAATTAAAAATTCCAACTATTCTTTGAAAGATAATTGAATCCATACTCCATGAACTTAGGGAGAAAAACGTTTCACTTTCTCAGTCCTTTTTGCGTTACAGCGAAAGTCTATACGAATTTGTCGTTTTTGTGGCGATTGATCAAATTCAAATATGTATAGACACAATGTCGAACCTATTGAAAAATCAAATTCAAATCTGTATAGACACACTGTCGAACCTATGGAAAAAATCAAATTCAAATGTGTATAAACACACTGTTGAACCTATGGAAAAATTAAATTCAAATCTGTATAGACAAACTGTCGAACCAATGGAAAAATCCAATTCAAATCTGTATAGACACACTGTCGAACCTATTGAAAAATCAAATTCAAATCTGTATAGACACACTGTCGTAGGCCTACATATTGAACAAAAATATGTATAGACACGCATTTTAAAATGACTAGCGAGTAACTAGTGTCCACTTAGATCTCCTATATAGACAGTTTTCAACAAATATTAAAGACTGACATGAAGTCGAACCTTTAGTAAATTGACTCATTCAAATATGTATAGACACTCTGTCGAACCAGTAGAAAAGTAAAATTCAAATATGTATAGACACACTTCCGATCCTGTAGTAATATGAAATTAAAATATGTATAGACACATAGTAAAGGCATGAACACAGCATGTTTAAATGACAACAATAATTTAATGGAGATAAAATAATGTTAACGACAATAAACAGCTTTTACGACATTCAAATTAGTATAGACTTTCGCCACCAAATCTGTATAGACTTTCGCCGCTTCCCCTTTTTGTTCCTCCCGGAGCAAAGAGCCATCACTACAGTTTTTCGTCTATAATTTTTTAGCAGTTTTCCTGATTCTCGTGAGATTTTTCAGTTAAAATAAATGGCATTCATTTTTACCTAACTGTGTACGGTATTCATTTACCTAACTGTGTACGGCATTCATTTACCTAACTGTGTTCCTTTGCTTTCTCGCACATTTACTCGACACAATGTTAATTCCTGGTAACTGTCAAGTCCTTCGGTGGTAGTTTAAAGACGCTAACCTAAAATGACCTTTGTTTATTCTCGGAAAGAAGATTAGCCAGGTTGGGGATCCCCTGGATTGATTTATAGCGCTCGTTGGTAACGACTGAGTGAAGCCATACTGGAAACAACACATAAACTAAATACGACACAAGCAACGACTGTACTCTTTTAAGGAAGTAAATAATGTTATCATAACACGGTAATCGACATGCAGTTAAAGCTATTTGAAGGTATGTTTGCTATTGAGTTGCGTGACTCAAATAAGGACATATAAATCTTAACAATATTGATTCATTGTGTGTCATACAACTTGAAGTGTTCTCTGCCATTTTTACAACCGAATTCAACCCATTTTCTCTTTGCTCACTAGGGGTGGTTTTCACAAACCGTTGAAGACTTATGCAAATAGTTGGATCAAGATCGAATAGGGGGACTAAATGTAAATCCAAACTACATGCAAATTCTTTTTAACCAATGATATATGACTGAGAATTTGTTAAAAACGGCATTTAGCCCAATTAATGTATCAATCAATCAATGAGTCAAGCCTCATGAATATAAGTATTGTTGTTTCTCCCACTGGTCGCCGTATTATCATTCGTCAAAACTTCTAGTTAACTATTGTAAGCAAATGTTGAAGCATTGCATCCGCCGCTGTTGCTCACATTGGGCGCCGCATTAACCTTATGCTTCACTTATATTAACCACAGGGACTTGCTCCTCTAAAAATAGATCCTCTAAAAATAGATATGACCTACTATGCATAGATATTAACAAGGGTGGATACAGATTTCTGGGTCGCCTCGCTTCAACTCATTTTATTCAAAGTATTTGAACAAATATATGACTTTGAAGTAGGGAATCAATTAATAATGCTTTTCTCTATCGAACTATACCAAAATATTCCCTTGAAATATTCGCGATTTCGCCAAAAGGACAACAACCTGGACACAAAACGAAAGTACCTGCGATCGACAGTTCGGAATGGTTCGGTTTTTTTCGAAAAGCATTATTGATTGATTCCCTACTTTAAATTCATATATTTGTTCGAATACTTTGAATATCAAAGTACTGACAGTACTGCTGGAAGGTGATTTTAGAGTGATGTCACACAGATGCAGATGGGATAATGAATTGTATGCAAGGTATGAACAGATCATGGATAGGAACAAACGAGAGCAAATATGTTGGAAAATAAATGAATGAAAGAATTTAAGTTTTTAAAACTTCTTTATTTTGCTGCAGTCTCGGAATATTGTATAAAAAGAATAACTCAAACAAATATAATAAAAAACATAAACACTTATTGTTTAGTTTATACGGTTATACTATATAATTTCGTAAGAATACAAACTTCAAAATTGTTGACAGCTAGACATTATATTATATTAACATAAGTTAGCAAAAACTGTCAAGAAATGAGGAGTATTGCATACATACAATTCACTTCTTGACAGTTTTTGCATTGAAATAAAATATATTTTTTGTAAAAAATATAGAAATATTTTTTGTAAAACATATAGAAAGCATTTTTTCATATTTAAACAGAAATGTACTGGAAATAATGAAATTCAGTCATATCTGTCAATAGCTAATGCTATATTTCTATGCGTCAGTATAAGGACAAAGATATATAGATAGATATTCTTTATTTCCTTCAACTTTGAAGATTAAGTACATTTCATATTAAACATAACAAAAGTGAAAACATAAATATATAAGTATATATACATACACACACACTATGCTATGAATGAAAATATGAAAACATGAATTAATTTTATATTTGCAACAATGTTCGATAAACTGTGTCTGAATGAGGAAACAACGTAGAACGTAATGTTTTCTTCTTGCATGAAAGCATAATTAAGTATAAGTGTGCCCTCAATTTAAATAAATTCTAACATAACAAGAACATTAAAAAAGTGTTGCAAAATATAAATAGTATCATGACATCTCACGATAATCAGATTTTTATAGAAAGGATTTTATTTTGATGTGTATTACGCGTCAAGTGTGGATTCAAACATTTCCAAATATTTTACAATTTAAAACAATTAGATAATCGGATAAAATCTGATTGATTGAAACGAATTATTAAAAAAAACCACCCAATGCATATTAAAACCAAAGGCTTCTTTTCCCACAACAATTTTTGTCAAGAGCTACAATATCTAAAGAGGCAACATGTTAGGCTGTTTATCTAGTATGCATGAGTTCGATTTTACCATACCAATTCAGGAAAAGTGATTTCCCATCTTTCTCCTTTTCCCCGGTAAATCAGTCGATAGCGACGCGGGCTGTCAATACAGCAGTTGTAAGTTCGAATCGAAGCTCGGCCATCATTCTTTCCGTCAATGTGATAAGCGTCATTCATCTTTCACTAATGGGCTAACAGTCTATTTGGAATAGAAGCCAGTTGCTTGGAAAGAATGTTGTGTGGATTACTTGTGTGAGAAAGTCAGACAACACATGCATAGGTGAACTGTCTGCCGTCATATGACTGAACAATTGTTGTAAACGGCGTTAAAGTCCAATCAATCAATCCTTTTTATATAATCATTCTGTAATTTTCCATTTAGAATGCCCCCCTAATCCCCTAATACATAGTTAGTCGAGTAGTCGTTCGGGGGAACACAACATTCGTGAATTACCAGCTAACTAACACTTCTCCCTAGCACACAACTATTGACAACATTGTGAAAAAACATAAGAAATTTATACCAGGACTCCAAATGTTGCGTCTGCAAGTATTTAATGCATTAAACTATTTTCAAGGAAAATATGTGTTTAAAAAATTATGAGGTAAATATTAGAAACCTGCAGCAGACGATTTTGAAAATATCTGAGAGGGATTTTTTTCCCACAACTTTTCAATTAGTAAATATATATATACATATATAATTATATTGGTAAATTAATTGAAATATCACTATGTACTTAATTTCTGATGAGTGAGGACATACATTGTCCTTATGAAACAAATTTGTAAAACTATGTAAATATAACCAATTCCAAATTTCAAATTATATACATATATAATATATATAAATGATGTAAAAACCTATAAATGAATATACTAGAGAAAATATAAAGAATATAAGTGAAAGTCGTAATTAAGGATAGATTAGCATATTTTGGGGGAAACTACCCATTGTACCCAATTACTCTTTATCCAACAATGTTTTATGAAATTTTATGAAATTTGCAGCAGTTTTGAAAACATTTCGAATCCATTACTGAAAGTACTAATTTAGGATAGCTATTGATTTGAAAATATATACATCTAATCATTCAATGGTGTGTTGGTGTTTTTACCGTTGATTTCGTTCCTTTATTATCATTTTTAAAAATAACTTGAAATTTACGCTTTGATTTGTCATTTTCCCTACTGAAATATTACTGACAATAACAGCAATTTAAATTAACCCTTTCCCCAAATGCAACAAGTCTGCAGCGGATGAGTATGAAAACATATGGACAAAATTATGAAAAATCGTTCATCAAATAATTGGTTTATACAAATAATGTATATGTACGACATTGTCGAATTGCGTATAGGCAGTGGTACGAAACATCTGGAACGATGAATTATCTACGTTCCTGTAATAGCATCCCTCGTCATAAAATCAAAGCGCCAATGGCACTGTAGTGGCGATCGTATGGAAAATCATGCAAAGTAACAAGCAGTATATCGGTGTAGGGCTTGCGATTTTCAATAATAGTACACTCTGGTGCGGGTAAATTTGAGAATGTATCAACCCTGCATCTTTTGACAGTAGAATAATGTTAGTTTGCCAGAATGTTGTCTTGGTGATTTTTTAGTTACGTTCTGAAACTGGTCATGATGTGTTCAAAATTAGGCCATTCCAAATTTATGAAAAATCTAGTTTGTACTCGATAGACTACTTTTAGCTCATTAGAATGACTATTTGTAATCTAAATTGTTCGGGTAATCACATGTTCATCAACAGGTCGCTAGGCCATATTAGGATAAACTATTTTGTACACTTTAGAAATGACAAAATTATCAAGAAAGGAAAGAAAACAGTATCCATTAGTTTGGTGTTTGTTTCAATGATGTCCGATATTAAACAGGTCTGTTCAATTTAGTCCCTTCACATTGCATGATTGAGGCTTGTCAGATACATATAAACACAGTGTATTTATATGTCTCTGAGGTAGTTAAACTGCTTCGAAAAATTTGAGTGCAATAACAAACATAAAACATGCACAAAAAGCACAATTTCACTATTTGCCAAACTGTTCAATTTATAAAAATATAGGCATATATTATAATGCTCGATCTCCAAACTAAATTAGACTACACTTTCAGCATTGATTGCTAATTGACTCTAGAATGTGCAGACGTGTATACATAACGTGTGTACACACTGACATCGTGTGTCCTTTAAACCTTTGTAAACCAGTCTTATCATCTAGACGCTTTCATATATTTAAACAACTACAAAATAAAGCGTTTATAATATTGAGATTTAATAACACCCTTCTTGCCAGCTATTTATAGAACCTTTTGGAATTTCCAGATTTGAGTATCATCAGAGTTATTTGAAAGGCAGATAGAACGCGCAATGATATTTATTATCTGCCCAATCATGCAATTATAAAATAAAGTATGAACATAATTCAAATACCTCATTATAGATATAAACAATGATGCTGTTTACACATTGAATAATATAATTTTATATAAATAATATATAATTTGCTTTCTCTACGAAATGTCGATTTGTTCTATGTTATTAAGTCGACAACACGGTCAGTCCTCGAATCGACCTAGTTCGTGTATGTATATATCTGATCCGGTGTATCGGTGTTGTTCACAAAAGCGTGGCGCGTAGGAATATACATAGTAATGTTTACTGCAGAAATATTTGTATTTCTTAAAATAAAATTCACTTTAAAAGACGCAAATACATTTTCAGTTTGAAAATGAAGTATTAACTCTATATTCTTCATTCAACCAGAGACATATAAACACAGAGATAAGCGACACTGGATTTTCAAGCGAAATCACGATTTAGTGAACGGGTATAGCCAAAAGCGCTTTATAGAAAATGAAAAGCGTCTGACGACCCCGATTTTTCACTCGGAATACTTGTTTTACTTCGTAGGTTGTATACAATTAATACCCTGAATTCCAAGCGAAGTCTTATTTGTCCCACAAAAAATACTAGTTATATGTCTGTTGTCCCGTCAATATTTATTTTCTTATCTTTCGTAGTTTAATAATGGAATACGAGTACAAATACACCATTACTTGTAAACGGGAAACATCTACTGGTCAACGTTATGTTTAGGGACCGCAGAGACATATAAACACAGCTTCTACTGGTTTATGCCGATTTCGTCTAATCCAATTGTGTCTACACTTTGTACACTTTATCCTAGTTCGTCTACAACCCGGTGCCATTTCGTCTACACTTAGATTTATGAGACAGACAGTCCCTAAATAAGTTGCTAACACGCTTATTCAAAAAACTGTAGACGAAATGGGATTAGATGAAATGGGATGTTACCCTTCTACTGTTCTGTTTTTTATTACCATCATGTACTCGGCAATACAACGATTTTGCAAGCATCAATGCGACTCATCGAGGTTTTGTTTTAATAAATGAATAACCAATATTGTATGGTGTACATGTCGATGTATTTTATGTCAATTCAAAGGCCCTATTTCTTTATTAACATTTCAGGTTTTACATAATTTCCGACTTACATACGCCTTTTGAAATAATTGTGGCACAAGGGGAAATTACTCATAATAAACAATTTCTCCTTTTGCAACACTGATTTCAATAATCATACTATCTTTTATAGATATTGTTAAAGTCGTCTGCTGCAGACTTGTTGATTGTGGGGCAGGATAATTAGAAGATGACAGACAGAGAGTATGTGTTTTCACATATTTACATGATTGTGGCCAACTACCCCTATTCTTGGTTTAATTGTTTGAGATAAATTTGTTAATTAGAAGTTGACAGAGAGTAAATATTTTCACACCTTTCCATTATAAAAGGGCCCATTGCTTGTGAAAAATGTTTCACAGTAATTATTACCTAATTAGCAAATTAGTCATCAATACATTTCTTCCATCTGTGGAATTTTAATTTCCTCTCGTTTGGAGTATAACTCTTCTCGGATAAACATACAAAAGATTGTAAATGATGGCAAAGTACACACAAGGAGACTTTTTCTCGTGGGATAATAATGAAAATAACTGGTGTTACACATACATATCAATTTATTTCCATTGATCACTCTGACAACATTGCAAGAAATTCTGCTTTATATAACAATATAATACAAGTTAATCCATTTAATGAATGTCCCAACAACTGGATTATATATATTTTTTTTTAGATATATGTTAAAACAATGAACAATATCGGATACAAGACCAACTTAAAAAACGTAGTTTGCAAATTGTTTGGGATAAATTCATAAAGCTTATATCATTTTTTTAATTTCTCGATGGTAATTTTTTATCAATAATGACACATTCAGCAGCTCTGTAACGTAATTGAGTAAATTTGATGTTTTCCCTGTTTCTATAGAGATCTTTTATTTCCAAAATAGTTTTCGGGGGCGACAAATTACGATTCTTCTCTTTTTTGGGGCTCTAGTCTTAGTCTAAAAATATAATTTACAATTAAATATTTCATATTTTAAAGTCATCTGCCACTAATAATATGTGTTCGAATTGTGCAATACTGTCTTAACCCTTTCTTATCCCTTTCCCAGTTGCAAAAAAAATTGCAGCAGATGGCTATGAACACATTAAGAAAACCTCAATACATGAAAGTTCAATTACTGAAATCATTTGAAAACTTAGTTGCAAAAAGATATAATGCTTGTTTTCAAAAGTCGTTTGCTGCAGATTATGGGAAACGTTAAAAGAAGACATTTTGATTTATGCGCTTTACCGTTTTGGTAAGAAAGGGTTACATCAATTGTCAATTAGATGTGGTTAAGTGTAAAGGGTTTTTAAAAAAACAGTTGAAAGTTAACATCAAAAGCAGTAAACTTTGAACTGAAATTTAATTGAAAGATACTGGTGTTATTGTGTACATGTCAAATCAAACATCACATCTGGTACTATCGTCGGTATGTCAACACCTGACACCTGGTTTATACCATCTGGAAACAAGTTGTATCAATTAAACCGTATCATGTTATAATGAACAATTTGTCCTTTAGCCACAATTTGTTCAATTTTATATTATTATACTTTTATTTACAGAGATTTTTCATGTTTTAGCTACTCTGGAGATAAAACATTCAACATTAAAAAGAAGAATGCATGATAAGTAAATCACTGATTTATGTAATTCACCAAACCAGGTCACTTATCTATAAGTTAGATATATCTTAGGAATAATATTGTCATAGAAGAGCTGAAACTATTTCTATTCCACTAATCTATTAACATGTCTTTTCACATCAAAACAACAATGTCGCTCACAAAATTTAAATTTAAAAAAGGAGGCGCTGTTAAAAACAGCATTTGATAAGGAATATCAGAGAAATCTTAGTCATAAAACCTATGTTCCCCATTATAAATTTGAAAAATGTGTACACCGTTTCAAAGATATAAGTCTTCCTGACAAGACGGATTAATTCAAATTGACAAGAAACAATTGAAATTACTCATTTTGACCAATTTAAAAAAAGAGACGCTCTCAAAAACAGTGCATATGATAAGTAAAATCAGAGAAATCTTAGTCATAACACCTATGTTTCGGATTATCAATTTAAAAAAATTGTACACCGTTTTAAAGATATAAGTCTTCCTGACAATACGGATTAATTCAAATTGAAAAGAAACAATTAAAATCACTCATTTTGACCAATTTAAAAAAGGAGGCGCTCTCAAAAACAGTGCCTTTGATAAGTAAAATCAGAGAAATCTTAGTCATAACACCTATGTTTCGCATTATCAATTTAAAAAAATTGTACGCCGTTTCAAAGATATAAGTCTTCCTGACAAGATGGAATAATTCAAATTGACAAAAAACAATTGAAATCACTCATTTTGCCCAATTATAAAAAAAGAGACGCTCTCAAAAACAGGGCATTTGATAAGTAAAATCAGAGAAATCTTAGTCATAACGCCTATGTTTCGCATTATCAATTTAAAAAAATTGTACACTGTTGAAAAGATAGAAGTCTTCCTGACAAGACGGATTAATTCAAATTGACAAGAAACAATTGAAATCACTCATTTTGACCAATTTAAAAAAGAAGGCGCTCTCAAAAACAGTGCATTTGATAAGTACAATCAAAGAAATCTTAGTAATAACACCTACGTTTCGCTTTATCAATTTTAATTTTTTTTTCACCGTTTCAAAGATATAAGTCTTCCTGACAAGATGGAATAATTCAAATTGACAAAAAACAATTGAAATCACTCATTTTGACCCATTTAAAAAAGAAGGAGGCGCTCTAACGAACAGGGCATTTGATAAGTAAAATCAGAGAAATCTTAGTCATAACAGTAAACACCTATGGTTTGCATTATCAATTTGAACAAAAGTTGCACACCGTTGAAAGATATAAGTCTTCCCAACAAGACGAAATGTTTTAAATTGACACAGAATAATTGAAAAATGTAATTTATTAACATGTCTTTTTGCTCATTCTAATGGTAGACGGGGGTATCACAATATTCCAAATCAGTATAATCTGTACTTTCACTTTCACATACAATTCTATAGAACTTCCAAATAAATGATAAACAAAATCAACCATCAAAAGTTTCCTTTATTAGACCGGAAATAGGAATCGGAAGGTATGAAAATATTATTTTTATTGCTGTGAATATACATAAACAAAAAGCTGTCACAATACGGAGCACTTGGCTTCACAATATTTGCAAACAAGATATTTTTTAGACCACGTTTTCCATATAGGACTACTTCTCCTATAAATATGAATTAATAAATATCAAAAACATTAATTATTATCAAACAATTTACCTTATTTAGTTTCCTAGATGTGTAAAAACAATTTTCCACCGCTCGCTTCCTTTCACAACAAAATAAATATCGCGGTCATTTTCAGAATCGACTGTAATGATCACATAGGTAACATTGTGAGAAAAGGATATATGTCCTCTATCAAACAGTAGTACACATCTTCGGCATATTGGATAATTTAGTAAAATTTAGTAAAGTTGTGAGAAAAGGAGATATGTCCTCTATCAAACACTATTAAAAAACTTCGGCATAATTTGAAACCATGATATTGGATAATTTGGTAAGATTGTGAGAAAAGGAGAAATGTCCTCTATCAAACAGTAGTACACATCTTCGGCATATTGGATAATTTAGTAACATTGTGAGAAAAGGATATATGTCCTCTATCAAACAGTAGTACACATCTTCGGCATATTGGATAATTTAGTAACATTGTGAGAAAAGGAGATATGTCCTCTATCAAACACTATTAAACAACTTCGGCATATTGGATAATTTAGTAACATTGTGAGAAAAGGATATATGTCCTCTATCAAACAGTAGTACACATCTTCGGCATATTGGATAATTTAGTAACATTGTGAGAAAAGGAGATATGTCCTCTATCAAACACTATTAAAAAACTTCGGCATATTGGATAATTTAGTAACATTGCAAAGAAGGAGAAATGTCCTCTATCAAACATACTTTGAAATGGAAAACCATAATTTGAAATCTTCGTGGCAAACAAACTTGAAAAACATTGTGAGAAAGATGGACATGCGTACATATAGGGTGAGAAGAACTTCGGCATACTTTGAAAGCATTATATTGGATAATTTAGTAAGATTGTAAGAAAAGGAGAAATGTCCTCAATCAAACACTATTACAAAACTTCGGCATATTGGATAATTTAGTAACATTGCAAAGAAGGAGAAATGTCCTCTATCAAACATACTTTGAAATGGAAAACCATAATTTGAAATCTTCGTGGCAAACAAACTTGAAAAACATTGTGAGAAAGAGGGACATGCGTACATATAGGGTGAGAAAAACTTCGGCATACTTTGAAAGCATTATATTGGATAATTTAGTAAGATTGTGAGAAAAAGAGAAATGTCCTCTATCAAACACTATTACAAAGCTTCGGCATATTGGATAATTTATTAACATTGCAAAGAAGGAGAAATGTCCTCTATCAAACATACTTTGAAATGGAAAACCATAATTTGAAATCTTCGTGGCAAACAAACTTGAAAAACATTGTGAGAAAGGTGGACATGTGTACATATATGGTGAGAAAAAGGGGGAATTTTACAGGATAGGTAGGCCGCATAATTTGAAAACATCTTGGAAGGCTAACTAAGAAAACATTGTTAATATTAATATATGGCATAAAATATATTTTGTAATGGTACTTGCCGGTATTGCATATTCGATGCTGCCATCTATCACATACATCGTACGTGATGCCATATTGTAGTGGACGAACGGGGTCACAACACTCAATACACAAATCAGACATTTTCACACACACACAAGTCACAAGTAACAAAAAATCCAATTTATTAAAGTCACAAGTAACAACAAAATAATCCAAATTATTAAAGTCACAATTAACAAAAAAAGAATCCAATTTATTATAACTTTATAATAACTTTAACAATTCTGAACAGAGTTTCACGAAATTATCATCAAGTTTAATGAATATGTGATAGGCAGTTTTACATACACATACATACATGTATATATATATATATTTCAAATTACGAAAAACATCAAAACTAAGTACAAACACACATCTTTTGTGTGTATCAGGTGTTACTAAGAAAGTTGAACTCATCGTTAAATGCGCTGAAATTAAGCAAGGTTTCATCTTTTAATAAGCGCAATTAATGTTAACGTATATTTTTAATACAATGTTAACATACATTTGTATTACAATGTTAACATACATTTTTATTAATGTTAAATCACATTCTTAAAATGTAGTGATTATACAACAAAAGAACCATCATCCATTCACACCTGTCCGATAACGTGGTTGACTAAAACTGGGGTCGTTTCTTCTTAGTAAAAATGGGGTTGATTTCGCGTGGGGTCGATTCTTCTGGCTACCACGTGACTTGACCCGCTCGCCGTTTGAAGGATTTTGTTTTTCTTCGTAAGGCATTTGCAATCGCCTGTCGCTTATCTCTGTGTTTATATGTCTCTGATTCAACTGATTGTAAATGAAAAGACTATTAGGTAGATTTTACTTTGAATTTATAGCACTATATTGATTAGCGTATGTATAAACAGTTCCTGTAGAATTAAATGTTATAGGGCATATTCCATTTCGGTCAGCAGCCAATCCCATAAGAAGAAGATTATTTAAGAAATAAACTATCAACAACCGTGGGTTATTGGCGAATAACCAATGGTTTGGAGTTCTGATGCGCAGGAATTAACCACGAAGGCCTACGGCCTGAGTGGTTAATTACAACGCATCAGAACGACAAACCATTGGTTATTCGCCTATAAACCAAGGTTATTGATAGTTTCATTTCGATTCTAACATGACCCGACACCTTAACAAAGGGAAATAAATGCACTATTTAGCAAACCAGTTTACCCACAAGTTTGCTGTTCCATCAATTGTGACTACCCACTGCATTATACGCATAACTGCAGAAAAAACGACAAAGAGGGGTAGACTCAGCAACAAGACAATGTAATTTTATTTAATTAATTATTTAGTTTTCATTGTACTATACAAGTTAACAATATGTATAGAATGAGTGTAGTGGAGCAGAATTATTCTATTCTGTTCTACGGAACGAATGTCTACAGGGCTATTGTGTCACAATGTGTCCGAAAATTCAGCGATTTGAGGACAAAGAAATTTTGCTGAAATTCCCCACACTTATAGAACTCAATGTGATCTAGGTCTGGGCGTGTTCGTTATATCTGGGAAAAATCTAGTTTCAGAGATTGTTGAGGTTAAAACCTGAAAAATCGACATTTTCACAACATATTTCTGTAGATCTCGCACCAGCAAATAACGGAATCAGCTAGAAACCTGAAATTCAACCTAAAACTTGTCCGAGATCCAGTGCAAACAACGGTGTGTTTAGATTTCGCATACATTTAGTTTGGATTCTTGGAGAAAGCTTTTAAAGGCGTATACTAGTTATTTATCAAAAAAATTCACAATCATAGAATTTATTTTTTCGTTGTATTTTGTTAGTTCATATAATAACTAGTTGAAATAAGAAAAAAATAAATATGTTATCGATTTAAAAAAAAAAAAAAATATTCGTCTGTAAATGACATAACCAATTTCATCAAAGGCACAAATATAGGCATTTTGGCCGAAAACCTAAAACACACAAAAAACAATAAATGAAAACTACAAATCATATTTAAGTTCATATATAAATTTATATATAGAATTTAAATCAATATGAAAAGAGAATTTGTGAGAAAAATATGAAAAGAAATATATTAAGATGTTTTTCAAGGTCGAAATGGTGTCACATTTCACCCCTGAAAAAGTTAAAATCATACACTTTTCAAGAAATTTTCAATTCTACATAATAGAATTTTCTGTAATTATCCATAAACACTGAACATGGTTCACTTTAATAAAAAATGCAAAGAAAAAGATAGGTCACCGTACTCCTTTTCTGGTAAATCGACTTTTTCATTGAAGCACGGCCTGTTTTTTAAGCAAAACTGCTGTTTTTCTAAGAAAAAGCAAGGAAAAAGACCCTTTACTCTAAAAGGAGTACGGTGACCTATATTTTTTTTGCATTTTTTATTAAAATGAACGATGTTTAGTGTTAATGTATAATTACAGAAAATTCTATTATGTAGAATAGAAAATGTCTATGATTTTAACTTTTTCGGGGGTAAGATGTGACACCATTTCTACCTTGAAAAACAGCTTAATATATTCTTTTTCCTTTTTTTCTCAAAAAAATCCTTTTTCATATTGATAAACATTATATATATAAAGTTATTTTTGAACTTTAATATGATTTGTAGTTTTCATTTTAATTTTTTTGTGTGTTTTAAGTTTTCGGCCAAAATCCCTGTATTTGTGTCTTTGATGAAATTGGTCATGCCATTGAAAGGCCAATTTTTTTTTTTAGATCGATTATTAATATTTTTCTTTTCTTATTTCAATCAGTTATTGTATGTTCTAATAACATACAAAGAATAAAGAAATTCTATGATTGGGATTTTTTTTGTGGAAAAAACTGTAGCATACGCCTTTAATAGGGGTTCTTAACTTAAATTTTTTCTGTGGGCGTGACTAGAAAAGTGACGTCACGTGAGCGGTTTGACGTCATAACGTTACAGTGGTGCAGAGGTAGAGCGTCGGCCTCTCGTATCAAAGGTCCCTGGTTCGCGTTCCGTGATGAGCGGGTCCTGTCTTTGAGATTTTTCCACACAAAACGGCACGAGTACTGGTTAAGTCTCCAGGAAGCAGACATCGAGCATGATTAATCCAAGCTGAAAGCTTATTTCGCAATCGATGTAAAATAAATAAAAATAAAATAAATAAAATATCGAGTCAGCCATTGCAGACGACGTAGTATACACATGTATGTTTCTTTACATCACGTAACGCTGAATGACAGGCTTATACGCGGGGGATAACTGGAATAGCCAATGTGAAAAGTAGTGCATTTCCATTGGTTATTGACGAATAATCAACGGTTATTTTCTTCGCTCTCTATAGGCAAGGAAAACAACGTCATGTTAGAATACATAATAATCAACTTCTAAAAATGCGTTGAAGCGAGGCGACCCAGAAATCTGTGTCCACACTTGTTAATATCTATGCATAGTAGGTCATGTCTATTTTTAGAGGATCTATTTATTTTAGAGGAGCAAGTCCCTGTGTATTAACCCTTGCATGCAAGCAGGCGTATTTTTACCCATCTGCATCAGGCGGTGACAAGCACTGTCTACTTTTGCAACAATGTTTTCAACTGTTTTCAACAAGAGAAAGTTGATGCAACGCATCTATGTCGCCGGATATCCATAGTGCAGTTATGCATAACACTAACATTATAGTAGTTGAATAAACAGTTATCAACTGAGGGGCATATTGGAACATCAGGGATGGGGTCAAGTGAAAATGTATCATAACTTGCATTGTTTTGTCAACGAAGTGAATGATAATTGAAGCCTTTCATTGTTTATGAGCATCTCCATTCCAAAGTAGGTTGACCATGCACACAACCAACTAATTATTGATCATAAACAGTAATGGAAATGAGTAATCTTGCCAATCATTAGTCTTAGTATGTATACAGTGCTTTCATTAAGGAATAATTATAAGATTTGTGAATTCCACATACACTTTTCAAGATGTTTGTCAGAATATTTGAATTTTATTATTTTTCAATAAAACCACAAAACAGACAATTTAGGATTTGCATGCCATAGCACGTCATTTTACATTTCCTCTATTAAAGTCAACAGTTGACACCTTTGCAGCAATCTACTTTTAAAACAATGAGATAAGGGTTAAATTGCTGAAGACATGAGTTTTCTCTTTTTCTCAAAATGATATAGCTTGGCATCCTAATTATATCATACTTTAACAAATGTTGAAATGTTGTCCAATATTTATAAATTAGACCACCTTCGAAATATAATATCAACTAAACAGTTAAATCTCATTGAAATTGTTGTAGAATTTAAACTTAATTTCGAACATAAACTGAGCCCTACAACATGTTAATTTATTTTAATTATTTCCTTCCTTTTTTATAATGAAAATAACAAACTACTCATGTTTTAAAATTATATTATGATGAGCGCCCTTGTCTCAATGATGCATATAACAATATGCAGATCGGAAGCAATATGCCTTTAGGGAATTAAATGACACATTTAACATTGTCAAGGACGAAATAATTGTGTACGAAAGACCCGATTCTTTCTTATTCGCAGAGGTGTCGTTCTTGAAACTCTCTTTATAGGCAGAGAGTGTTCGTTCAAAGTAATTTTTCTATTAAAACCAGTTTTATCTCGGTTTGATCTTTTCTTCATTTGTTTCGAACCAAATAAACATTTTAAATCGCCTATGATTTACTATTTGTAAGTGAGTGTAAAGAGTGGCTCTCTGCAAAGGAGATTGATCTACGCAGTTGGTATTCGCGAGTCACGCGATCAACTGTTGAACAGTTTTAGCTTAGAAACAGTTCATATTTTAGATATACATGGATAAACATTATAAAATGCCTTCTTCACAAATCAAGACATCTCTTTGTACATTCAGTAAGTTAAAATTGCCATTAAAAGGAGAATATTCGACGTCATTTAGCAGGTGTGCGTATGTAAAAACTTAGACTGTGCGACGTTAAGGTTTGTAGTTATCGCCTTTTGATTACATGAAGTATATATAGTGTAAAAAAAGTATACCAGTCTAGCTAATAGAGACTGTTTTGTCTTCGTAAATAAAGCAAAAAAACATAAATGCGAGTCAAAATAAAGAAACTGAAAATACCTAAAACATCGGAATATTTATTTCATTTTAGATGTGTCATTACTTAGTGTTTTTAACCAAACACAATTGTAATATGTTCAAGACATCTTAATGTGTTTCTTTCTAATAATAATCCCCCCTCTCATGTCATTTCTGAAAACCTATTAAAAATAGAAGTCGCGGGCTTCTGCCCGGCGACTAATAAGTATTTTTTTTCACATCTGTGCCCCCTTTTCTTTTAAAGTTTTCTAATGCAGATATCTATCCTAAGAGCTAATATGGGCAAAATGACCTTAACAAAGTCATTCGTTACATACAGGTGTACAGTGAAGTCTTTGGCTAAACTGTGTAAGAATATATGTTGATATCTCAAGATATATCAAATGCTTTATTTTATTTTTATTCGGAAAGGTCCAATATCTTATTCTAACGCTAACTTCTGTGTGGACCCTGGACAACTGATGAAAAACCAAATCCGATATCTGTATTTACCAACTCTTCTAAGTTAATTTTTATCCTAAGTATAATTGAAAGATATTCTAAATTCCATAATATCACAATTTCTGATAGGCTTTACCATTTGGTTTCGAAAGTATTAACTTGTATTATCTTTATACTTAAAAATAAGAATTTGAATTGTATTTATAACGTGCTCTAGAATTATGGTCAAAAAAGGTTCTTATACTTTTAAAAAGTCATGTTAATAAAATCATAAACTGCCATAAAAGTTATATAATAAAAGGAAATGACTAATAGTTCCATAGTGATAAGTTTTTATAGTGACAATCACAATTATTTATTTAGCAATCTAGGCCTTCGGCCCATACTACAAAAACAAAAGTTTAAAAAGTCTAGAGCACATTCTCCTTATCAAACGTAAAGGTCATAAGATTGATTGATTGACTGTTTCGTGTTTAAGGCGCTTTTAACATTTTTCAGTTATATCACGGCGCTTCCAGGGTACTATAGGTCGATTTATTCTGACACCAGCCAGTCAGTCGTATTCCTAACCCCACAACCTTGAGCACCGAGACCGAGGAGAGCAGCCATTACTACCTTTTATAAAAAAAGATCATAGGAAGTGGGTATCACGTGGTAAAATATATTTGACGTTATGCAAGACTTTCAAATCAATAAATACAGGGACGTAGATAAGAAGGATAAGTAACTAAGTTGTATACTAAAATAGAAGATAAGAAAATCACAAGGGCTTTTTCTGGAAGTTTAAAGATTCTTCTTTTGCATAGATAAAAATAGTTTAATATACTACATGTTTTGAAAATATTTTATCCATATGAATAATGTCAGGTTATTAATTTTTGGACAAAATTAATGTAATTCAGAAATCACAATATCTGTGTCTTTTAAACCAGTCATTATTCAAAATACAAAGACATTCCAGTTGTTTATTGCATCTCTAACTTAAGTTGAGATTTTAAGATTTCAGAATATGTTTGTTTTGTTTATGGGCCAAATGTGACTTAAAAGTTTTATTTGCTACAAAATGTGAACATTTGGACAATTTTATTTCTCCATGTAATATTTTAACCAGATAACAGATGTACAGGTGGAGTTGCCTATCCCTCTTATCTACATCCCTTATAAATACTTAGTCATTTCAAATAGAAAGCCCCTAATTCAGAATATTTTTTTGCAAAATATCATCAAAGTCCCTTAATTCCACTAAAGAAGGACATATTTAAGGGACTCTCTCTGTCTCGAGAATATATGTTTTAACTTCTTGCAACTTAATGATGAATACAACAATGGATAAATACTAGAGAGATGTATATGGGTAAATACTCGAAAGATGTATATGTGTAGGTACTCGGTAGTTACACATGTGTGAATACTCAGGAGATACACATGTGTGAATACTCAGGAGATACACATGTGTGAATACTCAGGAGATACACATGTGTAAATACTTGAGAGATTTACAAGAGTAAATACTCGGTACCCACACATGTGTAAATACTAGTAGTATATGGGGCGGTTGGGCCCCAAACAAAGATGATGTAATCGGCGGCCATTTTGTTGACCTAGTTACTATTTATAGTATCTCATTTGCATATAAGGGATTGACACAATAGAGGACGCCATTGTGTTGACCTAGTTATTTATATACAATGACTGCGCATGCGTGGCAGCCATAATGAAATCATAGGTATATATTTAGAATGACATCATAAGTCTATATTTAGAAAGCTTTAACAATGGAGCAAGTGTTCAGCAGCACCCCTCGGCGGGCGAGACCACCAACGATTTGTCTCTAGCCTTCTACCAATAGATTCTAGCGGGTATGTTGTTGGAACCCTCGAAAATAATGGCGGGGAAATTCGACCTAACCTTTGCTACATTGTTTCGGGAAACCTGACACGAGACATCCATACAACACGATATATCCCTTTAGTATGTCGTATAGTCGAGCCGAAGCACGCAGTCAAACATGTATGGTAAAGCAATAAATTTAACGTCTTACCTCTAGCACGTCCAGATCTCAAATGACAGATGTCCCGATCTATTTTTAGTTTCGTTATTTCACAACCACTATCGAATATCAGAAACACACCAGGTGTCCGAACAATAGACCATTGCAATGTTAATCTCCTTTAAAGGCGCCATACTGTCTGCGTTTGTTGATTTAAGTCCGGAAACATGAACAATGCCCAATTGACATGTCAATATCAATCTCCTTTAAAGGCGTCACAGTGTCCAGCGTCTATTGATTTAAGGCCGGAAACGTGTACAATGCCCCATTGACATGTCACAATTAATCTCCTTTAAAGGCGACATACTGTCTGCGTCTGAACACCTGCAACGAACGCGTTAACACTTGTCTGAGAATAACCCTTTACATTGCTGTTCAAAAGTTTATCCCTCATGATGAAAGTTATTATTATGCCTAAACAAGCACTTGAAAAGTGTCAGTGAAGTTATACACGACTTTACCAATTTGATCATATTTCAAATATAGAGGGAAAAGGAGCCCATTAAAAGCGTCAAATCAGTTTTTGTTAATTTGTATCACTATTTACGCTTTAACTTTTTCTCTTTATGCTACCAAATGATAGAAGACACAAAAAGCTTTAATTTAAACCAAAGTTTGTCGCTATAATTGTTTACCGTTTTCGAGTAATGTAATATGAGAGATTTTTAAACCCCCAAAATGAACTTGCCCTGATCCTCAAGTTTGATATTTCGTTGGAAAGATGTCGTTGCGCCCTTTTCACCGGTGCACCAAGCTTCCGGTGCATCGGTGCACCAAGCTCCCGGTGCACCAACAATTCGGTGCACCAAGCTTCCAGTGCACAAATATCCGGTGCACCGGTGCACCAAACCCCGGGTTAAGAGTTCGAGAGAAGATTATAAGGGAAGAACACCGGTGCATCAATAACCAATACCCGGTGCACCGGTGCACCAAGCTCCCGGTGCATTAATATCCGGTGCATCAAGCTCCCGGTGCACCATTATCCGGTGCACAGGTGCACCAAACCCCGGGTTAAGAGTTCGAGAGAAGATTATAAGGGAAGAACACCATCAAGAAAAAATACTAACAATGGATTCAATAACGTGCTCTCAATGTGCTGATACATTTGCTAGTCTATATAGTAGAATGCGTCATATGCAGCGAAGGCACGCTTCGTCGGACAGTAAACCGTTTTCTTTGAGCACAACAACACAAAGAGCTACAGAAATGGGCTTCACTGTTTCTTCTGATATTAATAATAAATTAGAAAATACAGACAAGTTGTACCTTAAAAGTTTTAAAACATCTCAAAACAGTAACTTTTTTATTCAAACATCCATTCACGTGTATGGTCAGTGGACCCACCTCCTGCGGGAAGACTTTCTTTGTTACCAAGATACTTAAATCTGACAAGATACAACCAGCTCCACAACGAATAATATGGCTCTACAAAAGATGGCAGCCGTTATACAACGACTTAAAAAGAACCGTGTATCCCAGTGTAGAATTTATACAGGGAATTCCTCACAACCTAGAGGATGACGCTTATTTAAACCCCAATATGACCAATCTTATTATTTTGGACGATCTCATGTCAACGACCAACAAAGACCCGAGGATTACGGACCTATTTACGGAGGGGTCACACCATAGAAATCTCTCAATCATGGCACTGAATCAAAATCTATACTTTAGTAAAGATCCAACTCAGAGAAGAAATTGCCATTATTTAGTCTTATTTAAAAATCCAATCGACCAACAACCTGTAATGACCTTAGCGCGACAAATGTATCCTGAAAAGGCGGGTTATTTAATGAGTCGTTTTCAAGAAGTTACGAAACAACCCTACGGTTACCCTCTTGTCGATTTGAAACCAGACACTCCAGAAGCTAATCGTTTAAAAGATCCGATCCACAATAATCCGTCTGAACCGTCCTATATTATAAGAGAACCAAATCTAAACATTCCTATAAGGGATACCCCGGTAGAGTACATAGAGTGTGATTCCAGCCTCGAGTCTAAAACCAGTCTAGACATGCCCGTTTGCGACGATTGCGGTATCGTGTTTGGTGACGTTCATTCTTTACAAAATCACGTCAAACGATGGTGTAATAAGCGTTCTGCCTCAGAAGATCACGCGGAAACGCCTCCTTTAAAACGGTGGATATCCTATGACCAGAGCGAAGAAGATGTAAAAGACAACGTCAGCGAAGAACACAAAGTGTTTGGAGTAATGTATCGTAAAGCTTCGAACAATAATGAAAAATCTTGGAGACAGAAAGTGGAAAAATATGAGCGAGATGGAATGTCCAATGACGAGGCCAAGAAAAAGGCAGACTCAAAAATAGTAGCGGAAGATACAACACATGTCTTACGTATGTATAGACAACTGCTTCTCCACACATTCCAATTAGAACACGGAGTCATTCACCAACGTGTCATGGAAGATGTGCACGAACTGATGTGCCGTTCAGAAACACCGTTATCCAATAGAAGGTATAGTGAAATCGGAGAACGACGACGTTAGCGACGACGGTAGCGACGACATTGATGATGAAGAAATGCTATAAGAGGAGGAAGTATGCAGATAATAGATAAGAATATTAAAATCACTCGCTGTGTACGTTACTACCGTCGACGATGGACAAAGTAGAAATGTGGACATGACATTTTCAGCGGATGGCTGAAGGGAAACTGAAACCTAATCATAAAGGACAATACGTGGTGGAAAAAATGCAAATGGGTGGGGTGGTGAAAGAACCTACCATTAACTTTGTGACACCCATGGCTCCCGCTGTCGAACTAGCCAAGTCAGAGGTAGCCAGAAAAAGACAACATATCAGGATTGAAAATGCGAGAAATGTGCATCGAATGCACGGACCATCGGGATTACGTGACTAAATTAACGGAAAGAAAATGCCTGAGGGAGCCCTAAATTAACCACGTTTACAAGATAACGGAACGGTGGACAGTTATTCATAGACGTCATGGATGGAGTATGCCACGAATTGACAATCATTTTCATCCCGTAATGAATCGTGATTTGTGAATACTGTGTTCAATAAATAGTGTTAGTTATTTTGATTCTGCGAACTACAATACTTGATTATATAATAAAAGTGTAGAAATTGTATTCATGTCTTTGTTTTTCTTTTACCCCTTGCGCTGCTTATTTAAAGTACAATGTCATGAAAACATTGATCGGATATCTTTCAAATTCGAATATACTCATATATCGATAAGAGCTTTCGAATGATATACAAATTGTAAACATCGGTTCAGAACTAAGGAAGATATGACCATTGTAATATATAATGACGTCACTTCCGGTTTACAGACTAACTAAACTTTCGGTTTAATCATCTCAATCGATAGAACATCCGAAATCCTTTTCAAGGGGTCCAAACACGTCTACATTCGGACAAGAAATAAAGGAGATATCGGTATTTACGCATTGAGAAGACTTTTGACGCACTTTGAAACAAACAAATATTTAAAACATGACATCCCTTCCGGTTTGGTCATCTCAATCGATAGTCAATCAGAAATCCTTTTCAATGGGTCCAAACACGACTACATTCGGACAAGAAATAAAGGAGATATCGGCATTTACGCATTAAGAAGACTTTTGACGCACTTTGAAACAAACAAATATTTAAAACGGCGATAACTAGAGATCCCTTTGTCGTAGAACCATAATATTTTCAGATTTGAAAAGGTTGCAGCGAGATCTTTTAAATGGTCTACATATTTGTTTTTGTTTTTAGGTTTAAAAATTTATTATATCGCAAATCTGACTATTTTAAGAAATAATTACGAGACTTCCGGTTTGACCTCATCAATCGATAGAAAATCCAAAACCCTTTTCAACGAGTCCAAACACGTCTACAATCGGACAAGAAATAAAGGAGATATCGGCATTTGCGCATTGAGAAGACTTTTGACGCACTTTTAAAAAATAATTTTAAACTGCGATAACAAGAGAACTAATAGTCATAGGACCATAATTATTTCGTATATGAAAAGGGCGCAACGACAACTTTCCAACGAAATATCATTTCAATATCAATAACATTTAAAGTTCATTTTGGGGGTTTAAAAATCTCTCATATTACATTACTCGAAAACGGTAAACAATTATAGCGACAAACTTTGGTTTGAATTAAAGCTTTTTGTGTCTTCTATCATTTGGTAGCATAAAGAGAAAAAGTTAAAGCGTAAATAGTGATGCAAATTAACAAAAACTGATTTGACGCTTTTAATGGGCTCCTTTTCCCTCTATATTTGAAATATGATCAAATTGGTAAAGTCGTGTATAACTTCACTGACACTTTTCAAGTGCTTGTTTAGGCATAATAATAACTTTCATCATGAGGGATAAACTTTTGAACAGCAGTGTAAAGGGTTATTCTCAGACAAGTGTTAACGCGTTCGTTGCAGGTGTTCAGACGCAGACAGTATGTCGCCTTTAAAGGAGATTAATTGTGACATGTCAATGGGGCATTGTACACGTTTCCGGCCTTAAATCAATAGACGCTGGACACTGTGACGCCTTTAAAGGAGATTGATATTGACATGTCAATTGGGCATTGTTCATGTTTCCGGACTTAAATCAACAAACGCAGACAGTATGGCGCCTTTAAAGGAGATTAACATTGCAATGGTCTATTGTTCGGACACCTGGTGTGTTTCTGATATTCGATAGTGGTTGTGAAATAACGAAACTAAAAATAGATCGGGACATCTGTTATTTGAGATCTGGACGTGCTAGAGGTAAGACGTTACATTTATTGCTTTACCATACATGTTTGACTGCGTGCTTCGGCTCGACTATACGACATACTAAAGGGATATATCGTGTTGTATGGATGTCTCGTTTCAGATTTCCCGAAACAATGTAGCAAAGGTTAGGTCGAATTTCCCCGCCATTATTTTCGAGGGTTCCAACAACATACCCGCTAGAATCTATTGGTAGAAGGCTAGAGACAAATAGTTGGTGGTCTCGCCCGAAGGGTGCTGCTGAACACTTGCTCCATTGTTAAAGCTTTCTAAATATAGACTTATGATGTCATTCTAAATATAGACCTATGATTTCATTATGGCCGCCACGCATGCGCAGTCATTGTATATAAATAACTAGGTCACCACAATGGCGTCCTCTCTTGTGTCAATCCCTTATATGCAAATGAGATACTATAAATAGTAACTAGGTCAACAAAATGGCCGCCGATTACATCATCTTTATTTGGGGCCCAACCGCCCCATATACTACTAATACTCTTGAGATACACATGTGTAAATGTTTTTATTTGCATTATCAAACTCAATTGCAGAATATATTTGTACGTGGCGACTTTCAATTACAAATAAACTGCATCAGGCAATATGGTGGTTTGCTCACCTCTGCACGAAGTGCTCAAGGTGGGCTATTGGGAACGCCTTGTGTCCATCGTTAGTCCATTCTCGGTACCCAGGCTATAAACTGTTCACATACTCATGCGTCCTGGGTAATTCAATCCAGCTACTCAATAGTACTGAACACACCAGTCGTGCGTCGTGTGTCGTGAACCGTATCAGGCAATAAGCTAGTCATTTCTGAATATGTCGTTGTATACAGACTACGGTGAAGCTGTGCTTAAGTACAGTCACACCAGAGCCTTCACTGTCCGTCAATATGCAGCATAGACCATGATGTTTCCACTGGTGACAATATATAAATCTGGGCCGATTATTACCATGTCAATGTTATCTCATTCAAATCAGGTCATAATACTTCGGTGTGTGTATATTTGTTCTGACAACACCAACATGTTTAAGGTCATCTCGTATTGACCCTATATATTTAAATATTCATGAGTAGGAGCTCGTATTTGTGTTCAATGTAACCGCACAATACAACCAACGCTTGGTTCTGCAATCAATATGGTTTCTATACAATCGGACAACTCGGTTATCACCGTTTCTTTATATCGTTTATCTATATGGTTTATCTCCAGTGGTGATACATGTACCTGTTGATTTTGTAGGCCATCCTTGTATTGGTTTTAGCAAAGTTCAATCTTGGCTGACTTGAAATGGTCAGTCATTAGATGTATACAAGCTTTTGCTACTGCAGCGAATAATATGCCTCATATATGAATGAGATTGCTTAGCCTTTTAACTTTTAATGAAATTAAAACGGAGTAGCAGCAAGACCTACACTTCGATTGACGAGGCGTTAACACTATCAAACATAAATATTCATTTTTAACTCATAATGAGCAAATTAATCATATTTTTTAAATGTGTTCCGCCTTTTTTCCCCATAATACAACTATAAACAGCTAATTGCCTTTGTTCTTTCCAAGATATCTTCAACGTCGTCTGCTGTATTGTTTTGTGTGGGAAAGGGATAGTGGTTTACGTATTCAGACATTATATGACCCCTCTTATTGCAAAAGGTACACGTTTTCATTTCTGAACAGTGTATGTTAAGATCTGCCTGAACATCTACCCGTCAAGTTGACAGAAGCTTCTAACAAGTGTACAGTATATATCTTGATCTGACTGTACGGTTGTACAGTCTGATCTTGATCTACACAGTTCACAATCTGTATCCTTTGCTGTGTACGAGCTTATACCAATGAATTCCAATTATAAATATCAACGGAACAGATCTGTTTGAGAAATTGACCCGTTCCCAACCCCCTCGGTGATGTTATAGATGAACGTCCGCTTCGGGTGCAGAAGGTCGCGGGTTCAATCCCCGGTCGGGTCATGCAAAATACTTTAATAATGGTAGAAATGGATTTTCCTCGTTGGCGCTCAGGGCTGTTTGGTAAGCTGATTCACTGGTGTCAGGATAAGTAATGACACAGGAAACGCTGAGATATAACTGAAAAAGTGTTGAATGCGGCATAAAACATCATACAATTTAACCCGTTCCCACACATAAATTATATGCAGTCTTTGACAATGAAAACATCTCTGGGAAACTACAGTGTGTGGGGAAGCAAGCTGAATGACAGTACAACTTAAAAACAGCTTCTTCAGCGTGTTAAAAAGGCTTAAACGTTACTTGATAAGGTTTTCCATTTGTCTTAGGTAACAGTACTAAAGCACCAAAATCGAACAGACATACATCTCTGCTAAAAATAATTGGTCTCCCCTTTTTTTAATGGAGAATTTAAAGTTCAAAATCAAGATGTATTGACACCCGAAATTCTCATATGACGTCATTCAAATAATGGCCGCTATCTGTGTTGACTGATAAACATTGAAATTGTTATATATATGAGACTTTATATGGATGTACTTGATTGATATTGTAACTCGTAAACATGTTTGATACCTGCAGTTGAGAGTACGGACTGGTCTACGGAGACGATATCTACAGCATAAATACTGGTAAGTTCGATTTTAATTCATTGTTTATCTTTCTCTTTTTGTATCTGTTTTAAACTATGGAATGTCAGTAGAATATGTATTTCACGCATATATAAATCAGACTATAGACCTATACCTCTACCTTAATGTATCTATATCTAATGATATTGAGCCGTCCCGCGAGAAAACCAACATTGCGGACTCTGCGTAAAGTATCGATCAGGATCATCCTGAGCATGCCGCACAGGCTAGACACTTTTCGCCTCCTATGGATTTTCTGTTATAGGACTCATTACTCTATACCTCTATCCCCCTGAGACGGAATGTGTCGGTCCGGATCAATCTGCGCGGACTGCGCATCCTGATCTGGGCCGATACATTACGCAGAGGCCATTTTGATGGTTTTCTCGCGGGACGGCTCAATTATATTACTGATTCTGGTGAGTGACAAACATTTGAAAACACCGAACATGTATTTTTATGCATAACTTTCCAAAAGATGTGCAGTCGATTTCGTACATAATCACCCGTCTCTTGCTTCCTCTCTGCTGTTGGTATTAACGAAGTTTGTGGAGCATGTGGTTATAAGTTCGAAACTCAGTTCGGTCATTCAATCTGTGTGAAGAAATTCGTGGTTGAATCGGTTTCATGTGTTTATCACAATTGGTCTCGAAAGGTCTCTGTTTGGTGGGAGCGAGTTGCATGGGAAAACAAAGTGTAGAGTACTGATGCAAGAGAGCCATTAAGTGAACTGGATCACATGATATAACGGATGATACAATTGAAAACGGCATTACAACTTATAATTAAGTATATTACGCAATTACATATTTAAACTGACTTAGTCATTTCGCTACGCCTTGAGCAAAGGGAAAAATACCAATCTTTTCTCTTCCACCTGTCTCTGCATATTACTGCCGTTTAAGTGATTCATAGGGGATACATGGGTTTATACTGGTCGACGCTAAGCATATCGGCGTACAAATCGACTGCCCATATGTTGGCTTATTCTTCCAGTACATTGAACTCTCATGTCACGTGATAGCATGTAGATTAAACTACTCAGGACACATTGCAATATAACGCATAATATAAGATGTAGTTAATACAAAGCAATAGTGTAACAAGAGGGCAAAGATGGCCAAAAGTCGATCACCTGAGTGATAGTAAATTAGTAGCAAATATTTAACAGCAAATATCTGGGAATATTTGAACAGGAGTGCAAATGAAACTGCAAAGAGTGGACACTGGTAAAGACATAGTAAAATGGCTTATCAGTAAAGGCCATTTATAACATGAAATCTAACAAGAACTTTAATAAGAATGGAACTATAAAGTAACATTTCTACCAACTTATCTTGGAGGAAAAGGATTTTAAAGTTTGGGTATTTTTCGCACTTTCTGATGCCGCAGCAACAAAAGTTCTAAACAGAATGTAAGTCTTTGGACAATTTTGAAAGAGGACTCAACACAGGAACATTCCTGTGAAGTCCAGTGGAATGGTAGGAGTTATCATTTGTAGCTAAAAGTTAAATTTACCCCTTTTGTGATGACGCCTGGTTGCTATCATTGGGTAACCAATCAATACAGCTTGAACAAATTAAGTAGAAGTAAGATTCCTATTCAATTTTTCTTAAAATCAGACAAGCACTTTATAAAAAAGGGAATTTTTAAATTTTTAAATTTTGCATCTTTTCTGATGCCGCCTGACTGCCATATTTTTAATCCAATTAGTATGGCTTGAACAATTTTTGTAGAGGGTCACCAAGGAACATTTTTACCAAATTATATTGGAATCTGAAAAGAAGATTCCGAGAAGAAGATTTTTAAAGTTTGGACATTTTGCCCCCTTTCTGATGCCGCAGCAACCAAAGTTCTCAATGGAATTCTCAATGGAATTTAAATCCTTGAACACTTTTGATTGATTGATTGATTGGGGTTTAAGGCCGTTTTTACCAATTTCTCATGCATATCACGGCGGCCAGTTCACCTACTCGTGTGTTTCCTGGTTTTCTCACACCAGTACTCCACACAACAATCTTCTCAAGCAACTGGCTGCTTTTCCACATAGACTTAGCCCATTGGTGGAAGAGAACACTTTTGAGAGAGGGCCACCAAATTCCTGTGTAGTTTGGTTACAATTGGTCCTGAGGTAAAGGAGTAGATGATGTTTAAAGCTTATAGTAAACGACGGAAGACGGAAGGACGTACTCATGAAGTGTATTTGTGGGGTTATTTCTTTTGTTTGAAACTTGTGGGTTGCAAACCACAAGTATGCTATTCATTCCGTAATTATCCCCCTTTTACGGAATGAACAGCATTAATATGCAAATAAGATACCCGTTATAAAACAAACAAAAAACTATTTATCGAAGTGTCTTTTATAAAGGTGGTGTTTGGGATTCATAAGACACACCCCACAAGTACTCTCTCACCTGGACGAACATAGAGTGATCAGAATAGATCTGGTGAATTAAAAACGTATATTACTATTTCTCTGGAAATTTAAAAATTTAAAGTGGCTGTTGTGTGAAATAAAGACTGGCATCTTATTTCTGTTGCATAGCATACTGTTACAAGGTACTTCCTAGTGCTATATTACCACGGCACAGAAATAAGATCCCAGTCCCCAATACCACCATGTGTGTTGTATTACCAACTTGACTTTATGTAAAAGTCATCTTGTGTGTTGTATTACTACCCTGACTTTATGTGTATTACCTTTTTGTTTGCAGATATTATTGTTAGTTTAGGAATTATCAATCTTTTAATCTTTTTGTCCTTTTGTGCATGGTTTGGGTAGGTGTGAAATAAAGACTGACATCTTCTTTCTGTGCCGTGGTAATATTGCATCAGGAAGTACCTTGTAAAATTGTCCACCAATACCTTTATGTGCGTTTGCTTCTTACGGGAAGTTAAGATCCGGTTTTAATGAAATTGTTTTATAACTTAGACATCTCACCTGGCGACAAGGGACTAATGGTGTCGCTTTTCAGAAATGCTTGGGTGGTATATTTTTTCCTTTAAAAGAAATAAATTTATTTTATAATTTCATACTTAAATTACAAGTGCTAAAGATATGCATTACATATATCTTGTATATGAATTAACACTCACAAGAAATCTTTTTTCATTTCAAGTTTGTTACATATTGAATAGCCAATGCTCTTCTTGCGAGTGTCAATTCATATACAATTATCATAAGATACATAGAACGTATTTCTTTAAACCTGTAAACCTTTAATAGACAATACGATTAAATCATTTGCATGTTTGAAAATAAGAGGAAAACCTTAGCCCTTCGAACGAAAGTGTGAATACAGTGCAATCCGTGCTGTCTGACGAGGCTAGAAACTGTTGGCTGCTCAATTCAATCTTTATATTTATATAATTTGCTACGAACTCTTCAAAGTGCTACGCTGGGCAAGTCAATTTTAAAACTTCAGCATTGGCAGGGGTACAGTAAGAGGAAATCCTTAGGATACTTTATAGGCTTTCGTCCTTCCCATTTGATTGTGTTTTAAACCCGATGAACTAGTTCTTTAAAAACGAATTTGAATTACTTGGTGATACTTATATATTTGCTCATATGGCTAACGAAACACTTGTAAATAAAGCAATCAAATACACAAATGAAGAATAGTTCATGCCTTATGACGTTAATGCAACTTTTCTTCTTTCAGTAACTCATACCAACCATGGAAGTATCAGGGAGGAGACAGGTAGGGAATGATGAGTTGAGTACTGGTATTCTCTGTGACCCATGTAAAGGTGAAGACGAAGATGAAAACGCTGTATTCTATTGTACAGTATGCAACGAGTTCCTATGTGACACGTGTACTAATGCACACAGAAGAGTTAACGTATCGAAACATCATCAATTGTTAGACAAAGACAGCATGCCTAAACAGAAGTTCATGTCGTCGGAGGAAAGTATGTGTACTAAACACAACGGAAAATTGGTTGAATACTATTGTAACATTCATGGCGATTGCTGCTGTTCTGTTTGTGCTACGATTCAACACAAACAGTGTAAAGTAGAGTATATTGATGATTTTGCGACAGAATTCGAAAATAGTAAAGAGTATAAATCTCTAATGAGCGTAATAGCCGATCTGACCCAACTACTGCAGAATACAAAGAAAATGTCATTGAAGAAAAAAGATGACCCGGGGAGAATTCACGGGAAGTTTGTTTCAGAAGTAAAGAAATTTAGGGCCGAGATAAACCAGATTTTAGATTCCCTCGAACAAAGCACCTTGATGCAGGCCCATACCGTGAGGGATACGGATACCAAATCGACTGAATCAGTGTCTACAACGTGTGATTCGATGATTGCTGACCTGGAGAAGATGTCCAGTAATATAGAGACGCAGATAAAATACAAACAACACCGGCAATTCGTGATCTCTGCTAAAAAGGCTAAAAATCAAATCAAACAATATGACAGTATAACATCAGAGTTGAATAACCAATGTACAATTCGAGAATACTGCTTTCGGCCGAATGAGATTATTATTCAGTCTATCAAAGCTGTTAACAGTCTTGGACACTTGGATGATAGAAAACAAGAAGGTGACACAAAACCTGAGAAAAAAAAGGGGATGGAACTTGTGAATTTACCTGCACCAAGAAAGTCAAAGTCGCTTTCATATTTGGAACAATTATTAAATGCCAAAAAAACAGAACGAAACCTTTTTAATCCGCAAAATTGAAAATTTATACTATTAAAATGAATAAAAGATATAGCTTGCCATGCTTTTTTCTGAGAAATTGTATGCAGCCCCAACCCCATTTTTAAAAGAATGAAATTGGAAACATTGTGTTCTTACCTTCACTTATCTATGAACAACATAGTCTTATCTAGATCCACATTTGTATCATATCACTTCAAACACTTGTTGTTATATTGTTCTATTGCTAGTCTAAATATATTCATGTCTATAACCAGAACGCATTGGGTATCCAAATCTACATCCGCCCAGCTTCTATGAATTAAACATCATCATATCAACTTATATTTTGTGTATCATTAAATCCAGGATTAAATATACCATCATAACAAAACATGGTGTCAGCAGTAAACCAATTGTGGAAAAAGTGATTAATATTCCTTACTAGTGTGAATTTACACGTTAGAATCATTTTCAAAGATAATATTTGTTTAACATTCCAAACAACACGCCATGGAGATGTATGGAGTCTCCATCCCGAAAATGGACTGGGATAGCAGTAACTTACCACAAGCATGGGATAAATTCAAAAGACATGCTGAACTTATCTTCTCGGGACTGCTTAAAGCAAAAAGCGAGGAAGAACAGATTTCGTATTTACTTCTTTGGGTAGGCGAGAAAGGTCGCGATGTGCATCAGACTTGGCAAGGCATTTCAGCCGAACAAGCCAAAAAACTTGTTACATACACGGACAGGTTCAAAACATATGTGCAGCCCCAAACTCAATCCAATTTTCGCTCGTTTCAAGTTTAACAATATAACACTTGTTAGGAGTCAACCTATGTAAATTTTCACAAGACAATCTGAGCTTACACTTTTCAGAAATGACAACTCTGATTTTCTCTTTGATATAGACTGTCCCGATTCACGAATGTTATACTTTAAAATTTAAATGTAACAAAAAGACTTTGTATAATTTGAGAAGTAGATTTGAAAATGACCGTTGAAATAGCACAATGTTGTTTAGCCCGAAATAATTTCGTCTTTAAAATGAACGAAGCGTAAAAAGGAGCAATTTTTTTTTTACAATTGAGCGAAAATGAATGCGTATAAAAGCTGCGCGTGGGCAACTCGAAGAAACGTCTTTGGTGACACATAACACTTGCTTTCGGGATATTTGGATTTTGGCCAGGGTCAAAAATAGAAATAATAACAAATAGTAAGTTTTGGGTACATTTTTGGGTAAATGGTTGATTTTGATGTTTATAAATGTGAAAATTGAGCTCTAAGCATGGGATGGAATTTTTCAGTTGAACCCACTTCTCCTTCCGGTTTGACAATACTGGTTGCAGAGCTAGGCGTGAATTTAGAGGTAAATTTGAATACCAGCTTTCGCGTCCAAAATTGCTTGAAAAGGAGCTGGAAACGTGGTATTTCTGACTGCATCCACAGATTGCCTATCGTTTTGAGAGTCTTAGCAGCCTTTCAATTTTACCCTTATCCCCTGCGTTTTTGTTGTGTGATTTTTGGAATAAAGGGTCAAATTGATCTTTCTGTCCTACTTTTTTCACCCTGTTTCAGACCACTTTTGTGGCCACTTCTTTCCATAATATGGACTGAGAGTGTGACTTCCAGTCAGTTTCTTATAATTCTGGCACTCCTTGATACAGGCAAACCCTTTTTATCGAACCAGTATGGATATTATGAGAAATATTGAGAGAATAAAAGTTGGGGTTTCCGAGGAAACAGAAAATCTGCTTTCAACTGTGTTATGCCACCTTATAGGTCAACTGACATCCATAACATGCCCTTTTTAGAGCATTTCCATCAATTTATATGAAGAAAATGAACATAAGACTGCATTTGACTGCTTTTTCTCTGGTCAAATGTTTGATCAAAACAAGGGAGGTAATTCAATAACAAAGAAAATTGCTATGTTTGAAATGTAAATGTTTCAATTTTCCAGCTATTTTTGGCATTCAGACAAAATTGCAGTTTCATTGTGGAAATTAGTTAATTCCATCACATTTATGCTTAGATTTGTCATTTCAGGCATTGTTGCATTAAATCCACTCTTGTTTGCCCAATCTCTTCATTCAGTCTCTGAAATGTGCAGTTTAGAGCCGCAAATGTGTTGAAGTAGTGCGATTGACAAGACTGCAGTCTGCGACAAATGCCAACTTTTCACCGGTTTGATTGACAAATCTGACCATACATGTGCATTCGGTTTTTCATGTATCCTTTGGCTTTTCAGCGGGGTTTTTGATGGACTTTGTTATTGCGTTGAAATTAGTCGAATTCAGGCTTGTCTGAATACATATTTTTCATAATAGCTATGATGGTTGTGTTTTAAATGCTTATATTCTTTCTAATGATTAGAAATATATCCTTAAACTATATAGCCAATTTTCAAAGGTGATTTATGCTCCTTTTTTTGTAGTAGCAGTTCTGTGAACAGTTAGAATAAAGGATTTTCACTCAATCTGACACAAAAATTTACAAGGTATGTGCAAAAGAGCTGACTTTATTGTTAAAATGTGTCTTTCAGACTGCTAGTATAGCACATAAAGAAAGTAACACAGCATTATTGACCACAATTCCATTTGAAAATAAGACCAGTCCATATCCTGTAGTAAAACAGGAGCAGTTCTGGCCATTTTTACCCTTTTTGATTGCGAGCATTAATTTGCAGAAATTTAGGGTGAAATGTGCTAGTTTGAGAAGGGTTTTAAATCAGTACCAGAAGAGTTGTGGGTCTTTCAGCCCAAGGAAAGTTGTTGAAATGATTCTGTTATTGATATAATAGGTTTTGGACCTATTAGACGGGAGATTATTTTTCCTTAAGGTGACACATAACACTTGCTTTCGGGATATTCAGATTTTGGCCAGGGTCAAAATTAGAAATAATAACAAATAGTAAGTTTTGGGTACATTTTTGGGTAAATGGTTGATTATGATGTTTATAAATGTGAAAATTGAGCTCTAAGCATGGGATTGAATTTTTCAGTTGAACCCACTTCTCCTTCCGGTTTGACAATACTGGTTGCAGAGCTAGGCGTGAATTTAGAGGTAAATTTGAATACCAGCTTTTGCGTCCAAAATTGCTTGAAAAGGAGCTGGAAACGTGGTATTTCTGATTGCATCCACAGATTGCCTATCGTTTTGAGAGTCTTAGCAGCCTTTCAATTTTACCCTTATCCCCTGCGTTTTTGTTGTGTGATTTTTGGAATAAAGGGTCAAATTGATCTTTCTGTCCTACTTTTTTCACCCTGTTTCAGACCACTTTTGTGGCCACTTCTTTCCATAATATGGACTGAGAGTGTGACTTCCAGTCAGTTTCTTATAATTCTGGCACTCCTTGATACAGGCAAACCCTTGCGAACTGGATAATGACGCGCTGCTAACCTTCTGAGTTCTGCTGAATTTATATGCGTTAGAGTTAACACTGTCTGGTATGTTATTCAGGTCAGAAATAACGCATTATTAGAGAACAGTGTCAACCAAGAGTTTACACACTTATCTGTGCTTACAACTTCGTTTAGGTAATGCAGCCATGTTTCTTAACAATCAATAAGTACGTGTATAACTAGTATAGTCCTAGATAATTCTGTACGTACTTACACACTTATATTGGTCTACATTTTTCACTAAGGTTACATCACAACGGCTTGAACAAGGTCATTAATCAATCTTATTCCGTATAGACACACTGGTGACAACGTCTTAACCATCTAAAATTTAAAAGCTAAATAAATGTTGATTACAAATAGGAAGAAAATAATATTGCTCTGTTATTCAAATCCATTAGACCGGTTTTGTCTTGCGGTCACATTTTATCAAAGCATGAATTGCGTCACTACCGTCGTGTTTTAAATAAGTGATATTTCCATGTACCAATAACTTAAAATCAGTATGCCATTAAAAGAGACAGCTAACACGCCGGAGCGATGGCATTTGATAAAAAGGCTTTACAACGGCACATATTCGTGCTGTATTGAATACTTGACTATAGGGACAGATATAATGAAGACATATACATGGAATGACTGATTTACAAAATGAAGGATTAACCATTAATAAAGTTAAATTAAACAAACTAATGAGTAACATAAGGAAACTAGTGTTACACGATTACTGATAAAACCTAAATGTTGACACTAATTAGCTACCTACTATCATTCATCAAATTTATTAAAATTGATTATTTAACTGTTAAAACATGTAAGATAAGAAGCTCTCTCGAACTGGTTATGAAAAGTCGTCTTGCACATGGATCTGTACTGGTCACCTGAAGCAATGACTAAATTCATCGTTATGCATGGGAAACTACTAATACTTGTGCAAAGACCATACTGCGTTAGAATTTGGCTTAAGCGGGGATACACAACCCAAGATAAACATATCAGTATGCAGACACATATTGTGTAACGTTGCATGATCGTAACCCAAATACATTAGGAGATACGAGCAACATAAAGTTTGCACCCACTATTAGGTTATTCTAACAAATTCAAGGGACCACAATAGTGAAAGTGCCAAAGCACTGTTGAAACAGGGCCCGTCGAATCCAAAACTGCACATGCTAGCCAACAGTTCTGTTATGTTTCATGATCGTCAGTCCCATACTGTCCGAGATACCCGCGACACAAATTTTCGAGACCGTTTCATGACCGTAACTGAAATTATTTTGGAGATGGGTCTGACATAAATTCATCGCACTGTTTAAAGGTGATGTAGTGTCTGGATGTGGTGGCAAGACATGATTGCCCGGTTAGCTCAGTTGGTTAGAGCGCCAAGCTAGTATTATGGGAGTCGTGGGTTCGAGCCCCACATCGGGCGGACATTTTCCCCTTATTAATTTACTTTAATGGTGGCAGCGGTTAACTGGAATGCGCCTGGAGGTGCTGTGGGAGTTGCTGAGGTTGATACCTGGCTTCCAAAGGTTAAGAGGGGGAGGAGTGTAGTGTCTGGATGTGGTGGCAAGACATGATTGCCCGGTAAGCTCAGTTGGTTAGAGCGCCAAGCTAGTATTATGGGAGTCGTGGGTTCGAGCCCCACATCGGGCGGACATTTTCCCCTTATTAATTTACTTTAGTGATATCCGGAGGTTTTTATTTACAGATTTTATAAAAATATATGACAATTTAAACCAAAATAATCTGTTTTAAAAACCAAAAATAGACGAATTATGTTTTTATTCACATTTATCGAATTACAAATTTCTAGTCCCAAACAAATACCACATGGCTTACTTCCCTTGAATTTGGCTGCACTAGAGTAACTCCCCTTTGAATTGTGACGTCATAGGTCGTCTCGAGATTAGGTTGTAAACAAGGTGAATGTAAACGACAGGAAAACATGGATTTTTTGGTAGACAGTGATCAATCAAACATTGAAATTAACGAATCTGGACCTATAATACACTATTTGTATGAACAATTTAAACAATTTGCCTCTGGAGATCCAAGAAGCGCCGGAGAAAGCGAGTCTTAGTTCGATGTAGACATCGGGGATGAAATTCCAGACGTTTCAATAATGTAAGATTTTTCTTTTCTGATGCATATTATGCTCGAACATTATAAGTGAAGGATTTATACAAAAGTTATTAGATTTTATGTGTAAAGTTATTAGACGACGAGTATGTGCTACTGTGTTTTAAATTACAAGTAATGACGACGACTGCATGTAAACACAAATAAAATAAGGCCGGCCGAAGGATTTCTTATTTAATGTAAGGTCTTTCATATATGTTATATCGAGACATCATAAAAGGCGTTAATCATAATGTTAATGTGTAAAATATATTTCTGTCCCTAAGGCTATTTTTGCCTAGTGCCAGCAAGAAAAATGTAGTAATATGTTCCGTTCCCGTATGATTCTCGATCCGAACACATTTGAAATCGTGTACGCGACGGTGTAAAACAAGTCTGTGTTCATGAAGTTGTAATGACTGATTATAGTTTTAAACATTGAATGATTGAACATTTCAAACGGATAAATTGATAATTTTGAGTAGCATCTCCTTTTTTCAACATTGATCACCTAATGACACTCTCTATGTAATTGTTCGATTCCTTCATAAAAGTCACTGGATAAACAAAATATATATGAATAATCCATATTGTATTTCCTTTTAAATTCCAGATGACTATGTGGGAACTGTATTTACATGACAACGTTCACATGCTGTAAAATATCAAATATCTGACAGCAAATCAGAGGGTTAACACAACATGTGAACTGTCTCAATGTGCATATTTTAGAAATTGCTTATTTTGATCACGTTCTGGAATCTGGACCCTTGGAGGAGAATGCATGAGTAAGATGTTTTTCAAATAAGATATTCTGTTACTTACATATTCTTATAAATATGAATGCTATGGTTTCAATTTCTGTCAACTCAAGTCATAACAAGGGAAGGAGAGTCTTTGATGTCTTTGCAACATGTAACACAGTGTTTGTGTTATAATTTCCTTTTTCTGCGAGGGTTAAATAATTAAAACCATTTTTCGAGAATAATCCAGTTGAAAATGCTGGAAAGGATTAACTTTATTAAGGGTAATGGTTATTAGTGATTCCCTTTGCTTCAGGTTTATTATTACACAGAAATAATACCGGTAGTCATAACATAACCCTATTCCTGATTTGGGTATGTACACCTTTTGCTAAAAGCTGTTATGGCTGGATTACATGTTAATATTTGAAATAAAGTTAATTAAATGTGAGGAATGGTAAAATTACAAATTTTCCGAAATGTGTCTGCTGTAAAAGACTTCAAATGTCTTCTGCATAAGGGAAGTGGTTAATATTCTGTTTATGCATGACAGTCAATTAACTTAAGTGGTCTACTGCAACCCTTTTTAATTTCATAGCTGTTAATTGCCTGAATTTGTTTTACTGTTAGACTATCGCCACACAGCATATGGACGTTTCATCAGATGGACTTCTTGGGAAGAGAGTTAGGAAAGTTTTCCCCGCATGGCTGTGCAGTAACGGCCATTCAGAATGCTTTTCCATTGCAAGAATATTGTGGATTAAGCTACCCAGTGTAAAGCAAATGTTAAGCCAAAGATTATACTGAGAACTTCCTTAATTATTACATGGACATTGTTAATTTTCTTGTTTTTGTCACCATTCATGTGTTATAAACAATACCAGTTTAGTTGCTTTTACACATCATTCATGTGACCGCCTTGGTGGTTTCGAGATGGAGCCTCCAACTCGGGTACAGGAGGTCGCAGGCTCGATCCCCAGTTGGGTCGTACCCAAGCCTTTAAATTATGGTAGAAATGGCTGCTCAGGGTCTCGGCGTTCAATTAGTGAATTACGATCGACTGACTGGTGTCAGGATAAATGGACCATTAGTATTGGTAACTTACTCGAGAAATGCTGCGATTTAACTGAAACATTGTTGAAAGCTGTGTAAAGCATCAAACAATGTCTCAAAAATGAGGGGCTTTGTGTCTATGTATCAAGATCCCTTTAGAAGTTGTTATACTTGTATTCATCGTAAAAACATTTCAGATACTATGTTGTTAATGAATGGGAGACAATACTATTTTAAAATACAAAATGTCTTTTTTTATTTTCTATTTATAATTCATTATAAGAAATATTAATTGTCAGAATGTTATCTTCAAAATATTTTAAAATTGTGTAAACAAAAAAGTTATTGCTCCTTTTTATACTTTGTATTTCTCCCACAATGTCTTAAAAACTTCATCTTCAGCTTGTTACAATTATAGGTCAGCCATATAGTAATATTTTGACGTTTAATAATTGAACCTTATACAACATGCAGACATTTTATTGGTCTCAAAGAAGATGACTTTTGAAAACATTTTGAGCAAAGGTGAAATATGAGCAAATTTACCTTTTGACAGAATACTTTCTACTCTGTATCAAAATTCTCATTGAAATTGTCCAGCTGTCGGACGTTATTGAAGCAGACGACTTTTCAAATTGCCAATTAGGAAAAGGGTTAACACATTATTTTCTATTTGGTCCTTTTTTTCCCATGCAGATAACATCCGGGCCATCTTTTAGTCGGCATCACTTTGAAACAGCATGAGAAAAATGTTCATTAAAGCAATTCTATCTTGTATCACAATGTTGTCCATCCCATCAAAATCAAACAGATTTCTTCAGACAACTTTCCCCCACTAGAAATTTACGAATGTTATTAATCAAAATTGTAATTTGTATATCAAGGAAATACTCATATATACAACAATAAAACATGAACATAAAACGTATGTTACTCAATTGTGCTGAAAAATATCCCCCTTAGGAACAAAATGTTCTTTAAAATAGATAACTTTTGAAAACAATGCGGCAAAAGGAGAAACAGCTTATTATGAATGACAACTTCTGCTTTTGTCAACATCTTTTTCAAACCAATTATGTGATGTTGATTTCATTATACAGTATGTGATACAATGTTTCAGCTCCATAAACTTGAAAGGAATTTGTAGGGTTTGTGGTTATAACATTGGAATGTACGGGAACGGCTTTGTACATGTTTTCATCTGCGGAAAATGGCGCATAAATAGTCTTTTCTTGTGTTTTCTCTCTGCTCTTTATTTTGATCTGAAAGTTATAACATGAAATGCATTTATAAGCGAATATTGGTAAACAGAATGTAAAAAATACCCAAATTCTACACATAAGCACATACAACCTTTGTTACACTAAGTCTTTCTCACAGGTACCAGATTCATTAGAGTTAAAAAAATAAATCACATTTCACTCTTTCATAGAAGTTATCACACTTTATCATAAACACATATAGAAGCAATTCGACGATCATTGATCGACGCCAAACTTAAACCAACCTTCGTAGAATTTGAGATTTATAGCGTTACAACCTGTCTACTTATAATCAACTTGTTTATCCCTAGAGGCTACCTTGACGCTGATAGGACGACAATGCGAACAGTGAATGTTCAGATCAGACTGTTCAGACGCGCAGACTCATCAGGATGTTCGCTAGTCGCAAACTTCGTGTGTCGCTGCAGAATTCGTGTAAAAGAACGACACGTACCTTGATACAATAAGGTGGATATTTGTATTGGAATTAGTTATAAACCAATTTGTTTAATCTTCTTGGATGTATCCTAGACTAATTGGCACACATCGTATACTTAGATCAGACTATGCTATTGTAAAGGTTGATTCGGATTCGGATCTACAGTGGTCGCATAATCCATTTGATTGGTGTTCGTATTGCACGTCTCATATATACTTTGTGTTATGTGATTTGTTTCGTGATATAATGTTTATGATGTATGTATTATGGTAATCAAAGAAATATCCTGGAATAAGTCTTAGATATTTTTTAAAAATTGGAACAGAGATACTATGAAGTATAAGAAACCGAAATATTGAACAAAAAATGAAGTCGTGTTTAAGCTAGATCTATATTTAGAACTCCAATAATTGATATTTGTGGAAAAGATATACGTTAATCAATTTATAAGGAATCCTAAGATTATCGGGACTAGTGGGTAAACTTCTTATTAGTATTGAACTTGTACATATATAACCCAAGAAGTCAGTAATTGTCTTTTTTTGTATGTTAATATATTTGTTCCTTTTCTTCTATTGCAATTGTATAATTTATTTGTGTATTGCAAAACTTTTTCTACGATGTCTCCAACAATGGAGGCATTAAGGATTGTATGTACGTTTTGTATTGTATGAATACTTTAATTTGATAGTTATTATACATTATTAAATGATGGTAAAAAGGAAAGGAAAATTCTTCATCGAGAGTAGTTCATTTTAAGAAAATGTCCTTGTTTATAAGATAAACATATACTATCTTGACAAATAAAATGTCATCCTAATGTAAGAAAAAACAAACCATCGAGTGAAAAGGAGAAATTGCTTCCTTGGATCAGTTTTACCTGTTTCTACATTTTATAGGAAGATATAAATACCAGGGATATGGTTACGTCTATAAACGGGGAAACTATAATTTTTCAACGGGAAGTTATTTCAGTATTTTGCCTTATTAGTTGAAAGAAGGACGATCGAGGAATTAACCATTTCTCTCATAGAACATATCTTCAGCAAACGACGCTAAAAACATCTAGGCAAAATAAGTGCAACATTTCTATAAATAAAATTATAACTATACATTTTAGTTAAACCTATTGTGGCAAAACGAGAATTTGTTCGTTCTGAGCAAGTTCTTTTCCCATAATGTTTTCAAAAGTCATCTACTCCGGATGCCTCCGAAAGCGTCTGTATGTGGGAAAGGGTTATATACAATACTTTACATTTATTTGACTGGTAGTCCGATAGCCCATGACGTTATAAAAGTGTTCTTCTCGACGCAGATTACAGCAGTGTGAGACCAGGGGCGTAGCTCCCTTTAGGCACTGTAGGCACGTGCCTACACATTTTTTCTAAAAATGCCCCAAAATGCAGCTGCGGCGATACACATCTGCGTAATGTATTGACCAGATCAGCCTGCGCTGTCCGCGCATACTGATCTGGCCGACACATTCCGTCTAAGGGGGCTAGATAGAATAGTGATTCCTGAAACAGAAAAATCTACAGGAGGCGAAAAGTGTATATCCGGGTAGCATGTATGGCATGCTTAGGTTGATCCGGGTCAATACTTTACGCAGAGTCCACAATGTTGATTTCCTCATGAGACGGCCTACACATTGAGTATTGCCAAGCTACGCCCCTAAGACAGACTATGTGGAGGCCGATCTCGAACTACATTATGTGGAAGTGGTTTTTTTTAAAGTCGTATCTTGCAGGTCAGTCAGTGTGGTTTCGTTTAAATACAATTTACGGATGGTTAGTGTAAATGAACCTTTATGCCTTTTGACAGAACAATGAATTATATGATACCCTTGATTGTGGAATATAATATATAACATAACAAGGCCGGTATCTATTGCAACGTGTCCTGCGTTCATTAGACACTGAACTAGAAACATGTTTCGCGAACACGCAGCATTGTTCAGTGCTTTCTTCGTAAACATCGATTAGCTTTTGTGCGAACAAAATTGATTTGCGTGCAAAACGGTCCACACATAGCGTTTGTTGAACGCAGTCAATTGGTGTATTCACAATTTTTCATAACAATCGGGCGAGCGCAAGCTAAACCCTGTAATTTGATTAATGGACTCATCCTGGGTGGTTAGGACACAACTGTCTCCATCATTTACCCATATCTATATATATACTTGAAAGTCGTCCAATTGATTTTGTTCTGAACCCATCATAGTGTCTCCCAGGACCCGAAACATAGCAACAATCTAAATAGAGACAATCACATGTACTTCGTTATCTATAATTTAAAACTCACAAAGTATCTGAAATGAACTTTAATTCCCAGCAGTCCTCGTTCTCCATCAGTCGTATGTTAAACATTACTAATTATTAATGGAAGTTTACGAACCATGACTTTTTAAAATTGTTTTTCCAATACGCATTAGGACCCTTTTATGGGTTTAATTTGTATATTCGTTTTAAACATTTTAACAAAACTTTGTTGGAAAAGTAGACTTTTGTTGCTAGAATGATTTAATTAATCATCCTGATATTTACAATGACGGCAAGAAGGTAGGAAAACAACCGAAATATCAGTTTTGCAATAGTGCTTAACGTTCTATAAAGTGTAATTTGGAGTCCATTTTCCAACAAGAGTTCGGCACTGGAAAATCAGCAACATTATGGACTCTGCGTAATGTATCGACCCAGATCAGCCTGCGCAGTCCGCGCAGGCTAATCCGGGCCGACACATTCCGGGGGATAGAGGTATAGAGTAATGATTCCTGAAACAGAAAATTCATAGGAGGCGAAAAGGTTCTGCTCGGATTAGCCTATGGGTCCTGCTCAGGCTGATCCTGGTCTATACTTTACGCAGAGTCAATAATGTTGCTTTTCTCTTGGAACGGCTCAAATATAAACGATATTCGAATGATCTGCAGCTGACGATGTTTGAAATCAGGGTACTTGCTCTCCAATGTCTTATTTTCTCACAATGTTTTGTATAAACATTGTTCGCGGTAATTTCTGGATGAATTATTTTTACCTGGTATATTTCAACACAGATTGTACAACAACACTAGTAGAGACATATCAAGTGATGGATGGAGATAAACCCAGTCAGACAGGCTGATGCGATCTGCAGCAAATATATGCAAATATTGTGGCAAAAGGAGAACTTGATTATCATTTCTCCGTTTATTACAACAAATAAGTATACTTTAATTTATTTTCAATATATCTTGATCTTTTCAAAATCAACTGCTGCATAGTTTCTTGCATTCTTACTACATTTTTGCTGCGATCTCTACCATTTTTTCACAAGCTTTTAGAAGGTTTTAATGATGGCCAATGTTATCTTATTCTGTAATGCCAATGCAATTGAAAACATGTACAAGCTTGCTATTGTGATCTGTGAAGAACCAATTCAGTCTGTTCAACCGCACAGTCTCTTCAAGATATACACTATTCACATATCGAGGGCTTGGCGTGAAACTAAAATTGATATTTTTTTACCAAGGTTAATCACCTCGCCATAAATTCTTTATAAGCGTTAAATCATTGCTTTTGGTAAACAATGGAAATTTAGGTGCCATTGCTCGTTCTGAGCAATGGCACCTAAATTTGCATTGTTTACAAAGGGGTCAAAATTACCCCTAAACCAGGGAACTCAAAATAGGTTTTAGTTACAACCGTTTCACGCCAAGTCCTCGATATAAGCCGTTCCACGAGAAAACCATCATTATGTACGCTGTGTAAAGTATCGACGCGGATCAGCATAAGCATGCCGAGCAGGCTAACCCGGACAGACACTTTTCGCCTCCTGTGGATTTTCTATTTTAGGAATCATTACGCCATACCTCTATCCCCCTGAGACGGAATGTATCGGCCCGGATAAACCTGTGTGAACTGCACATGCTGATCTGGGTCGAAACAGTACACAGTGTGCGAACTATTGGAACGGCTCAATTATTAAAAACATAAGCTTTTGAGAAATTTTCATCAACTTGTGTAGATAATTATACGATGGAGCTGAAGGCTTATCTGAGCTTTTCTCGTGACATGGTAGTCCCATGACACTACAGTTTACGGGCCATTGATGTTGGCGATAATTCCAGAATCCGTCATAAAGTCAGCGCATCTCCAAGCAAACACATCACGTTGTGAAGAGTTCATCTTTATAAGGAAAAAACATTGAACATAAACAAAATGGTGAGTAGTATCTATCTAGTATAATTTTATTTCTAAATAACTTGCAATTAGACCACTTTATTCCACTTGACTCAATGTAGCAATGTATTTTGATGACTTTATTTTTTTAACTTGATATATAAGCGCGCGTATGTGTAATGCTTTAATAAGGGAAGTGGATGTGTGGTCATTTGGAGGGTGGCGAATCTGATTCGGAGATTTGATTTGTGATGCAAAAATACGTTTGTAAATAGAGAAAGATCCCTGTTTTATGGACAGAAAACAAATAAAGATACTAGATTATCTGGAGCGGATATGTTATACTCCCCAGTGATTTAAAATAAATCCGATCTTTTAAATTTTGCATTTTTCTATTTATAAACTTTATATTAAGAAAATGTAGTAGATACAATATTGCTCAATTTAATAGTATCGGATTTATTTTGTATTCTTTGATAATTTTATATTTAACGCATTTTTAGCCATATTTCTATAAAATAAAACGACGAACAACAACTTACGTTCGCGGTTCAATTGCCTGCGATATGCGCTACGTTACCCTTGTAGTTAATCTAACCCTTTCCCTCATACGACAATTCTGCAGCAGACGACTTTAAACGTATTTTGTCAAAACATAGAAAATCTCCATAATTGAATGGATAACCTATGACAAAAAGTGGAAAACATTGTGGCAAAAGGAGAGATTGCACGTTTTGTGCAATTTCTTCTTTTGTCACTATGTTTTCAAAAAGCCGTCTGCTGCGAAGGCGTCTGAAAGCGTCTATATGAGGGAAAGGGTTAACTGAAATAGTCAACTTTATTTATCCTAGAGACGTCGGTGTATTAGGGAAATACGAGATAAAATGTTGAATGCAGAGAACGATAAAGTTCATGTTTATACCTACATCAATTCAATACAAGTATTTTATTCAGTAATGAAAGGCCTCCGGCCCATTATACATAATTGACATGTACATCATAAATTCATTGGAGTGACATCATAAACCTTTTGAAGATATTCAAATATGAAAATGATTAGTAATCACTTTGTTTATGATTTAATTAGAGACTTGTTCATCTAAAAGTAATTTTCTGGTTTTAAATGCCTCAATTAGATATTTTATAAGTGATTTTACATATGTCGGTCTACATTCACTCATTATGCCATAAAACAACCTTGTAGTTGGGTATGAATTTGTCCAGACTTCTTGGAAATAACAAAGACGAAGTTCATTGTAAACTGGACATAGTAACACAAAGTGACATTCATCCTGAACAACATAGCAGTTTCTATCAAGACAAATATTACAGAATCTCAAGTAATAATCAATATTTTGGTGTCTACTTTTTTCTACATTTAGACAATGACTACTAGAACATCTAAAATGTGACAATATGCGACGACTATAATATAAAATATTCATTTAAAGATACATTTCTACATTTAACAGAGATTTAAAGAGTTGATATCATTTTGACTTAAGTGAATATCTAATCTTTTGCTGAAGATTTTGGAGATATATATCAGGAAACTGTCTTGTAACAAACAAACGGTGAGAAATGTAAAATTGTAATTTCATTGTTAAAACAGAGCGATTAAAAAACGAGAGAGAATGTTTTCATTGCGGTCATCTCAGTTTTCCACAAGTTCTGACAAAATCGCCTGATGCCGACTGTATATTATTATGTTTAACCCTTTCCTTTCTGCAGCGTTAAGGAAATAAAAACAGAAACACATTATATGGCACATTGTTTTCAAGTCGTCCGCTGAAGATCCGTCAAAGTGAATCTGCAAGTGGGAAAAGGTTAAGGTTCTCTGTGTCAAAATAGAACCAGTATGCAGCACACCACTTTGAAAACATCTGGTCACAAATATGAAAACTCTATAAATGATAGAACAATTAATGAACACAAATATTGAAAACATTGTAGTAAAAGGAGAAATTGCTCGACTTGAGCAATTTCTCCTTTTACCACAATGTTTACAAAAGTCGTCTGCTGCAGAGGTGTCAGAAAGAGTCTATATGTGGGAAAGGGTTAAACATTGCAATGTGATCAAGATATAAACGAGTTATGTATGTCCTACTTGATGAATTGCTCGTTACCGTTCATGTACTTTCGGTACTCACGCAACCTGCGAGAATATCGGGAGGGATTATTAGCCATTTGCCTCCGTAAAGTTTTGATTGTTTTCCCACAAGTTCAATATGCAGAGATCTGTGTTTATATTATAGTGCACGAAAGCCAGTTGGGTGTACTTAACGGTGCAGTGATTAGACCATGCCTATCATGGACGGGAGATCGGGTTCGTTCCCCGGTCGGATCATACGAAAATACTTAGAATATCGAGGGCTTGGTGTGAAACAGTTGTAACTAAAATGGATATTTTTTTACCAAGGTTAATCACCTCGCCATAAAGTCTTTATAAGCGTTAAATCATTTATTCTTGGTAAACAATGGAAATTTAGGTGCCATTGCTCGTTCTGAGCAATGGCAACTAAATTTGCATTGTTTACAAAGGGGTCAAAGTTGCCCCTAAACTAGGGTTTTCAAAATAGGTTTTTAGTTACAACCCTCGATGCTGACATTTACAGAGATGGTATAACGACTAATCTGCCCGTGTTATAATAAATTTAGCAATGGAGTTTGTTTTAACCAGAGAAAAGTCGTAATATAACTTAAATTCTGCTGAAAACGACATAAACCTTTAAGAAAACAAACAAATAAAAACACGCATATGCCGAATTGTGCGTAAATTATTTATATTTCTTCGTAAATTACAGCGAGAGTGTATTTCTATCCATGTCGGTCAAGCCGGGTGCCAGATTGGTAATGCTTGCTGGGAGTTATACTGCCTGGAACACGGGATCCAGCCAGATGGTCAGATGCCGAGCGATAAAACTGTAGGAAGCTGCGATGATTCGTTTAACACTTTCTTTAGTGAGACTGGGTCCGGGAAGCACGTTCCCCGGGCCATATTCGTGGACTTGGAACCAACGGTCGTCGGTAGGTTGTTTAACCCTTTCCGACATACACACGCTTTCTGATGCCTCTTCGGCAAACGACTTTCGAAAATACCTTGGCAAAATGAGAAATTGCTCATAATAAGCAATTTCTCCTTTTGCCACAATGTTTCAACTCGGCTTTACAATAATACAACCTTTCTTTTTATGTATGTTTTATTGTCTGCTGCGGATTTGTTGTAGTAGTAGTTTTATATTTTATTTAAGTAATAATATACTCGTACAATTCATTAATATAACATTTTTACATTCACATGTTTAGGTACTACTCAGCCATACAAATGGTTTATGACTCGCTAGAAATTAATCAATATAAGCAGAGCTCTAGATATGGAACGTTTTACATGCTCTAAAATCCTTATTTGACCTCCAAAACCTATGTTGTAGGTACTCAAAAGAATCGTCTCAGTGAGACGATTCTTTTGAGTACCCACAACATAGGTGTTAATGAGTGTTAAGAGAGATATCATATAAGAAAGACCTATTTACTCCTCCTTATCTAGTCCTCTGATAAGTATAACATAAACGTGTTACAAGAGAGAAAGCGTTAATTCTATTTATTTTGTTAGAAAATGTTATCGTTATAGAGCATGTTTATGTTACGGCCAAGTCACACGAAAACAAAATCATGGACTTTACGATAACCGAAGAGAACCTGTTAGTCTGGCACTCCGTGTAATCTGGTCAGGTTCTTCCATGTTCGTCATTGTCATTTTGTCATACACATATCCTGAACGCATAGAGAGAAGGTTAACCTATGTTTGCACTTTGATTAGTTATTTAAAATTAATAAATCAATGTGCAAACATGTTAACCCGGAAGCAAGTGAATATTGCTTGTCTATGGATTTATCGGGTTAACCGATTAACCGGTTACAAGAGTATACGATTAACCGGTTATTAATATCGTTAACTGTTGACATCCCCTACTAATTTTCTCAATTAAAAAAACCTCCGAATTTCGGTGTTCGGATGATGTAACTGATGTATTATCGTTTTAAACCACTGCAACATGCGTTATTGTGGTTAGTATAACCCATGAGTACGAAAGAAGAAATTCTCCGATTTTAAAGTTTTCGACTTGTCGAAGCTCAATAAATCTGTAACATCACGCTCCATATGCGTTCGCACCTACCCCGGATAAATTCGGTGTTATGCCCGATTTTATATATAGTAATTCCTTGTGGACATGGTTGACTGCAACGATACACCCAATAGTAGTAATAATAGTACGGATAATAATGCTTGTGTTAAAGATGACGTAAATGTTCTACTCCAGATGAAGTTCGGACTGGTACATACAGACAGCTGTTCCACCCGGAACAACTTATTACCGGTAAAGAGGATGCTGCTAATAATTACGCCCGTGGTCATTACACGATCGGTAAGGAGATCATTGATGTAGTCCTGGATAGGACCAGGAAACTCGCCGACGGCTGCACGGGCTTACAAGGGTTCCTCGTGTTCCACAGCTTCGGGGGCGGTACCGGGTCAGGGTTCACCTCTTTGCTCATGGAACGACTGAGTGTCGATTATGGTAAGAAGTCTAAACTCGAGTTCGCCATTTATCCGGCACCTCAGATTTCCACCGCCGTGGTGGAGCCCTACAATGCCATCCTGACTACCCACACGACCCTGGAGCACACGGATTGTGCCTTCTTGGTGGATAACGAGGCTGTCTACGACATCTGTAAACGTAACTTGGACATTGAACGTCCAACATACACAAACCTGAACCGAATTATAAGTCAGATAGTCAGTTCTATCACGGCTTCTCTTAGATTCGACGGAGCTTTGAATGTCGATCTAACGGAATTCCAAACCAATCTGGTTCCCTACCCGAGAATCCATTTCCCTCTGGCTACATACGCGCCGGTCATCTCCGCCGAGAAAGCCTACCATGAGCAAAGTAACGTCGCCGAGATTACAAACCAGTGCTTCGAACCAGCGAACCAAATGGTTAAGTGCGATCCGAGACACGGTAAATACATGGCGTGCTGTCTATTATACCGAGGCGACGTTGTCCCCAAGGATATCAACGCAGCCATAGCAACAATCAAAACAAAGAGAACCATCCAATTTGTTGACTGGTGCCCGACCGGATTCAAGGTTGGTATCAATTATCAGCCACCCACCGTAGTACCAGGCGGGGATCTCGCGAAAGTTCAACGGGCCGTTTGCATGTTGAGTAATACAACGGCGATTGCTGAGGCCTGGGCCCGGCTTGACCACAAGTTTGATCTTATGTATGCTAAACGGGCTTTCGTTCACTGGTTTGTGGGAGAAGGAATGGAGGAGGGTGAGTTTTCGGAGGCCAGAGAGAATCTCGCCGCACTGGAGAAAGATTACGAAGAAGTCGGAGTAGATTCGGTGGACCAAGAAGGAGAAGATGACGATGATGAATATTAAAAACTATTTACATTTGAGTGTCACAATGACCCGTGATTTAAGAAAACCACCAAAGTTTTATCCATATTTTCCAGCGCATATCTAAACAGTTTTTATCTAACTTCACACTGTTCCCCAATTTTCATAGAAGAATTTAGTGAACTCCAGACAAAACATTTCTCATTTGGATATAAGATTATGGCGCACGTACACACACTGACACGCACGCATGCTCGTACACACAATCTACGCACACATGCGAGTGCGTCTGTGATATAATTACTGTAAAGTTGTTCTCTGAAGCACCGTCTATACGGTCTTGTCACGTATTTGCCATACGTATGTATAGTCGTAGTTACTGTATAACACTATAAATATCCTGAAATGTTTTTTTCGAAAGCGATTTTTAAACCGATGTTTATATTTATGTCTGTTGCTTTTCATTGAACCTATTTCAACCCTTATCCTGCTTTTTGAAAATTTAACCATTATCTCATAATAGTACAGACCAAGACCTATCACTTCTTTGGACAGACTAATATATACACATACAGAGGATCACAGGTGATGTTCCCAGAATTCATCAGGATAAGAGTTAAAAAGTCAGAAATCAAATTGTTATTCCTTTAGCCTCGCTACAGGATAGTCCGACTTAAGATCCCTACAATCTGTTGAGCTCCAGATCAGATCACTCGTATTACTTGTTTTTAAACCGGTCAAAATATATTCTCAAATATTATGCATGCACTACTCTAGCAGCACTTTCAATATGAATATTCGTAAATACATAAATATTGATTACTTGATCGATTTGGGTTTAACGCCGTTATCATCATCTTTTTCAAATCATATCACGGCGGACAGTTCTCCTATTCCTTTGTTTCTTAGCTTTCTCAAACTAGTATTCCACAACACACACTGTTCTAGCAACTTGTTGCTTTTCAACATATACTTTAAGCCAAAATGGTGGATGGGAAATGACGAATGTAGCATAAACTGTTGATTTACTCCGCTTTCAACAATGTTTCAGTCCTATCACGGCGTCTCCTGGGTAAGTTACCAGTTCTCATGGTCCGTTTACACCAGCCAGTCAGTCTTAATGCTAACCCGTAACCCTGATTACCATGGAGGGCAGACATAACTACCAGTTGTAAAGTCTTTGGTATGTTACAGGAAATGTAGTGTTTATTTATCGCCACCCCAAACACCCTTTATAATACTATTTTAATTATTCATATCGAATTGAAAATGAGGCTACGGTTCTTATCGAGAAAGTGTACTCTACCAGTCCAAAAATGTCTTTTAATGAGTCGTTCAGCGAGAAAACCAATATTGTGGACTTAGCGTAAAGTATCGATCCGGATCAGACTAAGCATGCCTCGCAGGCTAATCCGGATATACACTTTTCTCCTGTGGATTTTCTTTTTCAGGAATCATTACTCTATACCTCTATCCCCTGAGAGGGAATGTGTGGGCCCGGATTAGCCTGCGTGGACTGCGCAGGCTGATCTGGGTCGATACATTACGCAGAGTCCATCATTTTGGTCTTCTCGTGAAGCGTCTCAAATATGGCATGAATTATTGTATTCGTTTGATTATTTAACACGACACGTCGAGATTTCAAATGCATCTCTGCATATCGGATTTTGAGTACGACGGGAAAATACGATAGTATTCGTGCTAACTGCTCGAAGTCATTCATCCATTTCAAGTATTCATTCACCATGCATGACTAATGACGAGCGATTAACACAAATCGATATTCGGATAGACAGAATAGTCACTCAAAACGGTTACTTTGCAATACGGAAACCTCTTTAGATCGAAAATTTTATTTTTCCTTCACCATGCCAAAATAGTTAAAAAATATCGTAAATGTAAGCAATACTGTTTGGCTAGAGGAGAACACTTTGCGAGAATATGCAAATTTGCTCGAAACGAGCAATTCCTCCTTTACCTGCTATGGGTTCCCATGTTATCTGCATGCATGTATGTCAAATCGTTGTTCCAGAAGAAGAAGGTGTAAACCGCTTAAAAGCAACACCCCTTCAGAACTGTGGTTCCACAAGCTGTTACTCTAGAGAGGTTGTACTGTATTTACTAATCCCATCTCCGCCATACCAGATAATTAGGCTACTACTAAATGCTATCTGATCTGTATCGTAATATATATCGGAATTTATTTATAAATATTTTAATTACTATCCGACGGTCTATAATCATGTCCAATCGCAAACGTTATTCATGTTTCTTTGTGGTGAACGAACGATTGATTGATTGATTGGGGTTTAACGCCGTTTTTAACAATTTCTCAATCATATCACGGCGGCCAGTTCACCTACTCATGTGTTTCCTGGTTTCCACACACCAGTACTCCACACAACAATATTCCCAAGCAACTGGCTGCTTTTCCACATAGACTTAGCCCATTGGTGGAAGACGAATGACGCATGTCGCAATGACTTTTGTCAAACGTCGTAAAGAAAGTTGGCCGAGCCGGACTTCGAACTCAGGTGAACGAACGAATCTTCACCTGTGATATTTTAAGGTTAATTTTATTTGTTCGGTGGTGTACTTCGCTTTCAACAGTATCTCAGTCATACCACGTCGTTCCCTGGGTAAAATACAAACACTGCAGGTAAACATATGCCCGACACAAGCGCGCATTAGTCGTAATGATATCCACGCAACCCTGAATGTCAAGTAAGGAATACACTACGACCAGTCTTTTGGTATCGCCAGACCGGGGTTGTATATTGGAAATCGAGGGCTTGGTGTGAAACGGTTGTAACTAAAATTTGTATTTTTTTACCAAGGTTAATCACCTCGCTTAATGTCTTTATAAACATTAAATCTTTTTTTCTTGGTAAACAATGGACATTTAGGTGCCATTGCTCGTTCTGAGCAATGGCACCTAAATTTGCATTGTTTACAAAATGGTCAAAATGGCCCCTAAACTAGGGTTTTCAAAATAGGTTTTTAGTTACAACCGTTTCACGCCAAGCCCTCGAAATGGTATTAATTTTTCAGTTCATGTAGTATTTCTTGGACAATCTGTATCAATAAATGGTTATCCGTATTCTGAACTGTTGTGTATTCATGATATGGAAATGAACCTACATGATAACTATGAATTAGATTGTCTGTTTACGAGAAACGAAATAGAACGCGCCATCAATAAATTGTCCAATAACAAAAGTCCGGGATATGATGGAATACCCTCAGAATTCTATAAGTATTCAATACAGTTCTGTTTACCTTTTATAATGAACCTTTTTAATAGAAAACTCTCAACAGGTGTAATCCCAAAATGTTGGGGTAAACGCATTATAACAACGATTCACAAAAGTGGCTCTTTAAATGACCCGGGGAACTATCGCGGTATTTCAGTAACTATTACTATTTTGACTTTTTTGGGGGCAGGGGAAAACAATAAAATAGACGAGTGTCAAGCTGGTTTTCGTCGAGGATTTTCAACTCGATTCTCAATTAACATATTTTGCCTACAATAATACAAAAATATCTCTCACGGAAAGGTAGGAGATTCTACTGTCTTTATGTTGATTTTAAAAAAGCATTTGACAAACTTAATCATGCTAAATTGTGAGAAAATAGGATTAAAGGGTAAATTCTTACGCGTCTTAAAATCGATGTACTGCAATTTGGATTCATCCATAAAATTGGATACCAAAACTGAAAATCACATCTTTAAAAACAAGAACTGCTGCTGTATTAGTACGGATTATCTCCCTTGTAAAACAGGTAATCTACAAGGGGACGTAACGGGTACAACACTCTTTATTTTATTTATTAACGAGTTGTCTGTCTTACTTCGACAATATCTTCATTACGGATAACATACCGGACATTATTTGTCTCATGTTTGCAGACGACATCGCCAACTGTGCTGAAACGGTAATTAAATTACAGCAATGACTTAATAGTATTGAAACTTGTTGTAATGACACTGGAATGGAAGTTAATTTAAATAAAACTGAGATTTTTTTTTAAAAAAATGGAGATTGTTTAATGAAGAACGAGAAATGGTATTTCGGTGGTATACCTGTTCATGTTGTTTCTAAGTATAAATATATGGGAGTTCAATAAGGGGAAAACAATAAAATAGACGAGTGTCAAGCTGGTTTTCGTCGAGGATTTTCAACTCGATTCTCAATTAACATATTTTGCCTACAATAATACAAAAATATCTCTCACGGAAAGGTAGGAGATTCTACTGTCTTTATGTTGATTTTAAAAAAGCATTTGACAAACTTAATCATGCTAAATTGTGAGAAAATAGGATTAAAGGGTAAATTCTTACGCGTCTTAAAATCGATGTACTGCAATTTGGATTCATCCATAAAATTGGATACCAAAACTGAAAATCACATCTTTAAAAACAAGAACTGCTGCTGTATTAGTACGGATTATCTCCCTTGTAAAACAGGTAATCTACAAGGGGACGTAACGGGTACAACAATCTTTATTTTATTTATTAACGAGTTGTCTGTCTTACTTCGACAATATCTTCATTACGGATAACATACCGGACATTATTTGTCTCATGTTTGCAGACGACATCGCCAACTGTGCTGAAACGGTAATTAAATTACAGCAATGACTTAATAGTATTGAAACTTGTTGTAATGACACTGGAATGGAAGTTAATTTAAATAAAACTGAGATTTTTTTTTAAAAAAATGGAGATTGTTTAATGAAGAACGAGAAATGGTATTTCGGTGGTATACCTGTTCATGTTGTTTCTAAGTATAAATATATGGGAGTTCATTTTACATCGACATTGTCTTGGTATTCTAACAATGAAAAACTTTCCATTCAAGCCCGCAAATCTATTTTAACCTTCACATAGTACGAAAAACCATTTGGATATTTTCCAACTAATGAGTATTTTAAACTATTTGATTCAATAATAAAACCAATACTATGTTACTCTAGTACTATAGAAACTGTTCACCTTGATTTTTTGTAAAAGAACCCTAGGTGTAAATCGGACTACCAATAAGTCTGTTGTCTTAGGCGAATGTGGAAGGTTACCTATTTGTATTTCCTATATAACTAACTGTATAAAACATTGGTGTAAGCTTTTCTATATGTCCGACTCAAGATATCCTAAGCAATGTTATAAAATGTTGAAACGTCATGAAGACAATAGCAGAATGAATTGGGCGTCAAAAGTCAAAGAATTATTATTTATATATGGATTTGGATTTGCTTGGATATCACAAGAAATTGGTAACGTTCCACATGTAATCAATTTATTTAAGCAGAGATTAATTGATAACTTTTTGCAGTATTGGCTTATCTAGTCGATGTCACCACTATAAGAATTTTAAATCATTGCTTCATGTTGAAAAAAAATATAAGATCTATTTACCATATAAATATTAAAGAGCTTTTTCTAAATTTAGATGTGTTAACCATAGGTTGGGTATTGACATTGGTAGACATACCAACATTCCTATAGAAAGGAGAATATGCGTATATGGTCAGTCAATTACCAACAAAGAGGTAATTGATTGTGAACATCATGCTATTTATCATTGTCTAAAATGTTCTCTTGTGTGTGAGCAATTTCTTTTAAGTTGGTATAAGAAGGGAACATCCTTAGACGACTTTTATTTTCTTATGAACTCTGATTCCGAGACGAATCTAAAGAATATTTGTATTGTTGTATATCATGTCCTTTATATAAATTTAAATATTCATAGGGGACAAAGCATGTATTATGAATGTATAACAAACAGTTTTGGGCCGGAGACCTTTGTTATCAATAAATATTTTTACTTGACTTGATTTGACTTGTTAAGGTGTTCACGCATTTCAAAAATGAACAAGGAATCGGAGGTACGTGTACATCGTGGGAAAATGGCTCAACGCTGGTCTCTTGGTCTAAATGTCCAGGAACTGATTGCAGTGAGAGTGAGGCCAAATTAAGGGACATTCCAACACACTCGGCACGAGTACTGCACACTTGCTTCACAGTCGTTGTCATCTAGATAAGTAAGCTATATTCTCAATCGTATTTGAAAAATCCGCCGTGGTCGAGTGTTTCGCGTCGGGAATTTGAAACCGGGTAACCCGTTCCCAGTCGCGAGAAGACGGGCATGGTGGAGTGCCCTTGGACATGGTGGAGTGCCCCCTGGGCATGGTGGAGTGCCCCTGGGCATGGTGGAGTGCCCCTGGACATGGTGGAGCGCCCCTGTGCATGGTGGAGTGCCCCTGGGCAAGGTACATTTACTTGCCTAGAACTGAATTGCTTACCCAGGGATCATGAATAAGTGAACTGTCGCCGTGGTATAACTTGAAATAATGTTACAAAAGGCGTTATAACCCCAATAAAACAAACAAAGACTTATTCGTATTTGACACGACAAGATGGGTCTAAATACGGATCTCTTCATTTGGAGTTTTGGTGAGACATATTATTCCTGCATATTGTGTGAATACTAAAATGACATGAATGAGTACACGCTTTTATTATCAGTATACTCCCGCAGAAACATATCTTACTCCAAAATGAATATGTGGAGATCCGTAATAAACCCAGACCTGTCTTGTCAATTGATCCGGACAATACCACTGCTGATATGTACATAATGCAAAAACGTTCTGTATTCATATCTAAACATATATAGGTAGAGTTGAATTATGCATCGTTACTAGTTAATGAATAAAAGGAAACTTAAATGGGACACGTTTTCTTATATTTTAACAGCCGTGTTTAGCGAGTGTGATGCATAACACATGTGTGTACAGTCAACACTCAAGCGAACATGTGCAATCGCACAGACTCACCTTATTGTTCAATGTCCGTACACATGTAATATAGTCCTAGATGGATCTATTTGACAAAGGAATATAACTGAAGGCCCATTAGTTTTACGCCAACTTGCTTCCATGTAATCCCGTTTCGAAGTGTCTTGATCATACCACGTTTAGCGCTCGTGTCGCGGCTCTTTCATATCAGTCCCTTGTCCACTGTACGCCGCATTATAGACTATTCGTGCAGGCCAATTTTTGTCAATTCTGTTAACTATTCACGTATTCAAATTTACCGGTTGCACAATTTTTAAAAAGGGATAAGAATAAAAAAAAATTCTAACAACATTTGGTCTAACTTCTGCTTTTGTTAACAGTGACGCCCCACTAAGTGGAAGTTAACGTTGGAGAAGTTTATATTTTGTGTATATTCAACTGTTTTGTTCGTGTATATTCAACTGTTTTGTTCGTGTATATTCAACTGTTTTGTTAGTGTATTCAACTGTTTTGTTCGTGTATCTCCAACTGTATTGTTCGTGTATATTCAACTGTATTGTTCGTGTATATTCAACTGTTTTGTCCGTGTATATTCAACTGTTTTGTTCGTGTATATTCAACTGTTTTGTTCGTGCATATTCAACTAATTTGTTCGTGTATATTCAACTATATTGTTCGCGGTTCGATCAAGGGTCTGCCCTGGTCATATCAAAACCCTTTAAAAGTATAGCAATGACTCCTCTCCTTGGTTCCCTGGGTTTCGGGGATAGCATTACGACTGATGCGCTATTGCCACGATTAACCTTACCATCATATTTGGTAATTAACCCGCGAAACGTCATGATATGACTGAACTACCTCTGACGGCGACGTGGACATCATACAAACAAATCTATGTTAACATACCTCGTTATGTATTCATCATACTACTGTTGAATATACACGAACACAACAGTTGAATATACACGAACAAAACAGTTGAATATACACGAACAATACAGTTGAATATACTCCAACAAAACAGTTGGAGATACACGAACAAAACAGTTGAATATACACGAACAATACAGTTGAATATACACGAACAAAACAGTTGAATATACACGAACAATACAGTTGGATATACACGAACAATACAGTTGAATATACAAGAACAAAACAGTTGAATATACACGAACAAAACAGTTGAATATGCACGAACAAAACAGTTGAATATACACGAACAATACAGTTGAATATACACGAACAAAACAGTTGAATATACACGAACAATACAGTTGGAGATACACGAACAATACAGTTGAATATACACGAACAAAAAAGTTGAATATACACGAACAATACAGTTGAATATACACGAACAAAACAGTTGAATATACACGAACAATACAGTTGAATATACAAGAACAAAACAGTTGAATATACACGAACAATATAGTTGAATATACACGAGCAAATTAGTTGAATATGCACGAACAAAACAGTTGAATATACACGAACAAAACAGTTGAATATACACGAACAAAACAGTTGAATATACACGAACAATACAGGTGAATATACACGAACAATACAGTTGGAGATACACGAACAAAACAGTTGAATATACACGAACAAAACAGTTGAATATACACGAACAAAACAGTTTAATATACACGAACAAAACAGTTAAATATACACGAACAATACAATTGGATATACACGAACAATACAGTTGAATATACACGAACAAAACAGTTGAATATACACGAACAAAACAGTTGAATATACACGAACAAAACAGTTGAATATACACGAACAATATAGTTGAATATACACGAACAAATTTGTTTACATCTATATACATAGCAAACTACTACACTAACGAGGCGATATAAGTTTACATCTATATACATAGCAAACTACTACACTAACGAGGCGATATCTGTTTACATCTATATATATATAGCAAGCTTACCTTGTCGCATTTTCCTTCATTTTACAAGAACGATCAATGAGTCATAAAACGGGTTGATCGTTTAACGTCGTTATAAACAATGTTTAAGTCATATCACGGCGGCCAGTTCACCTACTCATGTATTACCTTGCTTTCACACACCAGGACTCCACAAAACATACTTGCATTTTGCAAATGTCGGAGAGAAGAATATTGTTCTGAACTCACAATTGTTGGATTGACAGCCCGTGTCGCTACCGACTGAGCCACCGGGTATGTGAATGTTGTTGTCGTTTCCCACTCGGTATTTAATTGGTAAAGTTTATACATAGTTATTGCCCTTTGCATGTGTGATCAAATGCAAGGCAATGTCATTGAAAACGGACCAAAAACATTTCGCTGTGCGATACGAGCGTTTGATACGGCAGCAAAGTTAAGGCCTGGTGTTAATGAGATATGATACATACTAGTTAACAAGAATTGCTGCAAAAGCAACGTGGTACAAAAGAATATATACACTTAATTAATACATTACTGTAAACCCTTCCCAGATGTTGGCTCATTTTCAGCAGACTACTGGAAAAACATAGTGGCAAAAGATTCAATTGTTGAAAATGAGTAATTTCTACTTTTGAAAAAAAAGTGTTCAACCTTTTCAATAGCATATACTCATTTAAATTCATTAGATTTTGCATAATTTTGTCAAGGTAGTATATGTCGTCTACTGTGGATATTTTTGTAATCTTGTAATCAACTTCCGGCACATTGACCGCATTCCCCATATTATATAGTTACTATAATTGCAATCAGATCCAAAATACTGCTAAACAGTCTTCAATGCATAGCCATCAATCGGCCTGTCAATCAACACTATTCAACACGGGTAGATAGAGATAAAATATTCCTTTGTCAACAGTTTACCGAGGGCTTGGTGTGAAACGGTTGTAATTAAAAACCTATTTTGAAAACCATGGCTTAGGGGCAATTTTAAGCCCTTTGTAAACAATGGAAATTTAGGTGCCATTGCTCAGAATGAGCAATGGCACCTACATTTCCATTGTTTACGAAGAAAAATTATTTAATGCTTATAAAGACTTTATGGCGAGGTGATTAACTTTGGTAAAAAAAATACCAATTTTAGTTACAATCGTTTCACGCCAAGCCGGTATATGTTTTGTTCAGAGAATATTTGAGTTGAAAACGTTTAAAAAAACGTTTGGTAAATTGAAATTCAATACACGGTATTGAAAACAGTGTGGTGAAAGAAGACCATCTATCCTTTACCCACGACGAGTCTTGTATTACAGACTTGCCGCAGTTCGTCTGTATACGGAGGTTGTAGTCAGATCTGGATCAGGATATGTTAACTCGAAAAAGAAAACATAATAGGGGAAGAAGACATTGCTCGTCTTTGGCTATGCTCATTTCAATTAATATTTTCTTATTTTGTTTCTGCTGCTAATACATCAACATATGTATGCATTACTACACTGGTTTGTTCGTAATATCAAGGATGCACACTTTCTACAGTAAATACAAAAGTCTTTCGTTAGCACATTAGTTTTTCAATAATCCGTTTATATCAGAAGTGTGAACTTTAGTTTCAACAATGAAAAGTGTTGTCGAACGTTTATAATTTGATATTTCTAATACTTATATGTTTATGAATTGAGATTGTTAATTATGTGTTTATGAAGTGACACTGTTATGTCGGTGTTTATAGATTGATACTGATAAGTCTGTGTTTATGAATTGACACTGTTAATTCGGTGTTTATAGATTGATACTGTTAATTCGGTGTTTATAGATTGATACTGATAATTATGTATTTATGAATTGATACTGTTAATTCTGTGTTTTGGATTGGCATTTTAATTCGGTGTTTATAGATTGATAATGATAATTCTATGTTTATGAATTGACACTTTAATTCGGTGTATATAGATTGATACTGATATTTCGGTGTTTAAGAATTGATACGGTTTATAGGTGGCGTTTATGAATTAATGATGTTAATACTTCTATGTTTATGTGCTATTGTAAAATTAAGAGATACGGTTAATTCGATGTTACGTATATATTGATATTGATAATTCGATGTTTATCAATTGACACTGTTTAATATGTGTTTCTAAATTGATACTTATAATTCCGCTTTTACTAATTGATATGGTTTATAACTGTATGCATTTATGAATTGATTCTGTTAAAACTTATCTGTGTTTATATGATTTTAATTAAGAGTTTATGAATTAACACTGTTAATTTGGTGTTATTAAATTGATACTGTTTGATTCGGGTTTTATAAATTGATGCGGTTTATACGGTGGGCATTTATGAATTGATTCTGTAACTACTTATATGTTTATATAAACATTGTAAATCAAGTGTTTATGAAATTTGACACTGTTAATTTTGCGTTTATAAATTGATACTATTAACTCCGTTGTTATGAATTGATACTGTTTACACGGTTGGCATTTTATGAATTTATGCTGTCAATGCTATGTGATTATTGTATCACAATCTTGAGGAACTTTAGAAGCGATTGACGAATGTGTGTATATTTGTGTTGTATCCTTTTCTTTTAGGATACAACTACTTTTGATTGAAAGCAGCAAATATCGGAATATAACCTGTACGACACTCAAAGTTAGCACCAGCCGTTCATGTCGAATCTGCCAATTATATTGCATTCAGTGGAATAATATTAATGCAAAAGAAACGATTTTTACCAAATCTGAAACCTGTTAATTTCAGTGTTTATATTTAGTTTACGAGTGTAGTTCAAATGTAACACAGAACACATTTTCAATATATCTTACTGTTGTCTATTATACCAGATGTATTTCTTTTTCATAAAACGACAAATACACTGACTTAAGACAGAACTTCACGCATTGCAAATTTAGAATCACATTTTTTGTCAGGTTTTTGTATAGTTTTACATTTATCCTTTTCGGGTTGTATATCATTAATTTGGATTGTTTATTGTTTAGTTGTGATCTAAGTAACACCAGAAGATTCCCGTACTAGTGCCGGTTACGCTTGATAATGCAATTTGTAATCTCCGTAAATCTTAAGTGTGCCCTCCTGATTGGAATGACAAGTTTTATTGTAACAAGCGGTCTTTTTGTGTCAGTATTCTTTCTAACAATAAATGTAAGTACTTTTACCATATTATTTTAAAAATCATGTCACATTTTTTCATTTCTATATTCTCCCCGTTTTCCTTCTTCTCTTCTTCTTCTCTCTTCTTCTTCTTCTTCTTCTTCTTTCTTCTTCTTCTTCTTCTCTTTCTTCTTACTTCTTCTTCTTCTTCTTCTTCTTCTTCTCTTCTTCTTCTTCTTCTTCTTCTTCTTCTTCTTCTTCTTCTTTCCTTCTTCTCTTCTTCTTCTTCTTCTTCTTCTTCTTCTTCTTCTTCTTCTTCTCTTCTTCTTCTTCTTCTTCTTCTTCTTCTTCTTCTTCTTCTTCTTCTTCTTCTTCTTCTTCTTCTTTCTTCTTCTTCTTCTTCCTCCTTCTTCTTTCTTCTCTTCTTCTTCTTCCTTCTTCTTCTTCTTCTCTTCTCTTCTTCTTCTTCTTCTTCTTCTCTTCTTCTTCTTCTTGCTTCTTCTTCTTCTTCTTCTTCTCTTCTTCTTCTTCTTCTTCTTCTTCCTTCTTCTTCTTCTTCTTCTTCTTCTTCTCGAATCATGGCTGAGAGTGTACATAGTTCGTGTTGTATCCTAACCATCAATACCCGCCACATTGTTTGTTTTGTGTTTTACACAACTTTCAACATTTGTCCAGTTATCATACGGCGTTTCATAGGTAGGCAAACTCAGTAACTTGTGGTCTCAATTTATCCTGATATCAAGTGAATCGGTGATAATGCCAACCCCAACATCTGGAGTGCGATGAGAGGAAAAGCCTCACTTACTTCACATTTTAAAGTATTTGGTATGACCCCGCGCCGGGGTATGGAAACTCGTGACACCTCCCGCACTGAGGCGAAGGACCAACC